>CM045763.1:97031656-97349717 GCA_025200525.1 Camellia lanceoleosa | reverse complement strand
TATTTGAATCAACCCTCGCAAGAAGAATTGGAGTTGAAGGCTTAATTTGAACATAAGTGGTACTTAGGTTCACATTAGGGGGCTGGAAGTAGCAATAGGCTTGATACTAGTTGGAATTTTTGAAAAAATTTACAAGTTTGAGTCAGCCGGGGTATCTAGATAAGGGAAACTCAAATTGTTTGTTACCCAAGATCACCAACTAGGTTGTCCAAACTGGAAGGGTTGGAAGGGTGAAGTCTTGATAAAAGACTACAAGTACAAGTAAGGAAGAAATACTTGTCAAATGTTTTTTCAAAATTTTTTATAAAGTGCCATCCGGTCGAGATCACGTGAAAAGGTGGAAATCTGAGGTAAGTTGGGCCCAAGGTGACCAATTAAGGATGCACCCGAGATGAAATAGGTCTGAGGTGATACATGTTAGATATGTTCCAACCCAAAGTGATTATACAAGAAAGTTGTACTTAAAAGAAATGCAAAAATATTCTAAGTATGGAAGCATGCAAGGCGTAAAAGAAAAACAATAAGCATACATTAGGAGGAATATCCAACATTTAGAGAAAAAGATGACTTGCATTAAAAAATGAAGTTTTGGATTACAGCAAAGGGCACATCAGCCAAACGAAAGCAAGCATTGTTCACAAAGTAAAAAGATTACAAGTAGTGAAAGCAGATTCAAAGAAAAAAAAAGGAAAATATCCTAAGTACAAGAGTCTCCAACATTTTCCTCAGACCGCCTTTGCCTCGACAATTGGCGTTGTTTCACTTGCAGCCACTGGCAAGCGATTTTTGGCCTGAATTTCGGCATCAATTTCCAGCAAGGTCTCATCAAGGCTTTTTTCAACTGTATGGATCTCAGCCTCAGATGTTTTCTTCTTAGGGGAGGCACTCTTGGAGACCTCGTCCTCTTCGTCCCAAGTCAAGTCTAGGACTTGCTGATTCAGAGTGAGGGACTTGGCCCCAAAGAATGCCTCCTCATCATCACCTTGGCCCTTCTCATTGGCTTCATCGTCAAAGTCCTTAGAAGAGGAATGGAAGAGCACACTAAGGTGATTAATATCTCTAAGGGAGAGTCCATTGGAAGACAACTTATTAAGCGCCACTGCTCACCGAGGTAATAACTCGGTTGCAAGCAGATTGACTTGCTCTTTATAACCGATCTCGACGACGGCTTGGCTCCCTCTTCAAAGCCTTTTCATCTGTGGCCTTGACCTCTTCTTTCAACTCAATGGCCTCCTTAAGCTTGGCCTCACCGCCTTGGCCTTGGCTTCCTCAATATCACCTTGGCAGCCAAAGAAGGCCTTGGCGCTTCAAGAGTGGCCTTAGCTTGGCCTTGTGCAAATTTTTGGCAATCTTAGCATGATCCAGATTTCTAAGCATCGCCTTGACATGGTTCAACAAGAACAGAGCTTAAGGGTGTTCTTGAGTTTTCTTCAGCTCATTCTTCGTTATCTCGGTCTTAACTCAAGATACGAAAAGATTCTCGATGGTCGAAAGAATGAAACAAATTAGCAAAATTTGGCTAAGTATTGGAAAGATTTAAAGAACACAGTGGGAAACTTACCAAGATTAAGTGTTGCATCATCAGGCCAAAGTTCTCATACTCGTGCAGATGGCGAGTTTGCAGCCCAACTCATCAGCTATTACAAAGAACAATAACCTTGTGCCAAAAATGATTGCGGAAAGGGCAATAGGCGGGTTTGAGGGTCGATCTCGAGAACTCAAGACCTCAAGTTGTCTTTACTTCAAGTTCTCGCCAAGGGCATTAACAGGAGCTCCAGCTGGGCGCTAATGGAGGAATTAACTTGGGGCGGTTGATGGTCGGTCTATAGGATCGGATGTGGAGGCCTCGATCTAGCCTTGGCATAAAGTGACCGGCAGAGTTGTAGTGGATGAGGAGACTTTCTTTTGTGAGGAACGCCGTGTGGGACTTGTATGTCTAGATGTAGTTGAGAAGGAGTGAAGCCTCATGAATTCAATGGGTAGGCCGAGAAGCCGTAACCAAGTCCTTGCTTGGTATGTAAGATCAAGGAAGTTCTTCTCTAGCTAAGGGAGAGTCGCTACAAAAAGAGAACATTAGAATGTGATCAACACAAAGGTCGCTAAGTAAAGTAAAAGAAGGGACTTTGGGGAAGGGAACTAAGTCCTTACCCTTGTCATCCCTAAAAACTTCACAGCGATGGAGCTCATCATCTGGCACGAACTCCCAATTGCCCAAGACAATTAGGTAGTCGTCGATCGCATCCATATTGGAGTCCGTATATCGCTATCACTTATCACCAGTACCGTAGATCTCGGCTTAATGTAGTACGTGTAGCCAGTGTTGGTTTTGAGGCCACACATAGTGTAGCAATCGATGTCCCATGTAATTCGTATTCATCAAGTGCTAGCTCAGCAATGCCATTGATGGTCCTAAAGGAATTTACAGCCAGTTGCATGGGGTTGAGTTTGTAAAAATGGAGTACCTCCTTAAAAAGGATGTCAAGGGGGAATCTCACTCCTACTCAACAATAGAAACTATTGAAATGGCATGTAGTCCCGACTAGATAATTGAGTCCTCTTCCCACCAATCTAAAGTGGACATCTACCGATAGAGAACTCTTGCTCAACTATTCTAATTTGGAAATGGTGTCTACTCTCCACCCAAACATATCCATTATCTCGCCAAAGTGGGTTCGGTAAATAGAGTTTTGATAAGTGGCTTGGCAAAGGGTTAAAGACCTCGGCTAAACGCTAGAGAGCACTAAGGAGAGGATTGTGAAGGTCTATGGGGAAATTTGT
Organism: Camellia lanceoleosa; assembly: GCA_025200525.1. Taxonomy (NCBI): domain Eukaryota; kingdom Viridiplantae; phylum Streptophyta; class Magnoliopsida; order Ericales; family Theaceae; genus Camellia; species Camellia lanceoleosa. The sequence continues at coordinate 97,346,939 of CM045763.1, read as the reverse complement.
TCCAGTTTTCCTAAGAAGCAGAGTTCTAAGATCAAATCCTAAACCTAAACTATGGCGAAGCAAGAGTCAAATGCAACAAATCTGAAAACAATCAAGAAAAAGAGAAAGGGAACATGATTTAGAATCAAAAGAGCAACAATGTGGCGAGCACAGTGGTAAACAGTGACGATCCAAGAACATGGAAAATTACAAACACTGAGTGAGTGTGTGAAAGGCAATGTGCAAGAATCACCAGCAAAAACAATCGACGCAATAGTGATGAACTTTGAGGCACAACACAGGATCAAGAACGAGAAAATGATTTATGAATAGAAGAAGAACATAGTACAACTATGAAAACAAATTCAGTGGCAACGAATACAGTATAGATATATGACAAATTCAAAGAAGAGACATATCAAATAGAACTAAGGACGACTAAAATTAAAAGAAATTGTGAACTCACTGATTGGGGTCGAGAATGATGTCGCCGTCTGAGGTTCGCTGGAGTCAGACGATGACGAAAAAAGGAACAAGGCAGAAAACACTTTGCCAGCGGTGATGGACAGAGTAATTGCAGAGCTCGTGAGCTTGAAAATGGCGGAATATGGAGAGAGAAAATTTGAGTACAGAGAGGGAAACTATAATTGCAAAAGTGAAAGGACGAAAAGAAAAGGGACGGAGTTTTGTCAAAAATACGAAAAGGCAGCAAAACATAATGAATTGGCCTTGGACGACGTGCTTGTCAGGCGGCGTAAGTAGAAGTGACGCGAATTCGACAGCACGGTCGTGACAAACTAATGAAGAAGGGACACGAGAGGAACGGTGAAAAAGGCCGTGATGCGACTCATACGCTGCTAGAAACTCTTGAAATTCTTGAAGTAATGAAGCAACAACCTCAGTAGAGGAACAATCTCGCTTGAGATGCTTAAAGAACTAGGTTCTGGTTCTTAATCCTTGAAGAAGTGGATAGTCGATTCCTCTTGTTATATGAAGCCAACGAGTCATAATCTCAAATGAGAGATGAATGGATTGTTAGCCGACATGCTATATGGACAAACGATGTAGGTTCCATTACCTCAGGTTGCCGAGATAATAGAACCTAGGGGGCAGTTGTGGGGGCGTATTTTTTGAGTGACAGCACGTGGCTAAAGTGATGTCGAAGTGTTAGCTGAGGTGCCACGTAGCCTAGTCATATTTGCCGAAATGATCTCAGCTAGGCCAAGGTTATCTGAGGAGATACCGAAATCCGAGATAAGCAAATAAGGACAAGAGTCCTAGAACAGAGAAAGATCTTATTTTGGATAAAGATAAGACTCAAGATGAGTTTATCTTTATCTAGGTGAAGGTCCAAGATGAGCATTGAGCATGAGTCCGCTGAAGTGGGGCTTTTAAAAAGATCAGGTCACTACAAGTTATAAAAACTAGGCACCCTCATGGGTCAGAGGTAAGTTTTTTCTTGTCAGTTTAAGCATAATTTGTTATCTTTTAGAGATATTGATTACTGACTTGATCGTCAAAGTATCCCCGAGTGGACGAACCACCACCGGATTCTCATCTTCTTGTGCAAGTTGTTGGGCTTAATCTATTTTGCCAATACTCTTCAATTGAGTTTCCCATTTAGTTGTGTGGTCAAAAATCAACATCCACAGTTTCCATATTAGGTTTAATTAATTTTTTTACTTTTTGTGGAGAGAAAGGGGTTGTAGAAGAAGAGAGTGGTTGGGTGGTAGTAGTATGTGGCAATAACAACTGAAGGGATAGGAAGGGTGGCGATGAGTGGTGAAGGGGAAGGGTAGTGGTGAAAAGGGTGGGTTAGTTCAGAAATAAGACTTGAATTTTTTAGATTTAAGTCGTTAAAGATGATTTTAGTTAGAGATTAAATTGTAAGGAAGAAAATTTAAAAAAAAAAAAAAAAGAATTTGGTAAGTGTATTTAAATTAGTTTATGATGTAAATAGGAGAACCACCACGATACCAATGCAAATTACAATTACCCAAACAACCAGCTTGCTTGTTTTCATTTTTCCGAAAATGTTTTTCAAAAAATTCTACATTCTTATTTTCTGTATTTTTTTGTTTTTACTAAATTTTTTTAATATTTTAAACAATTTTTTTACTTTTTAAATACACCTAACATAAATACACCTAAAAAATAAAAAAATTGTAAAAAAAATCTTTTAAAAATTCACTAAATACTAAAAATACAAAAAAAAAAAATACAAGAATTCAGTATATTTTTTGTATTTTTTGTATTTATTAATTTTTTAAAACATTTTTTCACAAATTTTTTACTTTTTAGATACATCTAACTAAGGTGCATCTAAAAAAGTAAAAAAAAATGTTTAAAATTTAAAAAATATTCACTAAAAACAAAAGAATACGAAAACCAAAAAAATCAGTTTTCAAAAAATTTAATCCAGAAAACTCAAACCAAACATACTGAATAATTCTACAAACTTAGAAATTACATCTAGAATTATATTCTTCATTTTTAATATATGATCTAGATTCAATTTACATAGATTCACAATGCACGATTTCAATCTCTACCACACATGCATTCTGGAAAAAATTTGCATTTTTTTTTTTTTTGGTAGGAATTTGGACAAAACTCCCTCATAATAAAACTTTGAATAATGTTATATCTATCAATTAGCGTATTAATTAGTATACCAATTGATGATGTGGCTTAATTTAAGATATTTTTGGTATTTGTAATTTGTATAATGAGTGGAGTCAATAATAATGTTATAACTAGTATTGGTATACTAATTAGTAGATTAATTGGTACATGTAGCACCACCGTAAAAACTTTAACGATTATGGATAAGCACCCAAAAAAATTTTTTGAAAAATCTAACACATACCACTATTACCAATATATTAAATTTTAAAATAATATTACTTTTGATAGATGTCATTCTAATAAAATTAGTATTTTAGAATTCCCATCAAGATCTATCAAATAAGATCCATGTTGACTATGAAATTTTAAAAAAAAGATTATTATTACTTTAAATTGATGTAAACAATAACATGTTACTGCTTGACAAGAACATGTTACTCGATTCTGAGAATATATTACCTCGACAATATTGTCCAAGAAAAAAAGAGAGGATATTTTACTTTGTCTTTACTCAATTATGTGTCTTCTCCTTAGGGGGTTTATAAAGCAAAATAAATTGAGTTATCTTTTTCACCAAACAAGGGTCCAATAGAGGGGTTTTGGCTAAATTTTTTCCTTTTTTTTTTTTTAGTTTTCAAACTAAGTGATATAGAATAAAATTATAAAAAGAGTAAATTACAAATACACTACTTGAGGTTTACTTAAAATATGGAATGCCTCATGTGGTTTATTAAATTACACATACCCCTATATTAGAATTTTTTATTTGACAGAATTAACTGAAAAAATAAAATTCTTAATTACTCTTATATACAACGATAAAATTATCTAAATTATTAATTGAAATAAATTTTTAATATCATTAAAAACTGTTAATTAACTAGATAATTTATATTAATAAATGAACTATTTGTTATGAAATTTAAAATTTCAAGGTCGGGATGTAATTTTCAAAACATAAGGACAAATCATATTTTACGTAAATCTCAGGAATTATATTTGTGACTTACCCTTATGAAATTTAAAATTTCAAGGACGGGATGTAATTTTCAAAAACATAGGGACAAATCATATTTTACGTAAATCTCAGGAATTATATGTTGGAGATATTTCTACGATAATAATTAATTTAATGTAATAATAAAAAAGTAATGTATTATAAAGTATGAAGAATTTTATCAGAATAATAAAACAGATAATAATTAAGGACAGAACTTACAACTTTTTGCAAAATCAAACTTAGAACAAATTTGTGATAGAGGCCAGTGTAAGGACACTGTGTCGTTTAGACAGAAATTCGACGTCTCCTAGGTGCTCGAGAATAACGGACGCCCTCCGTGATTCAACAATCACCCCAAGATGCAAAGATCATGAACTTGTTTGTACAACTAACCAGCCGATTTTCGAACTCACACAAGATGCAAAAATGAAGAAGAATTAATGCAGAGAATGGAGAAGACTGGTTACGGGTTAAACTTTTTTTTTTTTTATCCCCTATTGGAATGGAGGGTTGATATATATAGGCTGAGAAGAGTCCATTCAGAACAGAAGACTATTGAGAAGAACGGTTATCATGTTGGAGACGCGACTGTCCGGAAAAAAGAGAAGGATTATAACCGAAAATTTTGAATTCAAAATTTCGGTATTTGAATTTTTTTCCCGCATAATTTATTTGAAATATTTCAAATAATTTTGGAGCAAAAAGAACAAAGGACGGGTTAGACCCATACCCACACCCGCGCCCGCCCCGACCCAGCCGGACGGACGGCGGCGCGCGCATGTGGTGATGGTTATGGGTTTGTCCGTAACTCCTCCTCCTACAAAACTTGGGTACCCCTTGGGGCTCAACCCAAGGTCTCCAACTTAGAGCTTATAAACACATTGAAACTCTTCCATGTTTCCTATGTGGGACAAGGTTATAGATACCAACCCATGGGAACCATACCAAATATTTTCATGTTTATAAGACTCATTTCGGTATCAATTTCTCATTCACTCAGAAATGGTTTCACTACCCGAGTATATATTCTTGTTCACCACATGGCAAGGAACGAGCCACTCGGACCCACCCAAACCGAGGTGTGGACCTACATTAATAAAAGCTCAAAATAACCTAAATAAATGGTGATAAACTATTTTTCTAACAATCCCCACATGAATGAGATTGAAAACTAATATGCAACAACATGCAGACACTAAGAGTACAAAACCGAAAATATCCCGCAAAGGATAGGTAGCTTTTGGCTTTGAACCTTCCTTGTGAAAGACGATCCGCATCGCCGATTAGTGAACATGATGTCTTGAACTATTCGCCATTGGTGTAAACCGAGACAACATTGTCATACGCTTTTATTTCCTTACACAACTGGTTCTATCGGTTGTGCCCATTTTGGCCTTGGAAAATTCTCGTTTTCTGAAAGTGCTCTAGAGAATTAGCCTAATTCCCATAGAATCGCCCAGCCACACTCATATAGGTGATTCTCATTAAGAGTATTCTCGCTATACCCCACTTGGATTTCCAAGATATGAATATCATTAAAAGCAAAGCTTAACCTGATTAGCGCTGCAGACATCACTATGTCATCATAGGAAAAGGTAGGAAAATTTTTCCTTAGCGATACTAATGAGTTACACATAATTCGGTTGTCCCTTTGAACTTAGATTTTGGGATCTCCAGTCAGCTAGGTTGGGTTGCCATTAAAGCGACTCTTTAGTTAAAAGGCTTTAATCCCATTCCCCTCGGTGATCTTAAAACTTGCTCTCTGGTCAAACCTTTGGTTAACGGATTCGTGATATTATCTTTTGACCTTATGTACTCAATGGAGATAATTCTGTTTGAGAGCAGTTGCCTAACAGTATTGTGTCCACGTCGGATATGACGCAACTTACCGTTATACATATTATTTTGTGCTCTTGCCATTGCTGCTTGACAATCGCAATGAATACAAATGGCTGGCACAGGTTTTGGCCACATTGGGATATCCTCTAGAAAGTGACGAAGCCACTCTCCTTCTTCACCTGCTTTATCTAAAGCAATAAATTCAGACTCCATTGTGGACCTTGCAATGCATGTCTGATTGGATGACTTCCATGAGACTGCTGCACTTCCCAGGGTAAAGACATAACCACTAGTAGACTTAGAGTCTTTAGTGTCTGAGATCCAATTAGCGTCACTATAACCCTCTAATACTGCTGGATATCTCATATAGTTCAGTCCATAGTGTAGACGCGTCCGTGGGCTTCCATCTAACAGTTCGGACTCAATTTGTGTCACGGTTCTAAATCAACCAAAGAGTCCAACCGCAAATCGCTTTGAAGAAAAAATAGATTTTTGAAAAGTAGTGCCAAACATGGATCAACTGTGCGATTATGGAGTCGCCACTAAATATTTTAAAATGGGAAATTTAGGAAACCCCGACTCGGTCAAGGCCACGCGGTCCGCTATTACCAAAGTAGTCTTGGCTTGGGAGCTTGGGTACGATCGGAAGGTCAACTATGAGCCGCTCTTCATGTCCAAGACCGCCTCTACTAACCGTGATATCCATTTTTTGAAAACGTTATGTGTTCTTATTCCAATTATTAGCCTAGGATTACTATGTTATGCGCACGGCAAACAAATATAGACTAGATTGCCTAATTTGGAAATAAACATTGCATATCCGTTCGTTTTGAAAATGCTTTGGAGTTTGCTACTCGCAAGTAGGCTAAAACACGGATTTCAATGAGTTTTCCCAACTCAAGCAATCCAACCTCCACCCACAGGCATTCAAACAGTTTATCTCATATAAGCATTTAGCCGCATGGTAAGCATACTGTCATGGCAACATTCACACGCATGTGGTATGCTAAAGCGTAAAATACTTACATCAGACTGTACAAAACAAGAAACTAGTTAGCAGACATGCATGTCCCTAGGTCATGTTAAGTGGCTAATGCAACACAGGTAAGGATGCAATTTAGAGTAGGCTCGGCTAACCCTAAAATGGCACGTGAAATGCAATCATTCGATGCACGTATTCAAGTCGGAATGAAAATACGATGCAGTTTTGTATGATGTACCGAGCCCAATGCATGTTTAGACAAATGCATGGATGCACGCATGCATAGCATAAGGTATGCTAAAATAAACATGCCCTAATACTAACCATTAAAAGCAGGTAAATAAAAGGGAAGAAAGAAGTGGGGGTTGGAAGACATGCACACACCCACGCACACTTATTACAGATATGCCTTCACCTGGAGGGATCAAAAGAATATACAGATAATTAACTACGCAAGCTAATTAAATATTACAGATTAATTAAATTAACAAAATAATTAATCTAAGCAAAGTAGTAAATTGCCTCGGGGCGAGGGCTCAATGCACGCGCGCTCGGATTCCGCTCAGAATTGCACTGCCATGCCTAGCTTGCCTCTGTTTTCTCTGTTTTGCTCCTCAGAAGACTGCCAAAGTCCTAGGAATACTTCCTTAGGTACTGAAGATCACTACCGGCTGCACAAAACTTCCACCGGCAGTGGATTGAGCTCATCGGCACTGAATTGATCCATCGACTGAAAATTGACTGCCGATCGGCACTAAAAACTGCCGACCGGCACTGAATGCCTGCAGAACCTGCCACTCACAGCAGCAGAGGGCAAATGCTGGCATGGCAATGCAATTCCAACAATGTATGCACTAAACCTGCCCCTTATCATATTGATGACTCAAGGAAGATGTGCCTCGCTTCTCGGACCACCAATCACGATTTCCATGCATGATGGCCCAAAGAACCAAGTGTGCAACTTTGATTTCAAATGCATGCAATGCAAACAAGCACATAAGAGTGCTAAACCTCTATCACACTTCACTTCAAGAGGTTTAGCATGCATGCCAATATGATGCAATCCTAGACATGTCAACTAGTATGCAAATGGGCAATGCGAAAGTAAGCAAAACATGCTAGGTGCACAACCTAAGCAAGGAAGCATATGGACTAAGCAAGGGGTGGACTCAAACATGGATTAGCTCCAAATAGGCCTAAAACCATTGGCCAAAATGCTAAATCATGAGGGCCAAACACACACGCACACATGCACAAGTTAAGGCACCAACACTTAAGCATAATAAACAACGTTCAAGCACACTTGAAGGAAGTTAAACATGGACTACTAGCATGCATAGAAAGCTTTGAAAATCATGCAAAACATGATGCCGAATCATGCAACAAAGCAAGCTAAACATGCAACAAATGGCCCAAGTCTTCAAAGCAAGTCTATGAGGCATTAAACCACACCTAGTATAATCACACATGGCAATACTTAAACAACCTAAAACAGAGTTTTAACACATAAAACTAAGCCCAAAAGACTACTTAGATGGCATCTAGGAGGCTTGAATCCAAAGGCATGCAACATGACCAAAACATGGAGCATTCAACACATGCTTTTAAAGCATTACAGAGACAACTAGGGCAAGCGTACAAGCACACCAAAGGGACTGAAATAGCGTGTTAAATGGTTCCAAACCATCAAAAATAAAGCAAGCAAGACATGCTACACTCTCATGCTCTTAAGGCCAACAAGCCAAATGCAAAGGAGCTATGTTAAGCATGCTAAAATCAAACCAAATAACTATGGTCAGACCTAAAACATGTTAAAATAAGCATACAAGCTTCATGGATCTAGGCCTAAAATATGCTGGAAATAAAGGCATACGACCTAGGCATGTTAAGGGACATTGCTAAGTGTGTTAAATGGTTCCAAACCATCAAAAATAAAGCAAGCAAGACATGCTACACTCTCATGCTCTTAAGGCCAACAAGCCAAATGCAAAGGAGCTATGTTAAGCATGCTAAAATCAAACCAAATAACTATGGTCAGACCTAAAACATGTTAAAATAAGCATACAAGCTTCATGGATCTAGGCCTAAAATATGCTGGAAATAAAGGCATACGACCTAGGCATGTTAAGGGACTAAAGAGGCATTACAAAGCAACTATGCAAATCATGCAAAGAGTACTAAAATCAACACTTAGCAATGTCATATTAGGGCATAATAAATATAAAATGCAGCCAAGACATGCTCAACAAACAATCAAACACTATGCTCTCTCAAGAGGCCAAATCTTGCCCTTTTCATGACATCAAGGAGAGGGGGGGGCCCTCTCCTTCTTGAGACTCTGAGGCACCATCTTCACCACTGAAATCCCTCAAGATTTCAGTGGTGAAGAGATCCTAACACCAAAATCCCGGAGCTCAACCAAATAGCACAAAAATGAGGCCTTTCAAGGCCTAAGAGGGACCAAACTTCCCCAAAGCACAAAGTACCCTTAATAAACTATCAAGAGGACTAAAAAATAGAACTTTTTTGTATTGAACACCAAGCGCAAAAATAGTTCAAGGATAGGTCAAAATGGAGTGCAAGAATGGGGTAAATAAAGTAAGTTTCTCACCCTTGTTGACCCTCTTCACAAATGTTGACTTTGTTGCTTCCTTGAGCTCCAAACCAGTCAAGAACAGCAAGAATAACCTCTTGGGACCTCAAGAGTTAAGGGAAGGTGAAACACTAGGTGTTGATGTGCAATAGTGAGACACAAACACCTAGTGTACAAAAACAAGAGAGAAAAAGAGAGATAGGATAGATATAGGATTCAAACCCTAAAACCAGAGCTTTTCTCTGGTTTTTTTCTCTAAAATGTCTAAGTTTGCTAACCCTTTAACCAAGAGAAGAGAGCCTTCTCTTATAGAGGACAAAGCTTACAAGCTAAGTCAATTCAAGGCTCATTCCTCCATACACGTGTATGGAGGGGAAACAAATGCAAGGAAGCTGTCTGAAAATATCTCCAAAAACAGCTGTAAAGTGATCGGCAGGGTAAAATGGTCATTTTACCAAAAATAGTGCCGACCGGCACAATATAGTGCCGATGGAAACACTCACTAGCCGGTGGCCTCTAGCCACTGCCGGTGGTGTGTGGGGATGCCTCGTAAGGCACTCCCGCCTCAAGGCAAAGAACAAGTGTTTGGTGCAAAACCGCACACAAACGGTCAAGTTCGAGGTCTTGAGGCAAGGCACGAGTCGAGGACTCGGAAATCCAAACGAACACGAATCATGGATTATCACCGAGTGTTCAAGCAGTGACGCCCAAGTCTTGAGGACGGGTCAAAAATGGGTGTCTATATTGCCCTCTTGACAGAACTCGGAAGTCATAACAATGACGAGAGTGAATGTCAAAGCCCAGAGACGACCCATTTTTGACAAGGCCGAAGACTTGGACAAACATGCAAGACAAAACAAGGTATGCGCCCGAAGGCAGGGCCAAAATGCAAGACAATGCAAGAAGCCGAGCATAACTTATGATCATGCAAAGAAAGCTGTAATGAAGCACACATGCGATAGTTATAAGCTAGCATACGCCAAACTACACTACAATGCAGAAAGGATGTAAAAGAATTATGCAATTCTCAAAACGTCTCAGCCGGGGGATACAATACTGGCTCTCGTCTGTTGCACCGGCCTCAAATGAGCCGTACATACAATATCGTGCCTGCAAAGAAAGCAAATTTAACAGGTACAATATTGTTAGCAATATGCATGACCATGCGAAATGAATGCAAAATGATATGCAATATATACAAAACAATGTATGAATAATGTAACTAATATGCAATGCAATTGAAACTATATGCAATGCAAATGATATGCAATGTAATATGCAATGCAATTGAATCATGATCCAATCATGAGCGATTCAAAACCACACAAATGTCAAATAGATTGATGGAGGTAACGAGTTCGTCTCCCATAGAACGTCGATCTATGAGTACTTAAATGCGGACATAAGAACAAGTATTGGGTGGAATGACATAAGTGGGTGACGACACCGAGGAAAGAACAATGATCCTAATGCCGATGCAATAATTACACTACAATGTAATATGTACGATGGATATGGCGCCATGAGCCAAACCAAATCTTGCTAGAAAGGCATGCACACATACAAACCATGTCTAACACGTAAAAGGTGCAACCTCAAACCAAGTTCATCAAGGAGTAGGCGCGATACACATGCGTAATCGTGTTTCAACGTGAAAAGTAAGGGCACATACCGCACCAAGCTCAACAAGGAAAGGCGCTATAAATGGAGGATGATGCAGTGGATGCATGCAACTAAAATGCAATATGTACAATATGCAATGGAAATGGATATTTACAGAAAATGCATGACATATACACTCTATTACAATGAGATGCATGACATATGCATGTTTTTTTTTTTTTTTTTAAATGCTTTTTTAAAATGCATGACATATGTAGTATTTACAATGATGCATGTTGTTTTTGTTGTTTTTGAAATGCATGACACATGCAAATGATGCGATGCCTATGATTGCAGTTTTCCCTATCTTACCAACAAGGCGATATACTAGGTTGGTTCAGTATCCAGAACTGAGGCGTAAACACGCCGCCTCAACCTATGGGGCTTCCATATGATTTCAAGTTTAGGTACACCTCGGTATTTAAACCAAACTTTAGTCTCGGAAATTCAACCTTATGCGTTCTAGGCACAAGCCATTCGAACTCTAGTTTTCACCGCCCGCTTGGTCTTCTAGGAACTCATCGATATACTGTGCAGTGGCTTTACCAGACACCACCAAAAGTCGTCGCATCGACAAACACCGAAGGAATTGCACCTTCAGAGGATTTAAGGTCTCCTAGACGATGCAATGCATGAAAATGCATGTTTTCTTTTATTTACATGATGCATGATGTTTTGAAATGAAGCGCTAACGCTACGACTTTTGAATGCATGCCAAATGCAATGAGGTGTGCGTCTTAATGCAATCAAGGTCTCGTGATCTCCCGAGGATTTAAGGTCTCCTAGACCGCGCACATATGGTGAAGGTTTTGCACCCTCCATGATTTAAGGTCTCCTAGACCGTGCGTGTTTAAGGTCTCGCTGCACTGGGGCAATGCATGATTTGAGATGCGTGCACAAGACAAAGGCGATGTGTCGATAACGTGATGGAATGCAAAATGCAACGAGGTGCGCAAAATAGCGGCGCGTTAGACAACGCAAGTGCACAGAAGGTGTGATACGATGCATGCCAAATGCGATGAGGTGCACACCTTAATGCAATCAAGGTCTTGTACCTCCCGAGGATTTAAGGTCTCCTAGACCGCGCGTGTTTAAGGTCTCGCCAGACCCGGGGGGCAACGAGTACACAACACTTAAGTGAATGCGATGTAAGTGAGTAAACTTGAACCAAACTACATCTCATGCAAAGAAGGATTAAGAGAATTAAGCATTCTCACGGCTACGCGGAGAAGGCTAAAGTTTACTCAATGAGAACACTGAGTCTTAAACACAACGCCTCAGGCGACGCACGCGGGAGAGAAAAACAAGGCAAAGAAACCTCTCAATGTAGTACACGCGAGAGGGAAAACAAAGGCCTCCCAACAGTAGTACACGCGAGAGGAAAAACAAAGGAAACCTCTCGTAGTACACGCGAGAGGAAAACAAAAGCCTCTCAACAGTACATGCGAGAGAGGGAAAAGGCAACGACATGGGACGCCAAGATGCCAATGCAATGAGACAAATGAGACGTGCGTGCCTCAAAGATGAAAAATGGAGTGCAATGAGGCACGTGCCTTAAAGGATGGAAAATGGAGTGCAATGAGGTACGTGGCGTTTCAAAAGATGCAAGACAATGCAAAGAGGGCGCTAAACGGCGCGATGCGCAAAATAGCGAAGAAATGTAATGCACAAGATAGTGCGCCGCTAATAGCACGACGCTGTTAGACAACGCGAAAGTGCACAAACAAGGCGATTGAATGCATGCCAAATGCAATGTGATGCAAGATAGCACGATGCGTTAGACAACGCGAGTGCACAAAACAAGGTAATTGAATGGATGCCAATGCAATGTGATGCAAGATAGCGCGATGCGTTAGATAACGCGATGGATGTATGCAACGACACGGGCAACTTTTGAATCTTGTAAAGACAAAAGGATACAAAGGATACAATCTTTGCTTGAATTTGAGTGCCACGTACAGAAGACACGGTCCGAGGTCAAAACGGAGGCCGGTTGAGCATCGGGGATGCACTTTATTGAGCTACGAAGACCCAAAACTGCTCATATAGCCTAAACAAGGTTGTGGGAACACCACCGGCTGGAAGGGGAGGTCACCGGATGGCCACCGGCTGCATAAAAAACTCATCGGCACAATATTGTGCCGACCGGCACAAAATAGTGTCGACCGGCCAAAAATACGATTGAGGCTTTGCCATTTTGTTCGGGAGTCTTATAAAATAGGGTTTCAACCCTATTCTAAACACTTATATCGAAAACTCTCACCCTCTCTCTCTAGAGTGTTATTTTCTCCTCATTCCCTCATTTCTTTGTGTTTTCGCACCATTTTCGTCGTCGGATTCGCGTAGTTCATCGCGTTTCGGACACTTTCAACTGAACAAAATCTCATTTCGGTGCATCCTTTGCTATTTTCGCTTTTTCGGGACTTGTTCCCCTCGATCCCATCTTCCTTTCCGTGTCTTTTCATCTTCCGACCTTTCCGGCCATTTCCGACCCTCTCGGGGTTGACCTTCTCGGTTGACTTTTCGTATTCCGACCCGGTTTTCATCTTCCGGTCATTTTCCACTACCATTGCCATGGCTGACGACATTCCACATGTTGGGACTCCCCCAGATCACGAGATGGATCCCGGGGTCGAGCTTCTCCCATTGAGCGAAGGCCCTTCCGGTCCGCGGATATACCGCCGATCCACGCCCTCCGATGGTTCGCCATTTCCGCGCTTTGATCGAGCGGCCGACCCGAGCTTCCCGCAAGCCGACCTCTCACCTATCCTTCCGCCTTAGGTAACATTTTTTCTCTATTTTACTTTCTGTAATATAGAACTGTTAACTGCCATAGTTGAGTCTGTTCTTTAACTGCTTAGCTCTGATATGCTGTACACTGTAGTTGATCGCCATCATGTTTACAACTGATATCTGTTTGAGACGGACACATGCACACACACTGCACCAGCCTCTATCACCCCAAACACACGCAAGACACACCGTTTTCATCGCAAACTTACCGACACCGACTTATTTGAATCAAAACATATTGTATCTTGTATCTAAACCGAACCACACAAACACGCCGACGATCATACGTTGTAGTTCACCCATCGCACACTATAACCCGACATCTCTTGAATCAAAAATGTGCACACATGCACCATATCTCAGTATGCCGACTTCACAAACACACCGACACATCACAGTCAGAGTCCACCGTAGTACATCAAACCCAGATTCTGCCGAATCAAAAACTTGCACGCATGCTAGACTTGTATCGATTTTAACATGTTTCCTCGTAATCTACATTTCATATTGCTTTGCAACCATTTGTTTGAAAATAGGAGATTCCCATACCATCCGGTATGGGAATGTCGCGTCCGAGATTGGTATTTGAGCTTCCGAGGCGGCTCGACGATCATGGACGATGCGGGCTTCGCTTTTTCAGGGGTTCGACCCGCCATCGCTCGCAGTTCTCTTCTAGCCGCTTCGCAGAGAGGTGGTGGGACACCACCGATTGCTCCATCGGCAATGGAGACATGACGATGACTTCACAAGGTTTCACCGGCATCGGGTAGGTGATCCGATCTCTTCGACACCGATATGGACGAGTGGACCGCCGCCAGATCCACTTGTTTGGCGCGCTCCACCTCGCGCCCGGCATGGTCCGGCATTCTTGGTTCGAGGTGCGCCGGTGCTTTCTTCTTGTTGATGCATTCGATGACCCCAGAGGCCGAGAGAGGTATGCACGCGGCTTCTCGATGTTTTTGCTAGGATTTACCCTCTTCACCGACGGCGAACACAAGGTTCTTCCGCTTTCAACATTGGTGGATGTCCCGACATCTTGCGCAGGATCGGTGGTGCGGCTCGCCACCTTCACGCTATATGAGTTACCTCGGGCCTTTGGCAATGACAAGTTTCTCGGAGGCTACGGCGAGCTTGGGAGGTACACCTTCTCCTCGCTTTACATTTTGTTATGTACTTTCAGACTCGCATTAATCGCACACATCGTAGTCTGTTTCATACACGGATCAGTATCGCATAATACGCACACACATACTCGCTTCTACAATCGTCAGACACTGCTCACACTGCACACTCGCTTCAACACCGCACAACACACGGCTCATTATTTCATGCTTTATTCTCAGATTCTCGCCTTATCTAATAAACATTCGGTATTCACCTTGCGCTTATGGGTTTATGCCTACTTCCCTAGGCTCGCTCCCGTGCTCGATGCGGAGACCCTCTCGTCATCCTGCTTCACGCCGCCGACGGAGGTGCACCCGAGGTCGCGGAGACATTCAAATTTCTTCAGCATTTCGATACCATCACCCCTGCTGAGGTATGTTTTATTTGCAGTTCATTTAAGTTTCACTTTTCCACTGTATATTTGCAATACCAGTAGGTAACAAACTGTATTTCAATTTCAGATCACCTGGCAGCCGTGGGCTCCTCTGCCAGCGATGGTGCGAGATCGGTTTGCCGACGCCGTTGAGACCTCGCGTTACCGAATTTTGCTGGAGGGCCCGATCTGTCGGGGTTGGTACCTAGGCGAGCGCTTCTTGCGTCAGACCTTAGGTTTACCTGAGCAGATAGTCTCGGTGCATCCTCCTAAGCACATAAGGGACACCGAGCGTTTCACCGCTGAGCAGATGGCGGAATACACCATTGGCTGGGAGGCGGACGGCTTCAGAGGCGAGGGTGATTACTCAGAGTACGTTCGGACCTTCATCATGTGGCTGCTGAGTGGTGGTCACCGAGCTGAGAGAGAGAGACCCGCAGCGCCGGCGGCCGAAGCAGGAGTAGGAGGAGGAGCGCCGAGGAGGGCTCGAGTTCGCGGCAGGGGCGGAGTCCAGAGAGGACGGGAGGCCAGTTGGCCCGCTCTACCTGCTTCACTGTCTTTCCGGGGGTCGGATGGGCGACCTATCAGATTCCCTTCGCCCCTCCGCCGGCTGATCACGAGTTTGTTTCAATCCCGACTTGCCTCCTGTGATGTGTTATCGTGATTGTACAGTTATTTCATTTTAGTTTATTTGATATTCCATAGAATATTGATGTATCTGATTCCCTTGCAGGCGTCTTTTGAGTACACCCGGCGGTCATTGGAGATGAATGCCTCCATGGCGGGGATGCTACAGCGGACCTTCGACTTCTTAGCCTTTTACGGCCTTCCCAGATGTTCTTCTCACATAGCTTCAAATCATACCCAAATCGCTTCGATAACTGATGCACGATACAACATCGATACCCAAATTCATAAGACTTGATACATCAGATTCATACATCGATTCTCAGATCGATAAACCGCCACGGCATTCATATCAGACTTCATACACGTGATTCGTGACTGTTTAATCAAGCCACGATTCATATCAGACTATACATCGATTCTCGTGACCGATAAACCGCTTACCAGATTCATATCAGACTAATCATATTTCGTGACTGCTTCAACCGCCACGATTCATACTCTACTCATACATCGTGATTCTCGTGACCGTAAACTGCTTCATACATACTGATGCATTTGCCTTTCATGTTTTTCAGCCTCCCTTCCCACTTCCTCCGACGGGTGGCGTCGCTCCACCTGGACCTCCCATCTCTACCCGGGATGGCAGGATATTCCCCGCACCAAAGGAGGGCGTACTTACACCGGGAGCAGCTCGCGGGCCTGCATTCGACGAGTCTCGAGGAGGAGGCCGGGCCTGCTCGCAAAGGATACGTGACGACTCGGCTTCTACCCAGGAAGAGGGCGAGGACAGATCCTGCCATGAGGCCGATGATGTTGATGACCTGCACCTTTGCTATTTCTTTTATTTCTTTTCTTGTACTTTTCTTTTATTGGTAGATAGAGTATTTTGTATCGCCACAGTGTGCTTTTTGTTTCAAACTTTGTACTTGAAAAAGATGATATGAAATGAAACAAACTTTTGTCCTAAAAAGAGTGTTATATCTATACATCTCATGGTTTGCATTGCATTGCATCATATTACACCTCAAATGTACATGATATTGATCAAGGTTCAAACTTGAGCAATTATATTGTGGTAATCGATAGTCACCCAATTAATCAAAGAAAACAACTTATACAAATCATCGCTTAATTTGGATACAGCCCATACTCTGGGGATTGACTCAAGATATAGCCTATAACACAAAGATTGGGTTCATTCTCGCCCACAAAGAACCCCGAACAAATAGCCCTAACTGGACAAGACGGATCACAAAGTTGACACTCTGCGGTTGAAACACACTCGAATGTCTCAAATTTTCCTCTTTCTCTTGCTTCAAGATAGATGTAAAGGTGGCACAAAGATTCGAGCACCACGATTTTTTGAAAAGGGTTTCACGATCGGTATCGAGCCTACCACAGAACACGACAAGACAGACTCAAACACAGAAATGAAAGGCACACAACCTAACCTAATGAGACATGCTCGGAAAAGACTCAGAGCCAAAACTGAGACCGACAAATCAAAAGACACGACACACAGACATGTTTACAAAAAGACCTCAGATCTTGAGAAGCCAGTTCCTCCGGGTATTATTTCCCACCCTTTCTGATTTGTGATACTCGCATCGTTCGGCCCTTAGGCTCGTTTTTTTTTTTCTAAAAAAAAAACCCTTTTCTCACTTTTTCTCTCATCTTACACCTCTCTATTCTTTATTCTCTCATTTTTCATCCCTCCCCAGGCATGGTTGATGGACAAATGAGAGGTTGTGGGTTCATGCCCAACATTGTTAGCTCACGGCTATTTCTTCTGGTGATGGAGTGCCTGCTTGGCAAGTGCTTTGATAACAAAAGGGGGAGGCGAAACACCTGACTCAACTGTGCCCCTAGTTCGTCATTTTGACCATTTTCTTTTCGTTTTCTAAAACAGTCTTGATCAAAAATGAGAGTTGGATAAACACACTTATTCGATTTTTGATTTGAAAATCGTGCGAATCAAGCTGTGAGCACTGAAAATTCTCCTTTTTGGGTCCAAACATGGTCCAATTTTGAAAATGAAACAGTTTTTGGGAAAATAAGTCAACCTCAGTGAAAATTTTCAAAAACTATTTTTTGCAAATAGTCAATGCTCAACGAGCGCGGAACTTACCCTCGAGATGCGCAACCTCGGATTGGAAGCAATGGAAATTGCCCCTTGCTTAAAGGGGGATAAGGCAACGGAAAGTTGCCCCTGGTTTGGACGGTAACTCAGGGCAACTTACGGCAATGCATGGCAACGGAAAGTTGCCCCTTGTTTGGATGATGTCGTGACATATTGTAAGCCAGTCTTTTGGTTGACGACGATCGGACCCTCGGACGCGGAGGGGACGAAGACGGTTTGAATCAATATATGGACACAGTCACCTGGAATGTGTTGGTGGTTTGGACTTCAAGAGGAAGTTAATCACGTAGTTCCAGGTTGCTGCAATCGAGACATCGAATTCGGAGGAGGCAAAAGTGATCAAAACCATGACATGGACTGAGACGCTATAGAAGCGTTGGGGGCTGGACTTCAAGATGAAGTTGCCTACGTATCCCAAACATGGGAATCAAGCCTTACGTAGTTCCGGTTAAGGTACACTCGGGTATTTTAACCTTCACTTGTTTAGGCTCTAATTTTTGCCAAGGCGCCTGTTGCAGGTTTTCGACCTTGCGAGCTTTGTTTTTCTTTTCTTTTCAATTCTTTTCTTTTTATTTTCATTTTTTCTTCTCTTTTCTTTTTTGCATTCTTTTCTTTTCTTATTGTATTTTTCTTTTTTCTTTTCTTCTTTTTTGTATTTTTCTCTTGCTCTAACTTTTTCCTGGGTCGCCCTTCCGGGTTTTCGGCCCAGCGAGCCTCTCAAAGGGTAAAAGTGTAACAAGTCCATGCCAAATGGTTTTGAGATTGAAGCCCTCTGTATCCAGGAGAATGGCTGTTGTATTGATTTGCAGACGGATCTACCTTTGGCTCTTCGAGCACATCGGATATTTTTTTTTGCCCCTAGTTCGAGGGGTGCTTCTGTTCTAGCTTTGCAAGCTTCTTCGGATGAGGTCTGACCTTCTTGATCTGACTTTGATGCCTCTTGCTTGAGGGCTGCTTCAAATTGGGCCACACAGGCGTTTCATGACACTGAAATATTTTGAACGGGTTCCAGTTTGCAACAGATGAATTGAATCTTGAGGCTGAGAGCGATCCCGGGCTGCACAATCTCAAGAGCAATTCCACACAGGTCTTCGCAAGACTGCACAAAACATTTTGTTTTTGAAAGTTTTTAAGAAAGCGACAAATCGTTCGTGCTGAAGATAGTGTGGAACCATCGATCGACCAGATTCTTCTCAAGACTACCGACAAGCATGATTTCATTCATTAAAAGCTTAGCACACCTCTCTTTCTCTCAAAATGATCAAAATTTTGCAAAACCCGAGGAATTTCTTCCTCTTTGTTTTTATCACCGCGGTGTTCGAAAGAGTTTTGAAAAACTTAGGCCATTATGACGACGGTCAAGGCACAAGAGAGTAGGTGGTATGCACTGTCATTCCATTCATATTCTCTGGCACGGTTGACTCAAATGGCAGCAAGTACGGAACGTGATAGCCACAGCTGTTTCATTCAGATTTGTTGGCATAACTGGCTTCTTGGGAGAAACAAATTCAAAAAAAAGTAAAGACAACTACTCATAAGACAAAACGGTGTTTGAGGCAACACCCCGAAATCACCTGGTATTCTATACAAGAGGGACTGACTCATTACAATTAGACAGACCCTTAAGCAAAAGGACTGACTCAAAACAATGAGACAGGCTCAAGACAAAACAGAAGACTGACTCGACACCCAAGTCGGGATTTACAAAACTAGCGTTGGCAGGTGCTCAAAAATGCGTGCCAGACGCCATATCCAAAAATGTACCAGACGCTGCCCGCAGGTGGTCCACCTTCTAATCACATGCTTGCAGTATCTGTATCCTCAAAATCCAACAACTGAGTGGTGACGGACTTTGCTGAAGTAGGCGGGAGGATAACCTCGTTGTCAATCAAGTCTTGTACCTCATGACGGAGGCGGAAGCAATTATCAGTGGCATGGCTTCACGATGGTACGCGACAAGACAGGGAAGCATCGTGCGTGCCGGGGAGATTCTTTGGGAGGGGCCTAGGCTCCAGGGGTTTAAGGTGTCCCCTCTCGGCAAGGATTTGAAGTGCCTTGGTTAGTGGCATGTAGAGCGCATGGAAGACCCCGCGCTTCTAAGGCAGTACTTTGAGTCTGAGCACTCTTGCTAGATGCACTAGCGAACGGATCGTGGTGCAAATTGGGTTTCGATCCTTTCCGGATGCAAGGCCGAGCGGGAAGAACTGTTTGGCATGACGGGCCTATCCCGATTCTCGATTGATCGAATTGCCCTCGGGCGAGTGGAAAGCATCCTCCACCTTTTGACATAATCGGATATCTGTTGCTTGTTCATTCCTGGCTTTCAAAGCCTCTATCGCCCACAAAGAAGCTTGTTCGGAGGGTCGATCCGCCTTCATCTTGCCTTTATCTTCGGCCTCGCCGATCTAGAGTTTGGTTTGCTGCATCGTTGCCATAGCTGGAGGCCATCTCCGGTTGGTTGAGTTCAATCACAATTTGTCCCAGTAGCGGGGGCTCTTGGGGTATGAAGCCTCCGGCATATGGTGCGGCTGGTGGCGAAACAGACATTCCATAGGCGAGATCCGCCACGGATCTTTGAAGATCACCTATCATTCCCATTAATTCAAATGTAGTAGGCTCGCGAGCCTGATATAGTTGAGGGGTCCAAATTGGATGTGCGGCAGGCGACCTGGGTGGATGCGGCGTGTCAACAGTAGTCTCATTGTGTAGGGCGATTCCTTGATCCAACGCGGCCGTCATGACCACGATCTCTTCTGAATTCTGCGTCATGCTCAATCCTATCTCAGCAAGGAGAAAACACTAGTTGTCCTTGATTGGCCCTCTAAATCTCTGAACTGAAACGGAAAACAAGCAATAGTTCAGCCCCAAACAGATCAAACACGGATGTAGCCGACAATCAGACTTACCATCGATCATCGCTCCCGACATCATCGCCCCAAAGTCAATCGACACCGCAAATATAATCGATTCTCAAAAATATCATATCGTGCCCGCAGGCCGGATACCCAAACTTGTAAACTGATATATGCGTTTCCTGCAGAGATACACTCTAAAAGCACATAGCAAATAAAAGAGAGCCAATACACCCCTATGTTGGGGTAGGGTCTCCCTGTCCTATTTTGTCAGGAGCTAGGGTTTCACTACGCACACAGCGGTTTCAAACAACCTATATCGGGTAAGCAACCTGTCCTAGTTTGGAATGGTCACTATGGATCCGAGTATGCGCTAGGTCGAATGGTTGAAAAGGGTGCCCTGGTAAAACCGGGGTTTGTGTTCTATCTTGGCAGAGCCCAACCGTCACCTTATGGACATGCCTTGACAAGACAAGCCTCCCAAGAAACCGCCAGAATAGCAGATGGCCAACACGGTCCTAGGGCGCACCAATGCACATGCAATGCAAAGAGACACATAAATGAAATCAAAACAGATATCACGAAGTTCGAGTCAAGCTCTCTAAAACTCCCCAAATAGAAGTCGCCAGAATCAGACGCGCCCGTGGGCTTCCATCTAACAGTTCGAACTCAATTTGTGTCACGATTCTAAATCTGAACCAAAGAGTCCAAATCCGGCAAATCGTTTTGAAGAAAAATAGATTTTTGAAAAGTAGTGCCAAACATGGACTGCTTTACCAGATTACAGAGTCGCCACCTAAATATTTTAAAATGGGAAATTTAGGAAACCCTGACTCGGTGCCGAAGGCCACGTGTCCGTCATTACCAAAGTGGTCTTGGCTCGGGAGCTTGGGTACGATCGGGGAAGGTCAGCTATGAGCACCCCCTTTCGCCCGGTCCGAAGACCGGCCTCTACTAACCGTGATATCCGTTTTTTGAAAACGTTATGTGTTCTTATTCCAATTATTAGCCTAGGATTACTATGTTATGCGCACGGCAAACAAATATAGACTAGATTGCCTAATTTGGAAATAAACATTGCATATCCGTTCGTTTTGAAAATGCTTTGGAGTTTGCTACTCGCAAGTAGGCTAAAACACGGATTTCAATGAGTTTTCCCAACTCAAGCAATCCAACCTCCACCCACAGGCATTCAAACAGTTTATCTCATATAAGCATTTAGCCGCATGGTAAGCATACTGTCATGGCAACATTCACACGCATGTGGTATGCTAAAGTGTAAAATACTTACATCGTACTCCGTGCCAAAACAAGAAACTAGTTAGCAGACATGCATGTCCCTAGGTCATGTTAAGTGGCTAATGCAACACAGGCAAGGATGCAATTTAGAGTAGGCTCGGCTAACCCTAAAATGGCACGTGAAATGCAATCATTCGATGCACGTATTCAAGTCGGAATTGAAAATACGGTGCAGTTTTGTATGATGTACCGAGCCCGATGCATGTTTAGACAAATGTATGGATGCACGCATGCATAGCATAAGGTATGCTAAAATAAACATGCCCTAATACTAACCATTAAAAGCAGGTAAATAAAAGGGAAGAAAGAAGTGGGGGTTGGAAGACATGCACACACCCACGCACACTTATTACAGATATGCCCTCACCCGGAAGGATCAAAAGAATATACAGATAATTAACTACGCAAGCTAATTAAATATTACAGATTAATTAAATTAATAAAATAATCAATCTAAGCAAAGCAGTAAATCATCTCGGGGCGAGGGCTCAATGCACGCTCGCTCGGATTCCGCTCGGAATTGCACTGTCATGCCTAGCTTGCCTCTGTTTTCTCTGTTTTGCTCCTCGAGATCGCCTAAAGTCCTAGGAATACTTCCTTAGGTACTGAAGATCACTACCGGCTGCACAAAACTTCCACCGGCAGTGGATTGAGCTCATCGGCACTGAATTGATCCATCGGTTGAAAATTGACCGTCGGCACTAAAAATCAATGCTCGGCAGAATCCCAAGAACTCACAAAGAAGAGAGGGCAAATGCTGGCATGGCAATGCAATTCCAACAATGTATGCACTAAACATGCCCCTTATCATATTGATGACTCAAGGGAAGATGTGCCTCGGTTCTCGGACCACCAATCACGCATTTCCATGCATGATGGCCCAAAGAACCAAGTGTGCAACTTTGATTTCAAATGCATGCAATGCAAACAAGCACATAAGAGTGCTAAACCTCTATCACACTTCACTTCAAGAGGTTTAGCATGCATGCCAATATGATGCAATCCTAGACATGTCAACTAGTATGCAAAATGGGCAATGCGAGCAAGCAAAACATGCTAGGTGCACAACCTAAGCAAGGAAGCATATGGACTAAGCAAGGGGGTGGACTCAAACATGGATTAGGCAGCTCCAAATAGACCTAAAACCATTGGCCGAAATGCTAAATCATGAGGGCCAAACACACACGCACACATGCACAAGTTAAGGCACCAACACTTAAGCATAATAAACAACATTCAAGCACACTTGAAAGGAGTTAAACATGGACTACTAGCATGCATAGAAAGCTTTGAAAATCATGCAAAACATGATGCCGAATCATGCAACAAAGCAAGCTAAACATGCAACAAATGGCCCAAGTCTTCAAAGCAAGTCTATGAGGCATTAAACTACACCTAGTATAATCACACATGGCAATAATTAAACAACCTAAAACAGAGTTTTAACACATAAAACTAAGCCCAAAAGACTACTTAGATGGCATCTAGGAGGCTTGAATCCAAAGGCATGCAACATGACCAAAACATGGAGCATTCAACACATGCTTTTAAAGCATTAAAGAGGCAACTAGGGCAAGCGTACAAGCACACCAAAGGGACTGAAATAGCGTGTTAAATGGTTCCAAACCATCAAAAATAAAGCAAGCAAGACATGCTACACTCTCATGCTCTTAAGGCCAACAAGCCAAATGCAAAGGAGCTATGTTAAGCATGCTAAAATCAAACCAAATAACTATGGTCAGACCTAAAACATGTTAAAATAAGCATACAAGCTTCATGGATCTAGGCCTAAAATATGCTGGAAATAAAGGCATACGACCTAGGCATGTTAAGGGACTAAAGAGGCATTACAAAGCAACTATGCAAATCATGCAAAGAGTACTAAAATCAACACTTAGCAATGTCATATTAGGGCATAATAAATATAAAATGCAGCCAAGACATGCTCAACAAACAATCAAACACTATGCTCTCTCAAGAGGCCAAATCTTGCCCTTTTCAAGGACATCAAGGAGAGTGGGTGGCCCTCTCCTTCTCGAGACTCTAAGGCACCATCTTCACCACTGAAATCCCTCAAGATTTCAGCAGAAGAGATCCTAACACCAAAATCCCGGAGTTCAACCAAATAGCACAAAAATGAGGCCTTTCAAGGCCTAAGAGGGACCAAAATTCCCCAAAGCACAAAGTACCCTAATAAACTATCAAGAGGACTAAAAAACAGAACTTTTTTGTATTGAACACCAAGCACAAAAACAATTCAAGGATAGGTCAAAATGGAGTGCAAGAATGGGGTAAATAAAGTAAGTTTCTCACCCTTGTTGACCCTCTTCACAAATGTTGACTTTGTTGCTTCCTTGAGCTCCAAACCAGTCAAGAACAGCAAGAATAACCTCTTGGGACCTCAGTAGCCAAGGGAAGGTGAAACACTAGGTGTTGATGTGCAATAGTGAGACACAAACACCTAGTGTACAAAACAAGAGAGAAAAAGAGAGATATGATAGATATAGAATTCAAACCCTAAAACCAGAGCTTCTTCTCTGTCTTTTTTCTCTAAAATGTCTAAGTTTGCTAACCCTTTAACCAAGAGAAGAGAGCCTTCTCTTATAGAGGACAAAGCTTACAAGCTAAGTCAATTCAAGGCTCATCCCTCCATACACGTGTATGGAGGGGAAACAAATGCAAGAAAGCTGTCTGAAAATATCTCCAAAAACAGCTGTAAAGTGATCGGCAGGGCAAAATGGTCATTTTGCCAAAAATAGTGCCGACCGGCACAATATAGTGCCGATGGAAACACTCACTAGCCGGTGGCCTCTAGCCACTGCCGGTGGTGTGTGGGGATGCCTCAGAAGGCACTCCCTGCCCCTCGAAGGCAAAGAACAAGTGTTTGGTGCAAAAACCAGACACAAAACGGTCAAGTTCGGAGGTCCTGAGGCAAGGCACGTAGCCGAGGACTCCGGGAAATCCAAACGAACACGAATCATGGATTATCACCGAGTGTTCAAGCGGTGACGTCCAAGTCTTGAGGACGGTCAAAAATGGGGTGTCTACACATAGTTTCGAGTATACTTTAGATATCTAAGTACCCTAACTATTGCTGTCCAGTGGTCTATTCCTGGATTGCTTGTATACCTACTTAATCTGCTAACTTCATATGCTAAATCTGGACGAGTGCAGTTCATGATGTACATGAAGCTTCCGATGATCCGGTAGTATTCTAATTGTGATACACCTTCACCCATATTCTTCATCAAATGAAGATTAGCATCTATAGGGGTCTTAGCGAGACGATCGTCATGCTTGTTAAATTTCTCAAGTATTTTATTAACATAATGTCCTTGAGACAAGGTATATTATAGCGATCCCGGGTTTACCCTTGTTGTACAGTGATCCGGACATGTGTCCGTTGGTGTTGGTAGATGATTATTATCTTGTTTACATCCTTTTATACCTTGTATTTGAGTTATGGGATGTGTTGGGCAGGTTTGTTACAGGTTGGTTGAACTTAGGAACCAAGTCTAGTCGCCCAGGTTTTTGGCTGGTCCGCTCGAGCGGAGATGTTTACGCTCGAGCGGGTACCTTGTTGCTTGTACCCTCGAGCAGGGTTTTGGGCGCTCGAGCGGAGAATACACCCATCCGGTATCTTGTGCTTCTGCAAAACTTCTGCAGGTGTGGTTTCTACGCTCGAGTGGGTTTTCTGAGCTCCAGCGGGTGGCGCTCGAGCGGTATTGTTGGCGCTCGAGCGGACAGTACCTTTTTGGTGAGAGTTCTGGGAGAGGGAGATTTACGCTCGAGCGGGCTGGATTTCACGCTCGAGCGGACGAACTTTATTTCTGTTTCTTGGAGCTCGAGCGGACCTTGTTGAGCTCGAGCGGACCATGTTTTATGTGTCTCTACGCTCGAGCGGTGTGTTTTATGCTCGAGCGAACCTGTCGTATAACTGGGAGTGGCTGGGCATTTTGAATCACTTTTCACTTTTCTTTCTCTCTTCTACTTTTCCCAAAACGCCATTTTCAGAGCTTCTCACTCTAAAACCATAACTTCTCTAGGGTTTGATCTAGGTAGAGTGTTCTTCTTCCTTCGCCTTTGAAAAGGTTGGGATGATCGTCGAGTGCGTCGTTTTGATCCGAATAGTTTGGTGTTTGGAGCGTTTTGATTTCGGTCTCTTCTCCATTCGAGCTCTAACTTTGAGGTAGGGATAACCTACTCCTCTCTATGAGTTTTGTCTTTAAATTTTAGTATTTTGAGATGTTGGAGTTGATTTGTTAATTTTGTGAAAGTTTGGGGCTTTATGTAATCTTATAAAAGTTGGGGTTTTATTTAAAATAAACCTATATGCATGTTTAGTATTAAGAAATGAGATTAATGTGGAATTATTGATGAAAAATGGAACCATAAGGGTTGAAATGTTAATTATGGAAAATGCCCTAATTACATTGATTGATTAATTTGAATAATTAATTGTGAGAAATGAGGAATTGGGTTGAAAATGTTGAGATTGGAAGTACACGGGAAAAAGGGGTGTGGTTGAATTTCCTATCACTCACAATTGAAATGTTGATTTAATATCCATTTTGTGCATTTATTTTCTCAGATAGAAATAATCGCTTTGGGCTATCGGTGGAGGATAGTCTTGATTATTGTAGACAATGCATGATGATTAGGCAAATTGAAACTAATTAATGGAATGTGTCATAGAGTATGACGGTTGATAGAATACATTAATCTTATGTATTGATTGATTGTGTATAGAACCTATGTGTTTGTATGCATTTTGTGTAGAGGAGGAGATGGGGATGTACTCCATGGTTTAGGGAAGATGGGGATGTACCTCTAAACCGGATAGCGTTGGGAGGAGATGGGGATGTACTCGTGAGATACAATTTCATATGCTTGTCTAAAGAAGTGAAGATACAACTCATATGCTTATCTTTGAGAAGTATAGATATAGCTCATATGCTTGTCTAGAGAAGAGTAGATATAGCTCCTATGCTTATCGCTTGTTGTGTGATATAGATCTTATACTTATCTCACGAGATGTTGATACAAACTCATATGCTTATCGGTTAATGTGATGACATAGCTAATGTACCTATCTCGACAATGGAAAATGATAGATAACATAGACTTGTAAGTCATGTAATCTAAATGTGATATAAGTGGATGTTTTGTTAGCCATCTATCAACCGCTAATCTTTTAGTCATTGTTCATAGTTGGTTTAGTATATTTCTCTGGGTCAGTGGCTCACCCTATATGGGAACATCATTTTCGTGTGTAGCATGCCACCTCCAAGGACATAGCTTGGGAGGCTAGACAGACTTTTTGTTGTCTTTCTTTGATGTATTACATGTAAATTCAAGCCAAGGGCTTAATGTGTAAATGAGTTAGCACTCTATTTTTTTGTAACCAAGTGTTAACTTGGAAAGTCAGAAGCCCTTAGGGCATTTGCTTTTGTTGTTAACATGTAATATTTTTTTTTTTGTATTGAAACTCTATTAATGGAAGAATGTGGGTCTTTTATACATATCAATGCAGGTCTTTATTGTTGGGTTTTATGTTGTTATTTTGGGGGCGTTACATATATCCTTCAGATGTCTTTGTAATTTTTATTCCAAGTATAACATCTGCTATTCCCATATCTTTCATGTCAAATTTAGAGTTTAACATTTTCTTGGTAGCTTTGATCATTTCATTATTACTACCAAGGATGAGCATATCATCTACATATAGGCAAACAATGACATATCCCTTTTCTGTGTTTCTCATATAAACACATTTATCACATTCATTAATTTTAAATCCATTTGAAATCATTACATTATCAAATTTTTCATACCATTGTTTGGGTGCTTATTTTAGACCGTAAAGAGACTTCACAAGCTTGCACACTTTTTTCCCTTGCCCTAGAACCACGAACCCTTCTGGTTGTTCCATGTAAATTTCCTCATTCAAATCGCCATTCAAGAATGCAGTCTTAACATCCATTTGATGGATCTCAAGATTATACAAAGCTGCAATAGCTATTAACATTTGAATAGACGTTATTCTTGTTACAGGTGAGTAACTATCAAAATAATCTACTCCTTCAGTTTGCCTGTAACCTTTAACTACAAGTCTTGCCTTGTATTTATCAATTGAACCATTCGGCTTCATCTTCCTTTTAAAAATCCATTTGTAACCAAGAGGCTTACAGCCTGGTGGAAGATCCACCAATTCCCATGTATGATTTTGCAGGATTGATTCAATTTCACTATTGATAGCTTCTTTCCAAGAAGGAGCTTCAGGAGTAGACATTGCTTCTTTGAAAGTTCGAGGCTCCTCTTCCAGTAAGTATATTAAGAAATCAGGACCGAAAGATTTTTCTGTCCTAGCCCGTTTACTACGTCTGGGTTCCTCCTCAACTTTCTCCTCTGGGTTTTTCTCAACTTGCCTTTGATCATTGTCAAAAAGTAGCATCATATGTCCTTTTAGGCTCTTGTGTCAATTTACAAGGAAACACATTTTCAAAAAATGATGCATTCCTAGACTCGATAATTGTATTGACATGAATCTCTGTGTTCTCACTTTTATGAACTAAAAACTGATAAGCACTGCTGTTATTTGCATACCCTATGAAAATACAATCAACAGTCTTGGGTCCAATTCTAACCCTTTTCGGTTCTGGTATTGCCACCTTAGCCAAACACCCCCACACTTTTAAGTATTTGTAGGAAAGCTTTCGACCTTTCCACAGTTCATAGGGTGTTTCATGAGACTTCTTATGAGGAATTTTATTGAGAATATAATTAGCGGAAAGAATAGCTTCCCCCTACAAGTTCTGAGGTAACCCTGAACTTATTAACATGGCATTCATCATTTCTTTCAAAGTGCGATGTTTCCGCCAAAGAACTCCATTTCTTTGAGGTGTATAAGGTGATGGTTTGATGTATTATTCCTAATTGTGAACATAAGTCACCAAATGGTGCTTCATATTCACCACCTCTGTCACTTCTTATAGTCTTTATTTTCTTGCCAAGTTGATTCTCAACCTCAGCCTTAAATTCTATGAATTTTTTTAAGGCTTCATCTTTGCTTCGCAGCAAGTATACATAGCAGTACCGAGTACTATCATCAATAAAGGTTATGAAATATTTTTTCCCCCCTCGTGTTTGAACAAAATTCAAATCACATATATCACTATGGATTAGATCCAGAGGTTCAACATTTCTTTCAATTGACTTAAAAGATGCCTTAGTCAATTTTGATTCAACACATACTTCACACTTATGATTTGCATCAATATGAAATTTAGGTAGATATTCTAAGTTAATTAATCTACGCAAAGCACCATAATTAACATGTCCTAATCTACCACGCCGCATATATAAAGACTCAACAAAGTAAGCAGAAGATGTGTTATTCTTATTAGAAATAGGAACCACTGTCATTACATTTAGTTTAAAGAGCCCATCGCTCAAGTACCCTTTCCCCACATACATCCCATTTTTAGTGAGTACAAATTTGTCCGATTCAAACACAAGGCAAAACCCGTTCTTGCTCAGCAATGATCCAGATACCAGGTTCTTCCGAATTTCTGGTACATGCAGCACTTCTTTCAAAGTAAGCTCTTTGCCTGATGTCATCTTGAGACTTGTCCTTTGCCTTCAACCTTGGAGGTAGAAGAATTTCCCATATAAAGTTGTTCCTCATTATCTACCACTTGATATGTGGAGAACATCTTTTTCTCAGAGCAAATGTGACGCGTAGCACCTGTGTCCACCCACTATGTTTTGGGGTTGTTTACCAAATTCACTTCGGACACCATTCCGGACATATGTAATCCCGAAATCATTGCACAAAGATTTTCCTCCTCTGTTATGTTGGCTTGAGCAGATTTCTTTTTCATGGTTCGTTGAGTCCGATGCTTGTAACAATCTTTTGCACGATGTCCTTGCTTGTCACACACATGGCATTTGCCTGTGAAGTTTTGAATCTCTCTAGTCTTTGAACCAGAGCTTCGTTTTGAACTCTCACCAGGATACTTTCTCTTCTTACCATTGTGGTTAGGCTTCTGTTCCACCACATTAGCCTTGGCCTCCATCAGATTACGCCCATTTTTCTTTTCAGACCCACGGTTGTCTTCTTTAATCCTCAACCAAACAATCAAGTCCTCCAGTGACATCTCTTTGCGTTTGTGCTTTAAATAATTCTTGAAATCCTTCCAAGATAGCGGTAATTTCTCAATTATAGCTACTACCTAAAAAGACTCGCTCAAAGACGTACCTTCTACATGAATTTCATGCAAGATAAGTTATAGATCTTGGACTTGACTGATCACCGTCTTGGAATCCACCATCTTATAATCCAGGAAGCGACCAACAACAAATTTCTTTCTTCCTGCATCTTCTGTCTTATATTTGCGATCCAAGGAATCCCACAACGTTTTTGTTGTCTTGATTGGACTATACACATTGTAAAGTGTGTTGTCCAATCCATTGAGGATATAGTTCCTGCAGAGAAAGTCTGCATGTTTCCATGCATTTACTGCAGCGACAACTTGCGCATCACTCTCATCTTCTTTCAGAGTTGGCGCATCTTCTCGTAAAAACCTTGCCAAATTCAAGGTGGTTAAATAAAATAACATTTTTTGTTGCCACCTTTTAAAATCGGTACCATTGAATTTTTCAGGTTTTTCCTTATGGTTTACTGGAACATGTCCATGACCTGGGCCATGAGTCAAAGCAGGAGTTACAACCGGAATGGAAACCACCGGTGGAGACACAATGGGATTAGGAGTAATAACAGTACCCTCAGTTGCCATTTTTCTGATTAATAAAATAAATTAAATTAAACAGAAATAATTATACAATAGAATAAACAAACTCACAATATTCTATAGTAAAACACTAAATCAAACAAACAAACTGTTAAAAGAATCAAATCAATTGACCAAATTAATTATCTTATCAAAGTTATCAAATTAAAATGACCAGCGATTAATATGACTAAATAAAACAACAATTATAGAGTCATCTTTGTAAGAATCATTACAAGCTTATTTAAAACCGTAAAAGAAATATACGTAATTTAAATCAAAAGACACATTGTACAAGATTTAGATAAAAATAAATTTTTGTATATAATTAAACTATCTTTGATACACAGTATATGGTAAAGACTATAAGTACCAAAATTCCTAAAAACTAATCATGCTTCAAGAAACCAAATAAATGGTTAACCAAATATAGCAATGTTATGAATTTGTTTAAACTCAAAATAGAAAAACCAGAATTCTTATCATACATAACAGTCAATAAACTAGAAAACAAATATATTGCTCATGTACTCAAAAGAAAATTATTCAACACACATGGCATGTGATCAAACTACTAGTGCTCTAATAAAATAAAGAATAAAATATTTTATTCAAGAAGCAGTGCATGTGATAAAACGGCTTCTGTACTTATGAAATAAAGAATAAAACAACCTATCAAAATATGATCTCATAAACTAACAGGAATATAAACACACAGGCTATTTCATTGTTCTGTCTGGAATATAAATACACAGACTACTTCAATATTCTGCAAATTAGTTTTTTTTTTTTTTTAATCGAAGAATATCTATACTAGATTACAAACGTAAAACAGTAACCAAAGTAGGACGAAATTTCTGTCTTAAAACTGTTGGAAATATTTCTTCGATAATAATTAATTTAACAGAATAATAAAACAGAACAAATTATAAAGTATGAACAGAATTTTATCTTAACAGAATAATAAAACAGATAACAATTAAGGATAGAACTTTCAACTTTCTGCAAAATCAAACTTAGAACAAATTTGTGATTGAGGCCAGTGTATGGACACTGTGTCTTTAAGATAGAAATTCGTCCTCTCCTAGGTGCTCAAGAATAACGGACGTCCTGCCTCCAGGATTCAACAATCACCCCAAACAGATGTAGCACTGCGAACTTGTTTGTACAGTGAACCAGGCTGCGTATTTTTGAACTCACACAAGATGCAAAAATGAAGAAGAATAAATGCAGAGAATGGAGAAGACTGGTTGCGGGTTAAACTTTTTTTTTTTATCCCCTATTGGAATGGAGGGTTGATATATATAGGCTGAGAAGAGTCCATTCAGAACAGAAGACTGTTGAGAAGAACGGTTATCATGTTGGAGACGCGACTGTCCGAAAAAAAGAGAAGGATTATAACCGAAAATTTTGAATTCAAAATTTCGGTATTTGAATTTTTTTTTCGCAGAATTTATTTGAAATATTTCAAATAATTTTGGAGCAAAAAGAACAAAGGACGGGTTAGACCCATACCCACACTCGCGCCCGCCCCAGCTGGACAGACGACAGCGGCAGCGCACGCATGTGGTGATGGTTATGGGTTTGTCCATAACTCCTCCTCCTACAAAACTTGGGTACCCCTTGGGGCCCAACCCAAGGTCTCCAACTTAGAGCTTATAAACACATTGAAACTCTTCCATATTTCCTATGTGAGACAAGGTTATAGATACCAACCCATAGGAACCATACCAAATATTTTCATGTTTATAAGGCTCATTTCGGTATCAATTTCTCATTCACTCGTAAATGGTTTCGACTACCCGAGTATATATTCTTGTTCACCACATGGCAAGGAACGTATTGCCACTCGGACCCACCCAAACTGTGGTGTGGGACCTACATTAATAAAAGCTCAAAATAATCGGAAATAAATGGTGATAAACCATTTTCTCTAACATTATATTTGTAACTTACCCTTATAAAAATGATGTGACTCAAGAATGAGCTCTATCAATGGCCACCACTAGAACTGCAAAATACAACTCATTCCACTAAAATCGCGCCGATTTGCACCAATTCGTCCTTCTATCCGCCATCGTGATTAAACTTTAAAATTTATAATGCATTTAAAATCGCTCCACTTTGCAATAGTTAATACATATATATTTTTTAACGTCTAATGAAATCTCAAAATAAAAATGAGTGTGAGAGAGATTTTTAAGATGTGAAATTTGTTACAAATTAGTAGTTATATATGAAAAATATTATGTAAAATTAGTTTGTGTTATATATATATAGGAAAAATATTATACAAATTGGTGTTATATATTATACAAATGCTTGATAATTGGTTAAGAATATTATTCAATCCGCCATACCACTCAAACCACGATTTAGTTATAATTTTACTTTCAAGCAATCAAGATCATGCACACTCTTAGCCACCACAACCAAGAGTCACTAAACTCAACAAAGTTAGCAACATGTTGATTATGAAGCTTTCAATTTCCAAAAATCTCGGCAACTTTTCCAATATCCATGCCATAATAAATTTCTCTAGCAACATCTCCCCCATAACGAGAGAAAGAGAGAAATAAGAAGAATAAGAATGGGATGGTAACGGCAGCGGAGAGAATGATGAAGCAATGGATGAAGTTGGGTGGTGCGGGGAGGCTGAGAAGATGGTGGCGGATGCATTGAACAGTGAGTACAATGATGGTTGATGGTGATGGTGCTGGTAGTGGCTATGGTTTGAGTTAACATTAGAGTTAGGGTTTGACATCAAAGAAGATAAGATTATTTTGGTATCATTTGAAAATTAATGGTTTGAATTGAAATAAAAAAATTTTAAAAATTAGGTTGTCCTGTGAATAGTGTGTATTGAGTGAGATAAAGGAAGGTACAATAATATTAGGAATATTAATAATCTTATTAACATACTCAAAAATTTTGATAGAATCAACCATCACTTGGTATGAAACTCACATCAACTTTTAAATATATTAGTAAGATTGTTAGTAAATATATTAATATCCTTAACATTTTTCACGAACAAATACATTTTATTTTATATATTGTATTTAATACCCACCAATAATCATAACACTCAAATTCACCTTACCACTCTGAATCAATCAAATTCTCAAAACAAACATGATACCATAATAAGGTGCTAATATAATGTTCATATAAATTGCCTAAAACCTTGAAAACAGCATATAGAACTTTAAACCACAAATAAAATTTATTTAAGTGGTGATGGTACAAGACGGTTTGTCTTTTTTTTTTTTTTTTTTTTTTTTTTTTTTTTTTTTTTTTTTTTGAGGTGATGGGACAAAATGGAATTTAAACCATAAATGTGGGCAATTTCCTAGTCAACTTGGACCATAAAATTTCTAACTTCAATCAATTGTCCCATCCAATGAGTCTGGATCCTCTGCAACGGCCACAAGTAAGCAGTCGTCCGTGGTCTTACTTTTTACATTTAACACCCAAACCTGACTTCTCAGTTTTAAGATACTCAACAAAACCAGCAACATATTCATCATGAAGCTTTCGATCTCCAAAAATCTCCGCAGCTTTTTTCACCTGAGCTCTCATTTCGTCTCCTTCCTCAGAAATCATAGCTTTCCTCAGACACCGAGCTATGTCGTTCCCATTAAACGACCCATCATCACCTCTCTCCACTTCAATTGCCAAGTCTTTCTCCACCAACAACCTCGCATTCAATGGCTGATCGATGATCAATGGCAAAACAATCATACAATGGCCGAATTGCAATGTTTCGATCACTGAACCCCATCCGGCGTGAAACAACGAACCTCCGATCGATGGGTGACCCAGAATCTCGATCTGCGGTGACCATCCGATGCAGACTTTGCCTCTGCCGGAGATCCTGCGATTGAATTCCTGCGGGAGAGCGTCGAGATCGTCGGAAGCCCAACTGGGTTTTCTTAGAGCCCACAAAAATGGCAATTCCGATGACTCTAGCCCGGAAGCTATCTCGTAAGTCTGGTCTCTGGTGAGTTTACACTCGCTTCCGAACCCAACGAACACCACTGACTTGGGTTCCTGTTCGTCGAGCCATTCAAAGATCTTACTCCACACGCCGTCGTCAGCGGCGGCCATTCGTGTTTTGTTGGGTTTTTCCGGCAGAAGTAACCCCGTCGGAATCGCAGGTTTACCAATAATTTTCCCATACAAGTCGATGAACTCACCTTCGAACTCTCTGCAACTACGAATCGCCACGGCTCGACACCCTCGAAGTGATTTAGCGAGTCGTTCAGCATCTGTAACGCCAGAGGCATTTCCTTCGTAGACCCCAGCAAAAGTACCAATTGCTTCGTAGTGACGATACGCTACCGATGATCGGAAACTAACCCAGCACGGCGGCAACGTCATGTCCTCTGGCGACGACCTCACTTTTTCTGGCCATCACCGACTAAATATTCCGGTGAGCCGAAGAACACCTTAGTGGCGGCGGTGAAGGGGGAGAAGATCACGGCGGGGACATTGCACTCCTGAGCTGCATCAACCGTCCAGTGACAGACAAAGTCAGTGAGGATCCAGTCCGGTGACTGTTCCGCTACGAATTGCTTGAAGGGTTGTTTAAGGCGATCTAACGCGGTCTTCAAGTGCTGGATTTTGTCGGCAGTAACATCAACCGTGGCCTCTGCACCTTCCGGTAAGAGGTTCGAGCCCAGCGCCGGCAAAGGAATCGGAACAAAGGTGACTAGTGATGATAATTCAGGGGGAAGTTGAGGGAGTCTCTGGATGTTTCTTGGCGTTGAAACGTAGGAGACGCGAATACCGGCTTTGGCTAAGACTAGGGAGAGCTCGTAAAAAGGCATCATGTGGCCGAATGCGAGAAACGGAACAAGGACGACGTGAGTCTGTGTCTCCATTTTTTCCGGCGAAGTGAGTTTTATTTATTGAAGTTGTGAAAGTTGACTGGTGAAAGAAAAACGGGATACTACTTGTAAACTTTTGTGAGTCAAAGAGTTTTGGAGCATATGGCCACCATTTAAATATAGACAAAGCATCTGGGAATGATTCCTCTTCATTCCACTCAAGCATGGATCCAGGCAATGCGGTTGCAATCAAACAAAATAAAATAAAATATAGTAAAATAAAATAAAAAAATAAAATTTGTCGAGTAATCAAATAAATAATAAAATACTTCATATCGGGGTAGAATTCATATTTTTCTTAAAAATCCATTATATAATAGGTAGATACGGATTAGAAACTTGGGATCCGCGCGATACACGTGTATAATCGCAACGCTGTCGTGCTCTTGGTCCAGCTGCTTTCGCCTATCAATCTAGAACCTCACCTATTTTAATTAGAAACTAGCGGTGACCATGCTACGGCATGTAAAAGAATTAATAATATATTTTTATATAAAATAATATAAATAATTAAATTTTTATATATAAATTATGAAAATAAAGAAGATTAAAATTTATTAAGTCTCATAATTTTATCACAATTTATTTAATATTTTTTAATTTATGAAAAATTTAATCTTGTAATTTTAAACCTTCTTTGCTAGAATTGTAAATTTAGGTGAGTTCAACCCAAACTATTAGGTGAGTTCAACCCAAATAACTTGAGTCGAGCTTAAAATTTTTTAAAGATTGAACAATATAGTTTTTAATTAAATGGGAACCTGTACAGAAAATCAAAAATTCAAATTACATTTGAGTTAAGGCTGAGCAAAGAATCCGTAAAATCTGCAATCCAATCCAGTCTAGTCCAATCCGGTAGGTTTGGATTGGTTTTTTAAATCTGTGGTTCGGTTCCGAATTGAAGAATTAAAAATTCGTAGTCTACGGATTGATTCCGGATTGAACCCCACGATTTCGAATTAGAATCGATTCGAAAAGTATACAAATAGTCTATATTTTTATTATACACCCTCTCGCATAGTATCTTCTCTTATTCCATATAAAACCTAAACACAAACCTAAACCCGCATAGTATCTTCTTTTATTACTTTTGTTTGTTAGTTTGTTAGTTTTGATTTGTAATTATCTAAATACTTATAGTGAAACCAGTTTTGTTATAGTTGTTTATATTCTAGAACAATATATTGCTATTATAAAAAGGCATGTTACTATTGTGGAATTAATATAGTGCTATATTTATATTTTTATGAAATTAAAGTGCTATATATATATATATATATTTATTATTTAATTATATGAATCTGTGGTCCTAAACCAATCCAATCTATGTTTAAATTGATTGGTTTGGATTGGTTCCACGATTTAAACGGATTGGATCCGTTCAAATTTTTCAGAAACCGAAGATAACGGATTGGTCCTGATTTTACTCGACCATGCTCACCCCTAATTTGAGTGGACTTGAGTAGAAACACCAAATAACTTGAGCAACCAAAACAAAATTATATGTATAAATTATTTGCTAATTTATTATTGAAACAATAGATAAAATTAATTAAAAATTTAATATTAATGAACCAAAAAAATGCAATATATTTACGATTTCCAATAGAATTTTTCTTGAAAATATTTTAAAAAATACATCTTTTAGAAAGGGATCATCGAATAAAGAGTTGTTTGGGAAGTGTCATATTAGCTCACTTTTTTCATTTTTTTTTATCTTTTTTGGGTCATATCACATCTGTACTTTTCTACACAGTTTTTCGTAAAAAGTGAAAAAATATACTTAATTATCTTTTTTAGGTCACATCACATCTTTACTTTGCTATACATATTTTCGTAAAAAGTATACTTATTTAGCACTTCTCAAACTACCACTAAGTTGATATTAAAAAAAATTATTTTTTATAATGGCATAAATAATTTAAATATGATTTTTTAGAAATTATTTTTAATTTAAAAATTACAATAAAATATTTAATAGAATAAAAACAAATTTCTTACAAATAAAAATATTTGAATAAAAAAAAAGTAAGAAGAAAATTTAATATGGTATTTTCATTTAATTTGAAAATAATTATAGATAAACAATAAATTATCACCTATAACCCTCTTCTTTTTTTTTAAATAAAAAGTTTAACGAACTATCACTTTTAATAAATAAATAAATAAAAGTTAACTTTTCTTTCTAATTTATTTTAGCAAAAGTAACTTTTTAACCATTTGAGCCAAAGATATATTTATTCTTTATTTAATTTCTTTAATTGACAATTGAGATAAATAATAATAAAAAAAATCTAACAAAATCCACAATTTTTTGTAAATACTAAAAAAGTTATGTTTTGTTCTTTTGTTAAAAAAAATTATATTAAATAATATTTTTATTCAAATCCTTATAGTTTAGAAGGATATATTTTTTTATATAAAATCTCAAACAAAAAAAGAAAAAAAATTAATAGCGATTAATAATTTGAACACATGTATTTAAAACAAATTATATTTACACCAATAATATTATGACATATCATTATGACACATGTGAATATTGATCTCATTCTAATTGTAGTAATATAATTTGAAGAAGAATTTAAATTTGAAATTTTATTTTATATAATAAATGATACAAAATTTAAGGAGTAAATATTGATATCAATCCAGTTATAACAACATAATTTAAGTAAGAATCCAAATTTTAAATTTTCTTTTAAGAATATAAAATTAATTTATAGACCAATCAAATTGTAGCACGTATTAACAAAAAATTAAACAAAATAAAAAAATGAAAAAAAAAGAATTATAACCTTCAACCTTAATGAAATGATAATATTTTGCAATTAGAATATTATATAGATATATAGATAAATCATGAAATAGATCATTATTTAAAACTTATATATTATGGGATAAATCATTATAATTTTAAATTTAAATTAATGGAATGCTTTCCATATTTAGTGTCCATCAAATTTAAATTTTGAAATGGATTAACATACTTTCTATTTTTTATTTTATATATTTGATATACTTTTCATTTAAAAATCATAAATCAAGAGATATTAATTATTATTATTATTATTATTATTATTATTATTATTATTATTATTATTATTATTATTATTTGCATGAATGAGTACTACAACATATAAGAGTTTTAGAGGTCAAATTTTTTGGTCTCTAAAAGTGAAAATTTTGTTGTAAAAAACATTTAGGAACTAAATTCTATCGTTGTGATGATAGTCATTAAAAGATCGTATTGAAAAGTCAAAAATAAGACATTTAGCAACAAAATTTTGAAAATGTCACTAATAAATACACTTTTAAGGACAAAATAATTTGGTTTCAAAATAGTTTCTTTTTTTAGACAAAAAATTTGGTCCCAAAAAGATAATAATTCATCACTAATGTCCAATTTTCGTTGCTAAAAATATAATAACGATACTTTTCGCAATAAAAATATTTGGTCTTTAAAAAATAATTTTGTTCCTAAATTTTGGTATTTAAAACATTAATTATTATTTTTTTGTAGTGGAGAGCTATAGAGGATTTTTTAATTATTTAAAATCAAAAAATTAGAAATTTTAGTTTGAGATATTGGAACTCTCATAAGACTTGTGGTTAGAAACCCCTTTTACTTATATAATATATAGATAGATAGATAGATTTAATAAGAATTTATATTTGTTTTAGATATTTTTTTAATATAGAAATTATTATTTTTAAATTTTTTATGAAAATAATTTTAAAATCTCATCACTAACCATAGTGTATGAGCGAAGTTGAAAAGGGTGGAGCAGTAGGTATGAGAGAAGTCCAAAAAATTTGTGGGTTGTGAGAAGTCAATAAATGCTGAGGTTTTTTTTATAAAAAAAATTAAAAAATTAAGATTAAAATATTGGAGCTTCTACAAGGCTTGTGGGTTAGAAACTCTATTTTCCTTATATAATATATATATATATATATATAGATTTTGGATCCACGCGATACACCTGTATAATTGTTTAATATTATGGGAATTAGGAACAATATGCAAGTAAGAGAAGAGGGAAACAATAATCAACTTATGAGTAAGTGTAAGTGATATTTCTACTCTCATAATCTTTTATCTGTATCTCATCACAGACATACTTGCACTGTCATTTGTTACTAATTTTTTTTCCCTTCTCCAATCTGGATGTAGTTCCCCCTTAATAATACACGTGCAGTCTGCATCTGCAGCTTGATACCCTATCTGTACCTAAAAATTTCTCTATATATGTATCGTTTGGCATGAAAGTTGGTTGGTTATTTGGCTAAATTAGTCACAAAAACACAAAATAAATTAAGAATTAATAAAACAAAATATCACATTCAAATCATAATTATTTCACTTTTTCTCTCACAAAAATTCAAAAAACTAAAAAAAACCAACCCAAAATAACTTTTTAGCCAGGGTTAAAATAATCAAAAAATCAAAAAGCTAACCTAACTTCTCAAACGAAGCATAATGAGTACATATAATATGGAGAGAGAGAGAGAGAGAGAGAGAGAGAGAGTATGTCAATAATTGTGTCTATTTAAGGGACCAATTAAAGTTTGTTAAATAATTTTTAAATAAAAATTTTAAATTTATAATATTATTAATAATGCACTTTCATTAGTTTTGTCAGAAAATATATGCAAAATTAATTTGACTATAATAAAATTTTTACATTTACTAAGACATGTCACATAATTAATCAAAACTATTTTGAGAATTGAAATTATTATGATTATAAAAATTTTACTTTTGATTACCTTTGAGGACGATATTTATGGTTTGAATTTATAATTTTTTTATGTATCAATATAAATAACTCTTACAATTTTATTGATATAAGAATAAATCATACATTTGAGTCAACCCATTTTAAATACTTTTTTGTATGAAAAACATAATTAAATTTTGTTATATAAAAATACTAGTGTATGCCTGTGCCTTTAATTAATAATGAGATATAAAACTATTAAATTAAAATGTAACTTAACAAATTTGTTGCTAAAAATTTGAGGTGCAAATATAAATACAAGTCCGATTAGTTATTTGAAAATAAAAATATGTTATCTTTGTCACTGAGATGGGCTTTTTCAATCTTTGAACAAATCACACAATCCCCATTATTTCTCTTATCCATCTTTGTGAAAAGATTACATTTTAATAGTAAAACTAAACCATTTTTTTGTTAACAGAACCCAATTTAAATTTTGAATTTAAATTTGTTCACCAAAGAAAAAGACAATTTCCAAAAAAAATCTTCCAATTATATTTTAATCTCATCATTAAATATAAATATTTCTTATGATGTTTCATCTCTTAATAATCAACCAACTTCAATTTTTTTTTATTTATTTAAATTTTGAATTCAACTTTGTAAACTAAAAAAAATTCCCACAAACATTTTTTAACATGACTATAATCAAACCTAACAGCACCAGCCTGGAAAAAGAGAGAGAGAGAGAGAGAGAGAGAGAGAGAGAGAAAAAAAAAAAAGAGGACCAATTTCACATGTCCTTTGCCTCAAAATCCATCTTGTGTATTATTTATTTATTTATTTTACTTTTCCTATACTAACTACAAAAACCCATAAATCTAAGGCATACTCTTCACTTTTAAGAGTATAAAACACGTCAACACATAAATCTAGGGCATGTCCAGGCTATAGAAAAAATAAATAAATAAAAATAATATTTGGTTTTTTACTCTTCTTCCTTTCTCTGTCTACCTCTCTTTCCTAACCCCTCCAATTCCAAACCCTCCTCCTACAATTTCTTCCAAAACCATAATACCTCTCATAGACAACAACCCAAGATCAAAAACTCTCACTACCGATCAGAATTCGAAATTACCCTCTCCGTACAGTTACACCACCCTCTCCGAAACCACCCTCACTGCCATCTGTAGACTGCTCGAACTCTCTCCACGCACCTCCCTTTTCGGAGAGGGCGTAAATTAGGTCCTGCTACTACAGTTCGGACTCCTGTCACGGTTCTGAATCTAATCTCACAAAGTGCAATGTAAGACTAATAAATCATCAAAGAGTCCAATTCGGCAAATCGTTTTGGAAAATCAGATTTTAAAT
This sequence comes from Camellia lanceoleosa, assembly GCA_025200525.1. Taxonomy (NCBI): domain Eukaryota; kingdom Viridiplantae; phylum Streptophyta; class Magnoliopsida; order Ericales; family Theaceae; genus Camellia; species Camellia lanceoleosa. The sequence continues at coordinate 97,305,229 of CM045763.1, read as the reverse complement.
CAAATTATGCCAAACTGGACTGCTTTGCCAGATTACAGAGTCGCCACCTAAATATTTTGTTTTGAAAAATTTAGGAAACCCTGACTCGTGCCAAAGGCCACGTGTCCGTCATCACCAAAGTTGCCTCGGCTCGGGAACTTGGGTACGAGAGGGGAAGGTCCTGAAATGAGCACCCCCTCTACTAAGCATGATATGTTGTTTTTGAAAACACATGTGTTCTTATTCTGATTTATTTAGCTAACTTACTATGTAATGCGCACAGCATACAAATATAGACTAAATCTCTCGATTTGAAACAAAACATCTCATGTTTGTTTGTGAAAATGGTTTGAAGTTGCTACCCTCAAGTAGGCTAAAGCGCGGATTTTCCACCAAACAAGGTGGGCTTAAGACATGATGATTTGCCACTCCAAGTTAGCTTAAAACTCACATTCTGATGAATTGTTCCAATTCAAGTAATGAAGCCTTCATCCACAGGCATCCATGCAGTTTAGCATTTAAGCAAATAGCCTCATGGCAAGCATGCTATACATGGCAGCATTCACACTCATGCAAGATGCTAAAGCGTAAACACTTACAATGTACTCCGAGCCAAAACAGAAAACTAGTTAGAAATCAATACATGATCCTAACTATGTTAAGTACCTAATGCAACATATACAATAATGCATCTAAATAGGCTCGGCTATCTAATATGGCATATGAATGTAACAATTCGATAAATGCTTTTAAAACACGTATTCAAATATATATTGAAATACAATGCAGTTTGAATGATGCGCCGAGCCCGGTGCATGCAAGACAAATAAAGGGATGCAAACATGCAAGCATATGATATGTTAATTGAAATATACCCTAAACTAACCATCATAAGCGGTTAAATAAAAGGGAGAAAAACATGGGGTTGGAAGACATTCACACACACACGCCCACATATTACAACAATATGCCCTCGCGAATGAGGGTCCGAATAAACAGGCTAAGCTAATCTAAGCTAAGCTAAGCTACTTATTACAAACCAACTAATTAACTAACTTAGCTAATTAATTATGACAGCAAAATTGAAATTGAATAACTAGCTAATCTAAGCTAATTAAAGCAATTAAATTAATTAACTATCTAAGCTAATTAATTACAATACGTTGAAATAGTTAGAAGCAACTAACTAAAAAAGCAATAAAAAAAAAAGATGGCATCACGAGCGAGGGAGACATGCATGCTCGGTTGGCGTCCGCTCGGAAATCCATTGCCTTGTCTTCAATTGCCTCTGTTTGCACTTGCCTTGACCTCTGAAAATTGTACCAATCTCCAAACTGTCTTTGCTTCAAAACAAGAACCTGCTGGTGGACTGCCAGCCAGAAAAAGTGGCTTCCAGCCACTTCAACTGGCCGGTCGGCTAGTTGCTTTCACAAACTTCTGGTTTTGCTGCAACAGAGAAAAATAGAGGCACATCAATGTATTTGCAAGATAATGTAGGCACTGCCACTCTTCTTATCATGTCTCAAGCTCAAAGGAGTGTGGCACTTGACTCTCAAGCCACCAACCAAGCATTTTCAATGCATGGTGGCCAAAGATCCAACTTGTACACATTCAATAAATGCACAAATAAGACTCAAAGGTCCATAACCCTATCATGAATGATCAAGGGCAATGGAGACAAAGGAGATTGGCTCATTTTCATCACTTCAAGTATGAAATGGACCAATCTACCTTGTGTTCAATATAACGTCCAATTGAACACAATGCAATGCACACAAAAAATGTTTATCTTGTATGTTTTACTTGATTCAATTTTGTTTACACATTTTACATTACTGATTAATCCTTTAACCGATTAAGTCTAATGGGAAAAATGGCCTCAGCCATAAGCACCTTGAGCATGAAAGAAGCCTTATGCTTTTGGTTAGTAGAAACCCTCAAGAGAAGGCTAAAACAATTAGGCATGAGAGCATCAATTCCATGTTCAAGCCAACAAGGGGCTTAAGATTGCTTTCAAAGCGAATGAAAGAGTGAAACATAGAGTGCAATGGCATATATTTCAGCACTGAAATGACATGCTAAACAACATTAAATCATGCAATTAACATATGCACAACATCTTCAAAGCCAAAAACAACAAAGCTAGTAAAGTGCATTACACTAGAAGCATGCAATACAATGCTCAAACAACCAAACCAGCCCAAAATAGAGCTATAACATGCCAAATCAGTGGCTTAAATGAGCTGGGATGGTAGCATGAAAAGCAAGAAAAACATGCTCATGTATTGACTCATAAACAAGGCATAAGGCACACCTCTCAAACACAATGAAAGAGTGGAATATGTGAGAGTGTGACAAAGGAATAAGCTCTGAAATTACATGCTAAATGATGTTATATCATGCAAACATCACAAGCAAAGCATGCTAGAGGCCCTAAAACTCAAAGCTAGTTAAGGCATTTGCACTATAGCTATGCAAAACATGAACTGTATGACCAAAACAGCCCAAAATAGTCCTAAAACAGCCTAAAATGAGGCCTAAAACATGCTTGAAATAAGCTAAGAATGGCTAGACTTAGAGGCCAAAACAATAACACATGTTAGACAATTTAGCACAATTGCACTACAAGCATACAAAGCAAAGCTTGAGTGATCAAGACCACTCAAAATAGAGTTAGAGCATGCCAAAACATGAACAAAAACATGCTAGAGTGTAGCCAAAATAAGTTAGAATAATAGGCTAAAGCATTAAGTACATTAAGCTAGTGAAGCAAGATTACACTACAAGTGTAAGATGCAAGTAATGAGTAGCCAAACCAGCCAAAAATAGAGTTTAAGCATGTCCAAAAAGTCACAAAAACATGCTTGAAATGAGCTAACGTAAGCCACAAAAAGATGCTACTTTATAGTGCTAACAAGGCATGGCATAAAGAGACAAGGATGGGAGGCCACCCCCATCTATTTTGGACCTTAAAACAAGCTTTCTACCACTAAAATTCCTCTAGAATTTAGTGGTTTTAAGGCCAAAAGAGATGGACTCAAAAGCCTTTAAAAGAAGGCTCTAAAGGTTTTGCAAGCCAAAGAGCAAAGGGAGGTAACCACCCCCTAACCACACAAGGCTCAAACCAACACTTTTACGACTGAAAAATAGAGGAAAAACAGAGGTTTTTGTAGTTCAACACCACCCCAAAAAAAGCCCCAAAGTAGTTGAAAACTATGGCAAAACAATAGTGCACAAAGAGCTTAAAAGGAATAAGAGGTTACCTTTGAAGCACAGTAGCAAAACAGCCCCAATTCTGAGCTAAAACCACCTTTTAGAGCTCAAACAAAGTCCCAAGCTACCTCAGCCCAAAGGTGATCAACTTTGGTTAAGGAAGTGTATGCAAATATGTAAGGAATTCTCACTTTCAAGCCTAAAATAAGAGGAGAGAGAGAGAGAGAGATAGAGAGAGAGAGAGAGAGAGAGAGAATTCTAGAGAGAGGAAAGAATTTTTAGCTCTGAAAATTTGTAGAGAGAGAGGGATTTTAGTGTGAGAATCTCCCAAATTTGCTAACCCTTCAATAAATAGAGAATGGACTCCATATATAGCAATACAAGAGCTCAAGGTCGAAATATCTGAATATAGGACAGCTGGAGATTGTGTGGAACAGTTGGAGGGAAAAGATCTGCAAAAAATCTATGCCAGCTACTTAACTAGCCAGTCAGCTACTTCAAGTGGCCGGTCAGCTACTTTTTCTGGCTGACCAGCTAGTTCAACTGGCCAACAGCAAAAATCTACTCTGCATGTCAAACTTCAAATGGGCATATCTCCTTCATCTGGACTCCTTTTCAGGTTATTCTTATGTCCAAATTGAAGCCCCGGAAGTAAGCTTTCCAATGGTGGTAGACTTGCATCAAAATTCCAACTATGAAAAAAGTTATGCCTGTTTTGGTGAAGCCGCTCAATTTCGATCCTACCCGAATTTATGCCGAACTTCTCCTCAACTAGTTTTCTTCTCTCATCTCTCATTTTCTTCAACTCCAAACCTTTAAACAAGGTGTTTTGAAAGATTTTCAAAGATTTCATCTCTCTTTCATTCATTTCCATTTTGTCCTTACTCGGTTTACCGAAAAACGCAACATTTAGCAAAATGCGAGCGTCGGAACATCGTAGGAACCTATTTTCAAAAATATTTTGAAAGAGACGGTTTTAAGGTCTAAAAACCATTCAAAATAGTTTTGGTCCAAAAAGGGGTGTGAGGTTGCGATTTGACTCTCCTCTTGCCGAAGAAATTAAACCTTTGTACTGCACAACTTTCATCACCAAATAAGCAATTAGTGACGCCCGAGTCTTAAGGGCGGTCAAAAATGGGGTGTCTACACCATCCTAGAACGCCTCTTCCATGCCACCTCCAATGTGGCGCCATAGAGCCAAAACCTTATCCGCAGTTATCTACGGCAACACTAGCACCGCCAGCGACTTCAGCAAATATTGTACGACGATGGTTCATTTGGATCTAGTGTTTCCCATGTTGAAAATGTTACACTCAGACCAACCTGATCTTCGATCTGACCAAGTTGACTCGCCGGGCAGCAACAACTATTAGATGTGTTTATACCAAGTATTATACAGCAACAATTCGTTCATGATAGGTGATTTCTCAACCAAAATGTTGACAGTTTGAAGGACCAAAGTCTCTAACTGTAAGGTCCCAATGTCCTACATCAGGAATGAATGGAGAGTTCCCGGGCTATAAAAGTAAAAACTTGGATCTTTATATAGCATCGAGGCCTTTTCCCGGGTGGTGAAATCCCTAGTAGAACTCTCCAGTTAAGCGTGCTTAGGCTAGAGTAGTTCTGGGATGGGTAACACACTGGGAAGAACAAATCTGTGCGGGAGTAGCCCAAAGCAGGCAATATCGATGATATGTGAAGAGTTGGGGCATTACAGATGGTATCAAAGCCGACTCTCTGGAGTACCAAGTATGGGCCACTGACGTCTCTCGGAGCATGTAGGTGGACTTGTGAGTTGGCAAGCTATTGCACGGGGATGTGTAGCCTTAAGGGGAATGGATTATAAGGTCCCGGTGTCCCACATCGGGAATGGATGAGGAGTTCTTAGGCTATAAAAGTAAAAACCTGAACCCTTATATAACATCGAAGTCTTTTCCCGGGTGGTGAAATCCCTAGCAAAACTCCCCATTAAGCGTGCTTAGGCTACAGTAGTTCTGGGATTAGTGACTCACTGGGAAGAACAAATCCGTATGGGTGTGGCCCAAAGCGGACAATATCTATGACATGTGAAGGGTTGGGACATTACACCAACCTTGCTCTTAGATGCGGTCACGACAACGAAGGGTTGTTTGTCGACACCGTCGGGTTGTTGGGTTTGGGCCGGGAGAAGTGAGGTTGAGAGACAAAAGAGAGAGTGTTTAGTGAGGCTGGAAATTGAAAAGTGAGGTTGAGAGCCTTAAAAGAGATATGAGAGTTTAGAGAGAGGGTGAGAAGAGCATAAGTAAGTGAATATGTGTTTTGAAATTTAAAATCTGGAAAGTGAGGTTAAGAGAAAGAGAGATAAGAGAGTATAAAGAGAGAATGAGGTGAGACGTAAGAGAGAAAGAAAGAGTGTGGGCGGGTGCAAAGTTTTAGATGGTGATGTTAGATGTGAAGATGCTGCTGTGCATAGAGCACAGTAGCAACAACTGCACATGGTACGTTGCCGTTTTGTTTTTTTTTTTTTCTTTTTTCTTTTTTTTGGCTCATTGTTGTTGAATGGTATTGGCTTTTAAAAATATTTCTTGTGACAAAATGTTTCATTAATTTTCTTATTAGTTTCATTTATTTAAAGAAAAAACCTTTGACCAAAATATTACTGATTTTCTTATTGGTTATTAAAAAATATTATTCTTACAACCCATCTCTGAGTATTTGTTCAAAATCAAATAATGTTAGAAAATTTTAAATTTTTAATACACATTTAAAAATTTATATATAAATTATATTAAAAATGTAAACATGTATATAAATATATAAAAGTGTGTAAGAATATGTAAAATGTGTATTAAAATTTTAATTTTTGAACATTATTTAATTTTTAACAATTCGTAGCCTAGTATTTTTAAATACAACCAACTAGAAAATCAATAATAATTTGGTTAAAGTTTTTTGGGGAAATTATTTTTAAAAAAATCTTAGGATTTGACCCATATAACAAAACCCTAATATTTTGATTTTTTTTTTAATTTAAACTATTTATCTATTTATATTAAGTAAAACTAACGAAAAATGGTATGTTAGCCATTAAACTTAACAAAAAAATCGATATGTTAAACATTTTATGTATACTTACATTAAGTTTAATGGCTAAAATACACTTTTTATGTCGGTTTTATTTAATAAAAATAGAAAAATAATTTAGATTAAAAAAATAAGAGTTTGAATTAAAAAAAATTAAAACCACAAGATTTATTTTATTACCGTGGTTAAACTCTGAGTTTTTTTTTTTTTGTGATTTGTCTAATTTATTTTTTTTTAAACTGCAGCCAAACTTTGTCCCAAGAAATACTTTTAAAAGTCTAATATCATTTTATACACACAAAAAAAATAAAAAGATAAAAAAATAAAAAAAAAACAAAACAAGACAAAAATAAAATAAAATAAAAAAACAAACCAAAGACTCATTCCCGAAGAAGACAAGCATTGGAGAAAGTAGTACACTACACTTAAAATTTGGGAAAAACTCAAAAAAAGAGGGAGGGAGGGTGGGTAGATAAGTGAAAAGACTCAAAAAATGAGAGAAAGAGAGATATATTTTGGGAGGAAAAACAAAAGTAAAGAAATTATCTTGACCATTAAATTGTTAGACAAAATAATCTAAACCGTTGATTGAGACATCTTCAAAAACCATAGATTATAATATATCATAATCAAACACCCCTTCAAATAATAAATACCCGATATACCACTTTAGATATAACTAAAAACATAAAAAAAATTAGCAAAGATTTTTTCGATTAATAACCAAAATAATACACAATAAGTTATAACTAAATCATAATTTATATATTGTTAATCATGTTGTTTAATTTTGATGATATCTAAAATATTAATTAAAAATTTGTAAATAATATACATATTTTATATTATTTGACACAAAATATTATCTATTTAAAATTTATATTGTATGATACATTTGTTAAAAATTATTTAAATAAAAAATATTTTTGAAAACTTTACTATTTACTTTTTGAAAAATTAGGCTGATCACTATTCATCTTTTGACAAATTTGATATTGATTGGTTGTATTATTTTGACAAATTTGGTATTAATGGTTTGTCTTCTTTTGACAAAATTGATATGGAGTGGAAGGTTATATTTTGTTTAAAATCTCTACAACATGTACAGAAAAATAATATATATGATCAGATCTATTATGAATATTACTTAAAGGGATTTTACTATATATGCAAATATTTGAATAGAATATTATATAGAATGCATATAATATAAATAGAATACATCACGTGAGTAATTAAATTTTTTACACTACATTGATTATATCATATTATAATAAAACAAGAAGAAAAAGATAGAGTTATATATTATAATAAAACAAGATGAAGCAAATCATTTGCTTGTTTGAAAGTTGTGAACTTTGTATTAAATTGTCTACAAAAACGGTGGCTCCATGTTTGAAAAAAAAACAAAAAAGGAAAAGAAAACTTAGTTTTACTTTTTATCTTTTTAATTATTAACATTTGCTGACTATTTAAAATCAAGGAGCGTGCTTATGTGAGTCATGACATCAGCAGCGTGCTTATGTAAGCCATGACATCAACAGCGTGCTTATGTAAGCCATGACGTCAGCAAGGAGCGTCTAACGGGTATATTTTTGTGTATAAATAGAAGTGTTGTGTGTGGAGAAAATATCAAAAACTTGAAGAGAAAATTTTCTGAGAGCTTCAAAATTCTGAGTATATTGTATTCTGCTCTTTCACTTTCAGATTTAAGTCTAGCCTTTGTTCTTACACTTTCATATCTACTCTTTGTGAGAGAATTATTGTAAAAGAGGGTTTAAGTACCACTTATTCTTATTCTTTATTTTTTTGAGAGATTTTGTAAGAGTAAAGCATTTATTGTTAATTGAGGCTCAATAGATAACAGTAAGTCCTGTGCCAAATCCACAAGCTTGATGGTGTATTTATTCAATTGATAGTAAAGAAATTCTTAAAGAGGTTCCTTGGGGAGTGGACGTAGGCCTGGAGTACCGAACCACTATAAATCTCAGTGTTTGATTTTCTCTCCCTATCTCTCTTACTTTTATATTAATAATTATTATTCTTTTTTTTATTTATTAAAATTCTGAATATTGTATTAATTTTAATATTGTGAAATTTTTAATAACCCAATTCACCCCCCTCTTGGGTTGCCTACTTGAGATAACAATTGGTATCAGAACCTAAACTCTAATTTGTGTGACTTAACCGTCTTAGAGTAGATCATGACAACCCCTAGTTATTCTTTACCCGAGGGACAAGCATCTAATAGGCCACCACTATTTAGCGACACAAATTTTAGCTATTGGAAAACTAGGATGACCATGCATGTTCAATCTAATGATTATAAATGCTGAAAAATTATTTGCAATGGTCCAAAAATTCCTTCCAAAACCGTAGATGGACTTAGGGTACCAAAACCTAAAGATGAGTGGAATGAATCAGATACTAGAATGGCCCAAATTAATGTCAAAGCTACAAATATGTTTTATTGCGCCTTAGATGCCAACGAGTTCAACAGAATTTTCACATGTAAAACCGCAAAAGAAATTTGGGACAAGCTTATAGTGACTCATGAGGGAACCAAACAAGTTAAAGAATCTAGAGTCAGTTTGCTAGTCCATAATTATGAACTCTTTAAAATGAAGCCTGATGAGACTATTCCTCAAATATTTACTCGCTTTACTGATATCATTAATGGTTTAACTTCTCTTGACAAAATATATACTAATGCTGAAATTGTAAGAAAAGTGCTTAGGTCATTGCCAAAAAGTTGGGAGATAAAAGTCATTGCCATTACCGAAGCCAATGATTTATCAAAGCTAAGTCTAGATGAGTTAATGAGATCTCTCTTAACTCATGAGCTCATAATGCAAGAAGGAAATGAAGAGGAGGACAACAACAAGAAGAAATGAATAGCCTTCAAATCCACGTCGAAACATCAAGAGGATAAGGAAGATGATTCAGATGAGGATGAGAAAATGGCATTCATCACTAGAAAGTTCCAAAGGTTTGTGAGAAAGAAACAAGGCGTACGAATTTTTTTCAGAAAAGACTTCAACAATAGGGATTTTCAAAGAGAAGAAAATCACAAAAAATCTGAAGTAACCTGCTACGAATGCAACAAACCTAGATACTACAAATTAGAATGTTCAGAACTTAAGAAAAAATTCAAGAAGGACAAGAAGAAAGCTATGATTGCAGCATGGGGAGAAGATAGTGATGAAAGCGACACAGAAACCGAAGTTTGCAAAAACGAGGTTGCTAACCTATGCTTAATGGCACTTGGAAACGAAAATGAGGTATGTTTCAAGACAAAATCCAGTAACGATAGATGGTATCTTGACAGTGGATGTTTGAGGTACATGACTAGAAATAAAGCTATGTTCGCCACACTTCAACCAAAGGATGGCGGATATGTGACTTTTGGCGACAACAAGGGTAAAATCATTGGTGTAGGAAGTATTGGTAAAAATCCATCTCCTATTATTGAAAATGTTTTATTTGTTGAAAGTTTAAAACATAACTTGCTTAGCATTAGTCAATTATGTGATAAAGGTTATAGAGTTATTTTTGAGAAAACTCATTGCACTATTGAAAACACCCTAGAAAACAAAACTTTATTTGTAGGTTATAGACATGAGAATGTATATGTGTTTGATTTACATGATTTATTTTCTCATTTTAACATTAAATGTTTATCTGCTATAAATGATAATGGTTGGCTTTGGCATAAAAGATTAAGACATGCTCATTTTGATTTAATTTCCAAACTTTCAAAAAATGAGTTAGTCATAGGTTTACCAAAAATTATTTTTGAAAAAGATAAACTTTGTGATACATGTCAATTTGGAAAACAAATTAGAATTTCTTTTAAATTCAAAAATATCGTTTCAACTACTAGACCGTTTCGACTCTTGCATATTGATCTATTCGGACCATCTAGAACATTAAGTTTAGGAGGAAAATCTTATGCCCTTGTTTGTGTTGATGATTATGCTAGATATACATGGGTATTATTTTTAGCACACAAAAATGAAACTTTTTATAATTTCTCAAAACTTTGTAAAAGAATTCAAAATGAGAAAAATCTTAATATTTGTAGTATTAGAAGTGACCATGGTAGAGAATTTGAAAATGATGATTTTATTATGTTTTGTGATGACTTAGGAATAGATCATAATTTCTCAGCCCCTACGACTCCTCAACAAAACGGTGTGGTTGAAAGAAAAAATAGAACTCTTGAAGAAATGGCCTGTACTATGCTTTGTGAAAATAATTTGCCTAAATATTTTTGGGCAGAAGCTATTAACACTGCATGCTATGTTATAAACCGTGCCATGATTAGACCTATTCTTAAGAAAACCCCTTATGAACTTTGGAAAGGTAGAAAACCTAATATTAGTCACTTGCGTGCTTTTGGTTGTAAATGTTTTGTATTAAATAACAATAAAGATAACTTAGGAAAATTTGATGCTGAATCGGATAAAGCTATATTTCTTGGTTATTCTATGTCCAGTAAAGTTTATAAAGTATTCAATAAAAGAACTCTACTTGTTGAAGAATCTGTGCAAGTTGTTTTTGATGAATCTAACGACATTATTTCCAAGAATCTTGTAAGTAATGATATTGTAAAAAATCAATCAAGCATGGAGAGCATTTACAAAAAAGAAAATGAAGAAAATCCATTACGCGAACATGAAAAAGAAATGACAATGGAGAAACTTCAAGAAATATATGCTCTTCTAGAAAGTGACTCAAATCTACCAAAAGAATGGAAATATGCTCATGGCCACCCCAAAGACCTCATCATAGGTGATGCGGCGGAAGGTATAAAAACTCGTTCCTCTGTTAGAAATATTTGTGGTAACTTAGCGTTTGTTTCATAAATTGAACCAAAATCATTTTTCGAAGTTGAAAATGATGAAAACTAGATTTTAGCAATGCAAGAAGAATTAAATCAATTTGAAAGAAATGAAGTTTGGTTTTTAACCCCTCGACCTAAGGATCATCCCGTTATTGGTACAAAATGGGTTTTTTGAAATAAAATGGACGAATCTGGAGTTGTTACTAGAAATAAAGCTAGATTAGTAGCTCAAGGCTATAATCAAGAAAAGGGAATTGATTTTGATAAAACTTTTGCACCAGTTGCTAGACTTGAAGCAATTAGAATGTTACTTGCTTTTGCGTGTTTTAAAGATTTTAAATTATATCAAATGGATGTTAAAAATGTTTTCTTAAATTGGTACATTTCGGAGGAAGTCTATATTGAACAACCTCCTGATTTTGAAAATCATAAATACCCTGATCATGTTTTCAAACTTTCAAAAGTTTTATATAGCTTGAAACAAGCTCCTAGAGCATGGTATGAAAGATTGAATAATTTTCTACTTGACAAAGGTTTTTGTAGAGGAAAAATTGATACAACACTTTTTATAAAAATCAAAAAAGAAGATATACTAATTGTTCAAATTTATGTTGATGATATCATTTTTGGTGCTACTAATGAAAATTTGTGCAAAGAGTTTATTAAAGACATGCAGGGTGAGTTTGAAATGAGTATGATGGGGGAATTAAATTACTTCCTTGGTTTACAAATTAAACAAACTAATGATGGAATCCATTTAAATCAAACAAAATATATCAAAGATCTACTCAAAAGGTTTGAAATGGAATCATCAAAGCCTACAGTAACTCCAATGAGTACATCGATAAAAATCGACAAAGATAAGCAAGGTAAACCTGTAGATGAAAAGAAATATCGAGGTATGATTGGTTCTTTACTCTATCTTACTGCAAGTAGGCCCGACATAATATTTAGTGTTTGTATGTGTGCACGTTTTCAATTCGCACTGAAAGAGTCACACATCACCGTAGTCAAAAACATTTTCAGATATCTTGTTGGTACTCCAAATTTGGGATTATGGTATCCTAAAAGAACCACCTTTGAACTTTTTGGTTACTCAGATGCCGACTTTGCGGGATGTAGACTTGATCGAAAAAGTACTAGTGGCACTTGTCATTTTCTTGGACACTCACTCACTTCTTGGTTTTGCAAAAAATAAAACTTCGATGCTCATCAGCTCTTTGAAGCAAAATACATTGTCAAGAATCGGGTGTTGTGCACAATTGTTTTGGATGAAACAACAATTTCAAGATTTTGGACTTTATGATCATATTCCTATAAAATGTGATAACACAAGTGCCATTAATCTTTCAAAAAATCCTATTCAGCACTCACACACTAAACACATTGAAATAAAGCATCATTTTCTAAGAGATCATGTACTCAAAGGTGATATTGAACTCGAATTTGTGGCACCAAATCGTCAATTAGCTAACATATTTACCAAATCTCTAAATGAAGAACAATTTTGTTATATTAGAATAAAACTTAGTATGATGAATTCTCCAATATAATGTTTATATTAAAAATAATTTTTTTTAAATATTTAATTAAATAAAATATTTCTAATAATAATTATAAATAATAATAATAATAAAAAATAATAATAATAAAATTATATACATATATTTTCTCTCTCTCACCCGCTCCGTCTCTATCTCTCACCCGCTCTCTTCTTTACTCTCTCTTTTTCTCTTTTTCTTGCTCTCTCGCTCTCCCCTTCTTCCTCATACCCTTAGTCGACTCCATCTCCACCCTCACCATAGCCTACAACTAACTCCACCATCCACCATCCACAAAATCATCCATCACTTTCGTCACTACCATCATCCACCCAAATCCCTCACCAATCTTCCGAACTCCATCACTTCTCTACCCAAAATCTACATCACCATCTTTACCGATTCATCAAGTTCCATCACCAATCCCTCAAGTTCCGTGAATGATCCATCAAGATCCGTGACTGATCTATCAAAATCCATTATCGATCTACACAAATTCGTTACCGATCTACCCAATCTTCTCCATTTCTTCCGATCATCAAGGTCTTTACCGATCAACATGTTAAAATTCTTTTTGCACTATGTTATATTTTTTTTACTTGTTGTATGTGCTCCAAACTCTCTTAGATTTAATAATGGTTGTTCGACATTGTTTGAAGAAATTATTTTTATTTTTATTTTCTCCTTTTATGTTAGTGTACTTGGTGCAGTTGTTTATAGCCGGATCTTAATGGCCCTTGGTATTATAGATTGGTAATTTGTTTCTTCAAATTTGTGTAATTTTTAGTGCATTAATTTAGGGGCAAACTCATATATTTTGAGATTAACAATTATTATAAAAATATTTTTAAAAAAATGTGTATATTCTGTGCATAATTTTAGGAGGAGTACATATATACATATATATTTTTTTTACTCTTTATCTGCAATACTCCTTATCTGCACCAACAAACCAATTTTTTTTGTGCAAAGACAGAATTAAAAATAATAATAATAATATAAATAAATAAATAAAGGAAGAAATGCTCGCAATTTTATTTCAGAAAAAGAAAATATTACTCGATTACATATAAATTTTCAGAAGGCTTCACAGATTTTTTCTTTTTCACTTCTCTTAACAATTTTTCATGAGCCTCTTTTACCTGCTTCTCTCTATTTTTGATTTCTGTGAGTCTTGGCATTATAACCGTTGCATAATAATGCACCGCATTCTCCAACTGTGCATTTTTCCTTTTTAGCTCTTTCTTCTCCTTACACATATTAACTACTTATTGTTTTAACAAGCACACCTCATCTCTCCATTACTGATTTTCTTGTACTCTTGCTTGTAATCGTTGTGCCATATTGGACACTACAGTCATTGCTTGTGTTCTAAGAGCCATAGTGTTATTAATAGCATCGATATCATTTCGATTATCAATAACACTAGGATCCTCATTTACAGGCATAGCATGTGCCTTCACTACTGGTACCCTCTTATTTGCCTGCATTACAGGCACCTCATGCAAGTCCGAACCATTGATGGCTGAGGTAAGGAATGCCATGATTACACAAGAAGTTAAAATAAATTTTTCTCTCCAACACTTGATGATTTCATATCTTTGCTTATGATCTGTGTCACTTTTTATACACTCCATCGATCCATTACTCGATGCATATCTGCTCAAATCTTTGGTTTGTCAACATTTTCTGCGCTCGAAATGCTCCAAAATCCCCACAATGATCTCGACAAGACCTATGGACCATTCTTCTATTTTTGGCATCTTAGATTATTTTACCAAATGTGTCTGTTTTCTATCTACATATTTTATTTTGATGATGTCAAAGGGGAAGAAAAACATATGACTTTGAATTGCTGTGCATGCATGCGATATTTTATGTTGCAAAATTATGCATGCGCTTTAAATATTTTATATTGCAAAATTATCAAATAACTTCTTAATTTTTATTTTGTGTCAAATCCATACAAATATTGCCATCATCAAAAGGGGGGGAGATTGTTAATCATGTTGTTTAATTTTGATGATGTCTAAAATATTAATTGAAAATTTGTAAATAATATACATATTTTATATTATTTGACACAAAATATTATCTATTTAAAATTTTTATTGTATGATACATTTGTTAAAAATTATTTAAATAAAAAATATTTTTGAAAACTTTACTATTCACTTTTTGAAAAATTAGGTTGATCACTATTCATTTTTTGATAAATTTGATATTGATTGGTTGTATTATTTTGACAAATTTGGTATTAATGGGTTGTCTTCTTTTGACAAAATTGATATGGAGTGGAAGGTTGTATTTAATTTAAAATCTCTACAACATATACAGAAAAATAGTATATATGATCAGATCTATTATAAATATTACTTAAAGGGATTTTACTATATATGCAAATATTTGATTAGAATATTATATAGAATGCATATAATATAAATAGAATACATCACGCGAGCAATTAAGTTTTTTACACTACATTGATTATATCATATTATAATAAAGTAAGAAGAAAAAGATGAAGTTATATATTATAATAAAACAAGATGGAGCAAATCATTTGCTTGTTTGAAAGTTGTGAACTTTGTATTAAATTGTCTACAAAAACGATGGCTCCATATTTGAAAAAAATAAAAAAGGAAAAGAAAAATTTAGTTTTACTTTTTATCTTTTTAATTATTAACATTTGTTGACTATTTAAAATCAAGGAGCTTGCTTATGTGAGCTATGATGTCAGCAGCGTGCTTATGTAAGCCATGACATCAGCAGTATGCTTATGTAAGCCATGACGTCAGCAAGGAGTGTCTAACGGGTATATTTTTGTGTATAAATAGAAGTGTTGTGTGTGGAGAAAATATCAAAAACTTGAAGAGAAAATTTTCTGAGAGTTCCAAAATTCTAAGTATATTGTATTCTGCTTTTTCACTTTCAGATCTAAGTCTAGCCTTTGTTTTTACACTTTCATATCTACTCTTTGTGAGAGAATTATTGTAAAAGAGGGTTTAAGTACCACTTGTTCTTATTCCTTATTTTTGTGAGAGATTTTGTATTTGTGAGAGATTTTGTAAGGGTAAGACATTTATTATTGAGTGAGACTCAATAGATAAGAGTAAGTCCTGTGCCAAATCCACAAGCTTGGTGGTGTATTTATTCAATTGATAGTAAAGAAATTCTCAACGAGGTCCCTTGGGGAGTGAACGTAGGCCTGGAGTGCCGAACCACTAAAAATTTCAGTATTTGATTTTCTCTCCCTATCTCTCTTACTTTTATATTGATAATTATTATTCTGTTTTTTTTATTTATTAAAATTCTAAATATTGTGTTAATTTTAATATTATAAAATTTTTAATAACCCAATTCACCCTTCTCTTGGGTTGCCTACCTGAGATAACATATATTATATAATTTTTCGTTGTTTTTATTTTTTTTCATAATAAAATATTTCGATACAAGTGAAATTCATATGTTTTGATAAATTTAATTAACATAAATGAAGATTTGATTTCAAATTGAGAATATATATATATATATTTTTTAAACTTTAAAAGAAATTATTTTTATAAATTTATTTTACATAGGATCAGACAAAATTTTTTATTAATCATTAATAATTTTATTTATATTAAATTTTTAATTATTAAAATTTTTTACACATAAAGTATTAAGGTTCATAATTAATTTTTTATTTTAAAAATATACTTTCGTACATGGGACGGAAACGTTGTATCCTCTCGGTGCAGCTGCTTAAACCTAAAACCTATCAATCTAGAACCTCATCTTATTTCTTTTTTATTTTATTTTATTTTTTATTTTATTTTAATTTGGATCCACGCATCCCGCGCGATACGCGCCTATAATTGATATAATATGGAAAGACGATTTTTAAAAAGAAAAATGTCTCGTACCTCAAATTTTATGATTTAAAAGTAATTTAAATGGTCAAAACGATTTCGTTTTAACTATTTTTATGTTGTTCTGTACTCAAAACGACGTCGTTTTGGTCCTTTAAATCACTTTTAAGCCACAAAATTTGAGTTACGTAACATTGTTATTTTAAAAATATGTCAAAATATATTAGGTATACATTTTGAATCAATAGATTATTTTATCAAATAATTTACGGTGGTACTATATATATTAATTAATGTATATATTAGTGTACTAAGTAATATACTATATATATCAATTATTATTGATCCCACTTATTATACAAATTATAAATATTCAAAACTTTTAAAATTATACCACATCATCTGTTAATATACTAATTAGTACATTAACTAAAACATATAATATTATTCAATAATTTAAGGGTCAAGATGATTTTTTTACTTTTATTTTTCACCGAAAATATATCTCTCTCTTTCTCTCATTTTTTATTTCTTTTATCAAATTTCAAGTGTAGTGCACTACTTTCTCCGATGCGGGGTCTTTTGAGAAGAAAATAATAAGTTAGCTTTTAGCTTTTTACCTATTTTGGATCACATCACCTCTCACATTTTTTACCTATAAAAAGATAAAATCGACTAAAAAAGTTAAAAAGTCAATTTTTTATCAACTTCTCAAAACACTCCGCAATAATGAGTCTTTGGTTTGTTTTTTTATTTTTATTTTTTTTTGTGTGTATATAAAGATATTGAATTTTTAAAAGTATCTCTTGGGACCAAGTTTGATCGCAGTTTACCAAAAAAAAAAAATCTATATAACATGGCAAGATGGTTTTTAAAAATGTCTCAAAATGTATTAGAGATACATTTTGAATCAACGATTTATATTATTTCATCTAACAATTTAAGGGTTAAAATAATTTCTTTACTTTTTTGTTTTTGCCCCAAAATATTTCTCTCTTTTTCTCATTTTTTTCGGAGTCTTTTCACCTATCCACCCTCTTTTGTTTTTTTTTTTTTTTTTTTTTTTGAGTGTTTTTCCAAATTTCAAGTGTGGTGCACTACTTTCTCCAATACAATAATGAGTTTTTGGTTTGTTTTTTATTTTTGTTTTTTGTTTTTTTATTTTTGTGTGTGTATAAAATGATATTGGACTTTTAAAAGTATTTCTTGAGACAAAGTTTGACTACAGTTTAAAAAATAAATAAAAAAACTTAGACAAATCACAACAACAACAACAAAAAAAATCTTAGGGATTGACTATGGTAATAAAATAAATCTTGTGGTTTTAATTTTTTTAATCTAAGTCATTTGTCTATTTTTATTAAATAAAACTTACATAAAAAGTGTAGTTTAGCTATTAAACTTAATGTAGGTATATATAAAATGTTCAAAATATATTTTTTTGTTGAGTTTAATGGCTAAAATACCGTTTTTTTTTTTTTTTTTTGTTAATTTTACTTAATATAAATAGATGAACAGTTTAGATTGAAAACAAATCAAAATATTATGATTTAAATTGACAAAATTAAAATGTATGGACTTATTTTGTTATAAGGGTAAAAAACTAGGATTTTTTTTTTTTTTTCTAATTTCCCCAAAAAACTTTAACCAAATTATTATTGATTTTCTTATTGGTTGTGTTTAAAAAAACTAGGCTACGAATTGTTAAAAATTAAATAATGTTCAAAAATTAAAATTTTAATACATATTTTACATATTCTTACACACTTTATGTTTACTTTTTTAATATAATTTATATATACATATTTTCAAATATGTATTAAAAAATTAAAATTTTTTAACGTTATTTGATTTTGAATAAATACTCAGAGATGGGTTGTAAGCATAATATTTTCTAATAACCAATAAGAAAATCAGTAATATTTTGGTCAAAAGTTTTTTCTTTAAATAAATGAAACCAATAAGAAAATTAATGAAACATTTTGCCACAAGAAATATTTTTAAAGAGTAATGCTAGAGACCTCAAAAATTCTACCAAAGTTTTTACCAAATGTCTCATATAGGTGTGGGACCCACATAATGTGGGTTTCATGTGGGTCCCAAACTCATGTGAGACATTTGGCAGAACTTTTGGTAGAATTTTTGGTTTTCCAACATTTTTTATTTTTAAAAGCCAATACCATTGAATAACAATGAGCAAAAAAAAAAAAAAAAAAAAAAAACAAAGAAACAAAATGATACTATACCATGTGCAGTAGTTGCTGCTGTACTTTATGCACAACAGCATCTTCACATCTAACATCACCATCTATAATTTTGCACCCACCTACCCTCTGTCTCTCTCACGTCTCACCTCATTCTCTTTCTACACTCTCCTATCTCTCATTCTCTCAGCCTACTTTCCAAATTTTAAATTTCAAAATACACATTCACTACCTTTCTCTCTCCATGCTCTTCTCACGCTCTCTCTAAACTCTCCTATATCTCTTAAGGCTCTCAACCTCATTTCCCAATTTCCAGCCTCATTAAACACTCTATCTTTTGTCTTTCAGCCTCACTTCCCCTGGCCCAAACCCAACAACCTGGAGGCAAACAAGCCTTCGTTGTTGTGACCGCATCCGAGAGCAACGTTGGGGACTTTGGTTCTCCGAAATGTCAACATTTTGGTTGAGAAATCGCCCACTATAAACGAATAATACCTAGTAGAGACACATCTGACGGTTGTTGCAGCTCGGCGAGTTAATTTGGTAAGATCAAAGATTGGGTCGGTCTGAGTGTAGTATTTTCGGCACGAGAGCACTGGATCCAAATGAATTGGCGCTGTATGATACCTGTCACGCCCCGAATTAACAAGGTCCGACTCACGTGAATAAACTACCCGACGATGAACAATAGATAATAACTCTCAAGCAAATGAATATTGTATAGTCACACCATACATGTGTTTTATTCGATTTTATACATTCTAAGATACAACATCTAAGTCGAATGGATACTCTATAACTAAAACATACACATATGTTATAAAATCAAATTAGATACCCTGAGGCTTACATCATACACAAGGGTGCAACCCTTACAATAAATGACATACGGCCAATAAATAACACAAATGGTCGTTGACCTACAAATAATAGAACCACCCTACAAGGTTCCGAACACAGCTTCACGTCACAATCCACATCCACACATGTGCACTGGAAAAATATTTCAGCCACGTTGGGTGAGCATAAAACCCACTAGAGAATATTTCAAAAGCTAAACATGTTTCACCAACATAAATGATCATAATGCAATACATATATACAATATGCCCGAATGCATTTTCAAATCCATTTGATTACTCAACAAAATCCTTTCTTTCCAATTATCAAAACCTTACGTTTAATCAAAACGTTTTCCGAGTTCAAAACAGTTGTTTGATATAAAATTCCTTTCCAAAAACCAATCCAAGTATCTCAATACCAACCAGCAAATACATTGCTAAATCAAATGCGAATACATCGCTAAAACCTTTTTCTAAAACATTCTTTCAAGCCAAAACGATAATAAATAAAATAGGTAAATCTCAAGGCTAGTGTTCATACGAGTAATTATACAAGTCACATGGTCATTTTTACCGGTGCTAACCGGAAGGCTTGACACGTGGGTTTAGGTCTTTCACCACGGACATACAGGCCAACTTAATTTTGCTTTAATACCCTCTCGTAGCTTTACCATTTTATTTACCTTTTTTCCAATAGCACAATACATGTGATTCGAAATATTATTTATTCAAAACAATGCAAATGTCTTAAAACATAGCACAAGAATTTCCAAAACCTCTTTCCCAACATACGATTTTAAATTCCAAAAATCTATTACATGCTCCTTGATATGAATGCTTTCAAATTGCCTAATCCACATGCAATTTCTAACACACGGCAATGCTATTCTCCACTGATAACCAAAACAGTTATCTCTAATGCAATAGTCAAAAGATATCAATATAGATATATTTTCCAAAAGAGTAAAAACGACCCTTTTCAAAATCCCACAACCATTTTCTTCCCATCTCTTACAAAACCAACATCATTTTTCATTGTTTTCCAACATAAACTAAAACCCACAATTTTAAAACAAAACCTCATTTTCTTTCAAAATCACTTTGAGTAAAGGAAAGCCACCATGTCAACATATCTTTATCAATACAAAATCATAACCTTGTTCAAGAACTCATTTGAAATATCTCTATTTTTTTGATGACAAATCCAAACCCCCAAATTTAACCCAAAACACCAAACCCATAGATATTTTGAAATAACAAATAACAAGGGTAAAAATCATACCAAATGATTACTAAGTATACATAACAAAATATGTCACAAATATGCTACCGAACTCATATTGAGTTTAGGAAATAGACCCTACTTCTTAAAGTAAAGAGGAGAACTTGAAGAAAACCAAAGTCGAAGACACCGCGAAACTCTTGGATCAAAAGAAAGCCCTTGATGAGATCTTCAATCTTTCTCAAAGGACCAAGGTGAAAAGATGCCTCTACACGAGTAGATCTAAAGATATAAGTGGGAAAATGCCAGTTTCTAAGAGAGAGAGAGAGAGAGAGATTCACAATGTAAAGAAGAAAGAGGGAGAGAAAAAAGGAAAAAGTAAATGAGAAAAATGTGTTTGAAGCCTATTTATACTGGTAGAATAATAGCCCTAAAGTCAAAGAAAAGAATAAGCCAAACCCCCAAAAGTAGAGCCCCAAAACCGAACCAAAAATCTGAAAATTTACTCACAGGGGTCGACTCTTCCGACAGAGGTATCGACCCTTAGGAAGAAAAACTGAGACACTAATGTGTGCAAAGGACAAGGGTCAACCCTTAGAATTAGTGGTATCGACCCTTTATTTCAGAATGCAACCCAGAACAAAACAACAAGGGAATGGTTGACCCAAAAAACCAGCAGAGGCACTAAGAGTAAGGCAACAAAGTGGTGTC
Source organism: Camellia lanceoleosa (assembly GCA_025200525.1). NCBI lineage: Eukaryota > Viridiplantae > Streptophyta > Magnoliopsida > Ericales > Theaceae > Camellia > Camellia lanceoleosa. The sequence continues at coordinate 97,283,754 of CM045763.1, read as the reverse complement.
GACCCTTAGAAAGGCAAGTGTCGACCCCAGAACAAATTTTCCAAGTTCCCAAAGAACTTTTCAACATAAACAAGCGTGAACGAACAATCCTAACAAGTTTAAACCAAATTGTACTCCTCCAAAACCAAAATACAACAACTCCAAAGACTTTCAAAATGAAAATAAAGGAATTAAATACACTCTCCAATAGTTTAAAGGACACAAGTGCTACAACCTCCCCACCTTAGAAAATTTTGTCCCCGATATTTGAGAAACACCAAAACCAAAAAGGCCACCCAACCTATAAATGAAGCATAATGCTAACCCAAGCTTAGATCTATCTGGGGATACGTCTCCGTCCAACACCTCGAGATCCTGAAGACACTCGAACACTAAGAATTGTAAAAAAACTTCACTGATGACCCTTTAATCCACATAACTCGCTGTGGTCTACGAGACAAGAAATAATAACCACCACAACAACAATGACAACAAGAACTCCCCGGACTCAAAGACGTGATCTACGCCTCAACCACCGACAATACTCAAATCGTTACCAAATGCTTAACGCTCAGACACGAAAAATAAGAAAGCTACTCGCACATAAATCTCCCAATCAACTTTTTCGTGGCATGAGAACATAAAACCAAACATGATTAATCCAAACAACATTATGGCACATCAATGCCCTACAATTCCAAGCCCGTGCAAAACAAACACATGCCACATAGCTATCAACTCAGGCTAGATCAAACAAGTCTCCCAAATATAAGATAAAACACAACCCATTCAGATTAAAGAAAATACCTTATTCTTCCCATTTGTTTCAAAACACTTTGCTTTCCCAAAAGATGTTGAAACTTGCACTGTCACAACCCAAACACATTTTCAACCGATCATAACAAAATCCCAAAGATTTCAAAACCGTCTTTCTGAAACCATAGATGTGTATAACATAAAACCATTTTCATTTTCAAAATATTATTTTGTTTTATTTTATTTTGTTCAGCTTTTTATTAAACCCAAAACTTATATTTCTAACCAAAACCAATTTAGTTCAAAAGACCATCCAAGGCCACAACATCAAAAGAAGATTTTTTTTTTTTTCCTCAAAATCATTCATTTTCATTCCTTCAGTGACTCACAACACAATCACCCAATAAAATCTATCACACCCATGGCTACGCCACAAAATCAACACCAATTTCCATCATAAATCCCTGGAAAATTTTTGAAGTGCCAACAACATAATATAACACGAGTAAGGAAATTTCATACCCACCATCACACAATGGCGCAAAAGCCCTCACATGAGCAAAGTTCCCAACTGTAACCCCAAACCAGTTACCATAAACTCAAAACAACATCCTAATTGTTCATACGAGACTTACATGCCATACCAAGACACTATTCAATTACACATCCCTCAATTCCAACCTGTTTCCGAGGTGACTATATGTCAACTAACCTAAACACTAACCAATCAATTATCCAACACCACTATCCCGCATTAGTCTCCACACACCGACATATCACTTAACTTCACATAACCCAACACCAACACCAACACCTTGCCCAACCTTACTAACTCTGAAATGGAGTTCCATACATAACCTCACATGTTCGTTGAATCCTTTCGGATTCCTCAAAGTTAACCTACAGTACTCTGGTTCTCAATTCACCCATCACACGTATACCTACGTGGCATGCACATCCTCACTTCACATTTGAGTCCGAAATGGACTTCTCAAGTTAAAATACAATACACCCCCTCAAGTCAATACATACACCAGCCTTTCACACCACGCACACAAGGACCGATAAAGTCAAAACAACTCTGACAAAGCACACCAATCACTCTACACAATCTTACTACTTCACTTGGAGTTCCACTATCCAAACCAAACAACCAACAACAAACACCACACCAAAGTGACCCAACACTATTGAACATCAGACTATTCTTAACAACACATTAAGCACACTACTACTACACCACATCAATCTCCTAGGATAGTCCCATGTCCAATCCCTTTCGATACAACATCGTACAACCCTTAACCATGCACTAGTACACACCACACAAACAAAGCCTGTTACTTACTGCGCAACTTCTTACCCTTAACCCAAATGGATTATCTCAACACTAATGCCCTCACTCTGCCAATGTACTCACAATCCCAACCAAGTTCACGACAACGAGTTTCACATATTTTTCCTCTCGTACCAAGCTAACTCGCAAAAGCCTACCAAGCCACAATGCCACAGACACCACAAAACAATCCAAACCGAGCAACAAGTAAACACAACACCTCCATCCATCAGTGACCAATAAAGTCAACTCTTTAATCCACATTCTATTCCATCACCCATTATACGAGTACAACCAAAACACTAAGTCCCCCAATCAATGTACCAATTACTAATACTTACCGAACAATTACCCTGAACCAATCCCTGACACATACACACGACACTCACAAGGCCTTCAAAGTCATACTATCCTAACTCCATAGAAGAACAAAAAAGTTCTCAATCTCCTCTGCCCGAGTCATAAAACACTACATTCTTAACTACTCTCTCAACTAACTTAGAATGCTACGTGAGCGAAAACACGGCCCATCTCCAAAAATAATGATCTCCTCACCGTCATTCCATACCTCGACCAATAAATACTAAATCACTGTGACCCTACATGTAAGTCACGCACTAACCATAGGTTACATATCCGACCAACCCTTCCGAAAATATCTCTTAACTTAACCAAAATTGAGGTACACATCTCTCGTACCCAAATATAATAAATAAATTCAAGAACTTAGGAAATGTCCGCAATACCATTACCCGAAATACAATACAAGGTGTTCAGAACACACCACCCACCAAACACTAACAACCAATACTACGATAAGGGACTAACAACCCTTCACAAGAAACAATAAACCAGATAATACTAAGATCCATTATCATCACCTACCATTAAGGTACAAGTCTATACCCAACGAAACTATATGCTATTCTCAAAACACAAGTAATTCTAAGTCTCTTTTTACCCAGAATAAAGGAATACTCCACATTTGCATACATCCTTACACTACACTGTACTAGTTCACTAGGTCAACCCTAGACCAGCCCACCACGATAACCCGTCGCCAAAACATTAACTCAAAAACCAATCACACCATCCACAATCTTCTGACACACCTTGTGCCTTACCGAATTGCCCATAACAACAATAACTCTACCTAGTATTCAACCAATTACCTCACCCAACTATAGGAAACAACCACTCATATTCCAACCAATCATACCTCATCTATAATGAACAACTCATGGCCTAAATGGCCCAACTAACTTCACCAACCCCGAGAGAAGTCAAACCACAATACTACATCCCAACCAACCTCACTTCACAATATGGCCTTCTAAGTTACCAACACCAAAGTCGGAACCATACATCACCACTACCAACACATACAAGTTCAAACCTAACTCTTTGTGTTTTAGAAACTCTAACACCACCAACACCCCTTCCACGGGTTACAAAACTTAAAACAACACACTTAATTGGGAGACACACCCCATGCCACACTTCACACCTCTAACTACTCAAGGTCATAACTAACTCTAATACATACTAGTCCACAGAATAACAACCAACATCAAACATATACGATACCACCCAAGTGAGCATCAGCACTCAACCCTCACACATCATCACAAAGGACTCGAAAACACTACCATCTTTCAAAGATGTACCAACTACCACCAAAGCAATCAACATTAACTCACAACCAACGCTAATACATAATCGATATAGCACACACCGAGGTACCCACTTTGAGTTCACTACTTCCTTCCATATGTCTCTAAAAAAGAGAGAATACCTTCAACCTAGGATACATAACACTGGTACCCTTCGTTGAAATATTAACACAGTACGATCATATAAGCAAATACTCAAACAACCAAATTTAGACTCCAATCAACTCATACATCAGCTATCACATAACATGTAACACATAATCGAGCTAAGTCTACAAAGATAGTTATTCGTTCTAGTGCTCCCTTAGAATTCTCATAGGAAACAACATTGATCAAGCATGTTTCCAATAAGACCTCAAAGTTAGTCAACTAGATACCGAATATTATCCATGAGTCTCAATGCCATATCCACATAAAATGCAACACATAAGCATGGTATCATATAGCACACAACATACAAATGTCCTTACCACGCATGACAAACGCACTATGGTTAACCACTTCCCACGAGAACAAGGTTTTCAAACTCGATTAGCTCTGATACCAAGTTGTCATGCCCCAAATTTACAAGGCCCGACTCACGTGAATAAACCACCGGACAATGAACAATAAATAACAACTCTTATGCAAATGAATATTATATAGTCACACAATACATGTATTTTATCCGATTTTATACATTCCTAGATATAACATCTAAGTCGAATGGATACTCTATAACTAAAACATGCACAGATGTTATAAAATCAAATTACATGCTCTAAGGCTGACATCATACACAAGGGTGCAACCCTTACAAGAAATGGCACACGACCAATAAATAACACAAATGGACCTTGGCCTACAAATAATAGAACCACCCTACACGGTTTTGAACAGAGTTTTACGTCACAATCTATATCCACACATGTACACCTAAAAAACATTTCAGCCACGTACGCTGAGCGTAAAGCCCAGTAGAGAATATTTCAAAAACTAAACATGTTCCTCCAGTATAAATGATTATAATGCAACACATATATACAATATGCCCGAATGCATTTTCAAATCCATTTGATTACTCAACAAAATCCTTTCTTTCCAATTATCAAAACCTTACGTTTAATTAAAACGTTTTCTGAGTTCAAAACATTTATTTGATATAAAATTCCTTTCCAAAAACCAATCCAAGTATCTCAATACCAACCAGCAAATACATTGCTAAATCAAATGTGAATACATCGTTAAAAACTTTTTCCAAAACATTCTTTCAAGCCAAAACGATAATAAATAAAATGGGTAAATCTCGGGGCTAGTGTTCATACAAGTAATTATATAAGTCACAAGGTCATTTTTACCGGTGCTAATCGGAAGGCTTGACACCTACCGCGCGGGTTTAGGTCTTTTACCATGGACACACAGGCCAACTTAATTCTGCTTTAACACTCCCTTGTAGCATTACCATTTTATTTACCTTTTTCCAATAACACAATACATGTGATTCAAAATATTATTTTTCAAAACAATGCAATTGTTTTAAAACATAGCACAAGAATTTCCAACACCTTTTTCCCAACATATGGTTTTAAATTTCAAAAATCTATTACATGCTCCATGATATGAATGTTTTCAAATTGCCTAATCCATATGCAATTTCTAACACACGGCAATGCTATCCTCCACCGATAGTCAAAACAATTATCTTTAATGCAATAGTCAAAAGATATCAATATAGATATATTTTCTAAAAGAGTAACAACAACCCTTTGCAAAATCTCACAACCATTTTCTTTCCATCTCTTACAAAACCAACATCATTTTTCATTATTTTCCAACACAAGCTAAAACCCATAGTTTTATAACAAAATCTCATTTTCTTTCAAAATCACTTTGAGTAAAGGAAAGCCACCATGTCAACATATCTTTATCAATACAAAATCATAACCTTGTTCAAGAACTCATTTGAAAAATCTCTCTCTCTCTCTTTTTATTTTTTATTTTTATTTTTTTTATGACAAATCCAAACCCCCAAGTTCAACACAAAACACCCAAACCCATAGATCTTTTGAAATAAAAAATAACAAGGGTAAAAATCATACCAAATGATTACCAAGTATACATAACAAAATACGTCACAAATATACTATTGAACTCATATTAAATAGACCCTACCTCTTGAAGCGAAGAGGAGAACTCGAAGAAAACCAAAGTCGAAGAAATCGCGAAACTCTTGGATCAAAAGAAAGCCCCTGATGAGATCTCCAATATTTTTCAAAGGATCAAGGTGAAATGATGCCTCTACGTGAGTAGATCTAGAGACCTAAGTGGAAAAGGGTGAGTTTCTAAAAGAGAGAGAGAGAGAGAGAGAGAGAGAGAGAGAGAGAGAGAGATTCATGGTGTAAAAAAGAAAGAGAGAGAGAAAAAGAAAAATGTGAATGAGAAAAGTGTGTTTGGAGCCTATTTATATTGGTAGAATAATAGCCCTAAAGTCAAAGAAAAGAATAAGCCAAACCCCCAAAAGTAGAGCCCCAAAACCGAACCAAAAATCTGAAAATCTACTCACATGGGTTCACCCTTCTGATAGAGGTGTCGACCTTTAAGAAGAAAAACTGAGACAGTAATGTGTGAAGAGGACAAGGGTCAACCCTTAGAACTAGTAGAGACGACCCTTTATTTCAGAATGCAACCCAGAACAAAACAACAAGGGAATAGTCGACCCTAGGAACTTAGGTATCGACCCCAAAAACCAGCAGAGGTACTAAGAGTAAGGCAACAAAGTGGTGTCGACCCCAGAACAAATTTTCCAAGTTTTCAAAGAACTTTTCAACGTAAACAAGCGTGAATGAACAATTCTAACAAGTTTAAATTGAATTTTACTCCTCCAATACCAAAATACAACTCCAAAGACTCCCAAAATGAAAATAAAGGAATTAAATACACTCTCCAATAGTTTAAAGGACACAAGTGCTACAATACTTGCTGAAGTCGTGGTCGGTGGTAGTGTTGCCGTAGATAGCCACGGATAAGGTTTTGGCCCCACTGCGTCGCGTTGGAGGTGGTGTGAAAAACGCATTTTTGGGTGGCTGTGAGGGTGGTTTCAGAGAGGGTTGTTATCGGTGAGGGTGGTGTAATTGTACGGAGAGGCTGATTTCGGATTCTGATTGACAGTGAGAGTTTTTGAATCTTGGGTTTATGTCCGTGAGATAGATTGTGGTTTTGGAAGAAATTGTATGAGGAGGGTTTGGAATTGGAGGGGTTAGGAGAAAAAGGTAGAGAAAGAAAGAAAGAGGAGTGAGAAACCAAACACTATTTTTATTTTATTTTTTCCATAACCCAGGCATACCCTAGATTTATGGGTTTTTGTACTTAGTATAGGAAAGGTAAAAAAATATATATAAAAATATATTTTTTTTTTTAAAAAGTAGGGAAGAGAGATTTGGAGGCAAATGGCATGTGAAATTGGTCCCCTTTTTTTTTTTTTCATTTGCTTTGTGTGTTGGCTGTTGTTGCTGAGTTTGATTATGGTCATGTTAAAAAATGTTTGTGGAATTTTTTTTAGTTTATAAAGTTGAATTCAAAATTTAAATAAATAAAAAAATTGAATTTGTTTAGTTATTAAGAGACGAAACATCATTAGAAATATTTATGTTATAATGATGAGATCAAAATATAATTGGAAGATTTTTTTTTTGGAATTTTTTTTTTCTTTGGTGAACAAATTTGAATTCAAAATTCAAATTGGGTTCTTCTAACAAAAAAAAAATAAAATAAAAATGGTTTAGTTTTACTGTTAAAATGTAATCTTTTCACAAGGAGAGATAAGATAAATAATGGGGATGGTGTGATTTGTTTAAAGACTGAAAAAGCCCACCTCAGTAATAAAGATAACATATTTTTAATCCCAGATAACTTGACAAATACTGAAATACCAATTAAAAATTTCAAATTATATTCATTTTGGTTTATAAATACATGAATATTAATAAATATTTCTTTAATTTAATAAAAATTGTTACAAATACCAATTAATATATTTTTAATTTATTATTACAAAATTGTTACAAAATATACCAATTTATTAATATTTTTTAATTTAATTTATTATCAATTAATGGCTTAATTAGTATCAATTAATACTCAAAACCCTAGCTTCGGCGCTGAAGAGAGAGAGAGAGAGAGAGAGAGAGAGAGAGAGCGAGAGTGAGCTTTGGTTTTGAGATCGTAATGGCGGCAGGTCGATCGTGACAGAATGAAAAGGTTTCAGATAGATCTTAAACACGAACAACGTTAGAGAGAGAGATCTGCCAAGATCGCGAAGAGAGAGAGAGAGAGAGAGAGAGAGAGCGTCAGATTGTCATCATCGTCACCTGCAAAACCCTAGCTGGCAGCCCCCATTGTCAGATCAAGAGAGAGAGAAAGAGAAAGAGAGAGAGCTCACAAAGCTAGCTCTGGTTCATACCGAAGAGAGAAAGAGAGAGCTAGTTGTGGTTCAGATCGTCACCGGTGGTGCTAGGGTTTCAAATCGTCATCGGAGGCTCTAGGGTTTCAGATCGATCGCGACATTTAGAGTTTTTCCCCTCAATTGTGATTGCGACAGCGGCAGGTCAATCGAGAAAGAGAGAGACATTTCCAAAAACTGTAACCCTCACCAGAAATCGCCACTCTTACCAGAAATCGCCTCTCTTTCTCTCTCTCAGAGTGAACAGTGTAAGAGTATGGTTTATATACGAGGCATTTTTTAATACCGGAATTTGATGAGGGGCATTTAAGTAATTTTGCCCCTCCAAACCAACTTTCCGCTTAATCTATAATCTCCAAAGCACCGCCTCAGCTACTTAGGAAAAAAGCTATTTTCTACTTAATTTAAGCTATAATCGATGAGTTAAGTTGCACCAAACATAATGTTTTAGCTTAAATTAAGCTAAAGTTGAAATAAGCATCTTTTAAGCTACGCCAAATGCCCACTTTGCCCTCTTTTATGGAAATAAAAACCAGTCAACTGTTAAACACATTGTCAGGTTTACAGGCCAGTGTAATGAATTTACCAACAACGACTATATGAAATTAAGACTTTTCCTAAACTCTCTAATTGGGGCAGCTTTCGTTTGGTATACAAACCTTACACCTAGTTCTATCTAGACTTAGCAACAAATAGAAGAGGTGTTTCATACCTAATTTTTCCAAACAGAGCTTGAAGTATCTATGGCAGACTTAGCAAGGTTGAGCCAAAGGCCTGATGAGAAGGTTGCTCAATTCATTGCTAGATTCAAAAGGGCACGAAATAAATGTAGGGTTGTACTACTTGAACCTGAATTTGTAAGATTGACCCAAAATGGGCTAGAGTTTAGACTTCGAAAGAAGTTTGACTCAACAGAGTTTTGAGACCTAGTAGAATTAACTTATAAAGTTATTGGATATGAGACTCTCATTGAAGAAGAACAGGATCGAAGTAATGCATCTTATAGGACCTATTATAGGGACCTCAATTTTTAGATTGATACAATAGAGATTATAGGACAAGAACCTATGATCTGCGAAGCATTAATTCAAAATGATACCATTATCGATCAACAGTTTAAAAGGAAAGATTTTCACAGGAAATATTCTTTCGATATATCAAAAGCAAATGACATATTTGATCATTTGTTAATAGCACATTTTTTTAAATTGGCTAAAGAGTTAAAATCCCAACTTCAGAAAAAATAAAAGGCAAAATGAACTGTAAATGGCATAATTCTTGGTTTCATTCAACTAAAAATTGCATTGTTTTTCGAGACAGGATTCAAGGGCAGATTCGGAAAGGAATATTGAAATTCCCAGCCAAGGTAGAGAAGGCAATGGGGATTGACATTGACCCATTTCCAGAAATTAGAAAAGCTGCAGCCAATGTTGGCATACCTGACTTCCTTGCCCAAAAGGTGGAGAAGGGACTGTCTTTGAAAGAATTGGATGACGTCAATGTGCAGATGCATGTAGTCAGTCAGGCCGCCTTGAAAAATAACATATAGTGTTCCCCAACTAGTGGGCAAAGCTTCGAAGGCTAAGGAAATGGCTCTAGTGAAGAAATGATAGATGATGATTCACTTGAAGCAACTATCATGCAGCGAATGTGTCCCAGATGTAGGCTACATTACAAATAGAGGGCACATTCAAAAGACCCTATTCAGCAACCATCCTTGGTTGGATCTACAGGTGCCATGAATTTGTCAAAAGGTAAGAGACCTTTGTATGAAGTTAGGCCACCAAATTATAACAGAACAATTGATAAGCTCGTAAATAGGCCTGAACTTGGCCCAAAATAGGGAACCAGGACCAATGATTGGTTTTTGGAGGCAAAAACGGCAGGCCCAACGACTAGTACAAAGGGCTCATGGGTACAAAAAGTACCAGATTGGTTTGTCATGCAAAACAAGCCTAGGATGATACTAACCTAGAGGAAGGCCTTTGCAAGCAGGGATAGAATGATTAAGCCTTTTTTGGTGGCCCTAAACAATTAGGTTTTACTCAAAAATCCAAAGACAAAAGAACCAGACATGGTTCATGTGATCTCTAGATCTTAGAGGAGAAAAATACAACATAGATTTACTCAGTACCAGAGAGATCTTAAGGGAGCTGGTGAGGGCACCTCTTTGGTGCAAACAAGAGATCAAGTAGGAAAAGGGAAAAATTCAAAACCTAGTCCCAAGATCAACAAAAGTGCCAGTAGAGAGAAATTGGCTAAGGTTCATGCTGAACTGAAAACCAAAGAGAGATCAAGTCTGGTAGGCCTCGAAAAGGCCTTAATGGAAAGTGATGATGACAATGAGACAGATGAAGGAATTGGACTATTCTAGGAGTAAGTATTGGCTGAAGAAGATGTGTTTGAAGCCTTTATAGCTGAACAAACAATGTTTGTATTCAAGTCAGACCAACAACATACCACCAATAAGGAGTCCAACTACTCTGTCATACCACTCTTCTCATTTAGTCTTCAATGTGGGCCAGTAACGGTGAGGTTGGTTAACCTTCCAACTTCCCTAGTTGTAGCTTCCTTCATAGAGGAGGTAATGTTCCTCCAAGTGTGGGTATAAAGGAGGAAGTGTAGCAGAAGCCTCCTTGAAGATGGGACCAAGAACGTATTCTTCTCGAGCATGGTGACAACGGACAAAGATTCTCCCATCAATCGCACTTTGACCCTCTGGTGTCTCGTATTTGGCTATCTCATCAGTAATGCATCTCCTCAAAGCCACTAAGGGACGTAAATGTTCAACAACTAGCACTTTTACAGAGGAAGAAAAATCCATCGGTAAGGGATTGAAAGAAGGGTGGGGAGAATGAGTAAGAGAAGTGTAAGGAGTTAAAATTAGCAACAATGGAAGTGAGAGTAAAGACTGGACAAGCAAATAGGCAAGAGCTCGAGAAATTAGGGCTTTAAATCTTCATGTCCAAAATTGCCCATTCAACCTAATAAGTCAAATAGGCCTAAGTTATTTGATTGTTTATTTTTGACCCGTGTGGGATTAAGGCCTTTATTTTAAAAGTCCTAAAAACACATTTTTGACCCTCTATAAAGAAATTTTCCTTCAAAGTAGTACCTTGTTACTTTATAAAGGAAGAAAATATGCTTTGAAGTGTCTAGCTTGTCTTCGAAACCAGTTTTTTGCTAAAATGTTCAAAACTATATCTCAACTCTAGTAAAGTTAGAGCATGTTTAACAATTCGAAGGTCTTAAAAGTATGATTCTAGGCGTTTTTCCAAAAAAGATTTCCTTCGAAGGAGTATTTTATTATCTTTTGAGGAAAGGAAATGTACTTTTAAGTGCTTTGTTTGGCTTCGAAATAAGGAGGTACTGTGAGGCCAATATTTGCTGGAATGGTGCGAGAGTTTTGCAGATTAAAAGATTTACAAAATTGGCAAAAGTGAAACCCATGTCTTTAAAATTGCAGAAATATAAAATTACATTCTTGGGCTTTCTATTGAGCAGAGCCCTTCGAAGGAAGAATATTCTCACTTCTTAAGGGAAACTATGCAGGCTTCGAAATAGATGGGTTACTTCGAAGCTAATATTTGTTAATTATAAGAACAAATTAAATGACAAAAGTCATGTATATTGACAAATATAGACCATGCAATTGGAACATATAAACCCAATTTTATTGATGTGAACATCTACATTGGGAAAGCCTATTTGGCTACATTTTTAATTTCGTAAAAATTAGGAATATATAAGGTTACAAGGTCATGAAATTTTTTCTAGCAAAATTCAATAAATACATGTTCTTTTTCTAACCTTTCCTCTATCTTATCTAAATTTGGCTTATCTGATTGGTGAGCCCTTATTTGGTAGAAAAGTTGTTGGGCCCTAATTTCAAATTCTGTTTGCTTCAAGGCTTTCTCCACTTCATCTATCTCATCCATCCCACACATATCATCCATATCAACATCTTCCCTGTACTTTGAATCAGGCTTCTTGAAATCTTCATATTCTTCAAGAAGATTTTCTGCTTCATATTGAGTTTGGATGTGAACAGTGGAGATCTCCTCCAAAGATTCGCTAGTGGCCAAAGCATTTTTGTGCCAGTTAAACAGCAAAGGGAGCTAGTCCAGAAAAGTGTGAAGTTTTGCTTGGGCCACTGGGCTGAAGTTGTGGCTTCGAGAAGCCCATAGAAAATTCTTGTGAGGAGTGTCATCTTGAAGGGCTTCGAAAGATAAATGAGAAAAGGCAGCAAGTAGGGTCTGGGCTTTATACTGCTGATAAGCAGTTGGAGGAATTGAAGCCTGACAAGGAGCGAAATGCTTGCTTTCGAAGAGAGTAAGTTTTAATTCCTTAATCCAGTTAGGATTAGGAGGAAAGGGAGAAGCAGTTGGGTCCCCTCTAAGAGAAGGTGGAAATTAAGGCTCATTTACACACTCTAGCCAGTCAGAATAGCAAAGTTTTGCTTTCTTGGCTAAGAGTAACGGGCTCATTTCCAAAGCTTTGATTGGGTAAGGGGTCTTTCGCACTATTTTGGTCAGCAGGGTAGAGGTATACCATGCTAAAAGCAAGTTGTCTTCGAGACAACGAAGGCGATCGAATAGAATATATGGATATACCACAGAGCTATGCGAAAAAGGAGGAATTGCAGTGGGATCATCAAATTCAACAAGTCTGTGATAAATTCGTTCTCTTGTTTGGGGTTGGGTTAGTGTTGGCCAAGCATTCAAACCAGTAGTCCTAGTAGAAGAGAAGGCAGCTTCATCCCACGTAGAGGGTTTTGGAGCAGATAAAGAACTTCCAAGATCTATTTGGGTAAGTTTTTGGTCTAAAGGCTCATATTCTGCGAAAGCCTCCATAACTTGTATAAATGGAGGAGGATAGATATGGCTAATAAATGCATGAAAGTTCTTTCGAGATTGATTATCATTATCTAAATCCCCTTTCGCATACTTGATCAATAAAAAACAAGGTTTGATTAGCCATCAAAGATGTATCAGTCTTTTCGTTTACATAGATAGTGGAGGTAGGGTTCAAGCACAAAAGGGAATTCAATGAAGTTCAGTGTTTTAAACATTGGTTGGAGACGGTTACACTTCAGGATAAATAATTTCCATGCACGTCCTAGGACGAGGGAAAAATGCATTGATCCACTAATATTACCAAGTATTGGCTATATTAGTGCAGGGGGTAATGTTGGCTATATATTTTGTACAAACTTATCGCAGCCTGACACGTGGATCAGAAGGGGCAATTTAGGGAATAAGTTGTGGTCTCCAATCATCAACAGACACATGGCAACTTATAACAGTAACAATGGATCCGTGAGACATGGGAATAGTCAAGATACCCAAGGTGATGTGGGCAAAACAGTTGTTTACAATTTAAATTCAAATTCAAGAGGGAAGCCTAACCATGGGAGTGGAATAGTGGAAGCAAACTGTTTAAAGCCATACTCACTGATCATGGAGATCACTTTAACAATTATCACCTACTTTGACGGTTATCAGTCACTTCGACGGTTATCTTCAGAGCCTATAAATAGAGGAGAGTGCTAATAATGCAGGACCCAGAACCAAATCCAGAAAACTTATTTATTTACTTTACATTCTCCAGTCCTTTAAATTCCAGTCTTTTACTTTCCTATACTGCACTTCAAATTCCTAGGAGTAGTTCTAAAGTAGTTCGTTGATGTAATACCCTTCAAAGCTATGGAAGTGCGAAGGTACTATTGTAAACTTTGGTTCACTTAATGAAGTTTGATTTTTGCCACTATATTTCCTCTTTCTTTTACTTTGATTAAGTCTTCTTAATTTTTCCCTAAAAACTAAACCACCAATAAAGTCCTGTTCATTGATGCTAAAAGAACTTCGAAACAATCGTCTGACTAATTGGTTAGCATTTATTAATCTTTGTAAGGACTTATTGGTCCTTGATGGCACGTTCGAATTACATTTCTAACATTCAAAACCTAAAAAAGCCAACAAAATATGGCTAATGATTTTGTATTGGGTGATTAAAAATATGAAGGAATATGGAGATTTGTGATTGGCTAAGAGTATAGCCACATGTGCTTCTGTACCAACTAATAATTTTTTGCCACGAGTGTCCTTGTACAGACAAATAATTTTTAGTGAAATAACTTAGTGAAGTAGAGAAAATATATATATATATATATATATATAAATATAGATGATGCAAATGATTTTGTGATGGGGGTGAAAAGCCTTGCAGCCCTCCATCTTTGTGTAATTTCACTTATAACAAATTCCCAACCGTACCTAACCTGGACAGAGGGATGCTGTTGTGCCTAAAGGCATAGTAGCCTGTTGTGAGGGCTTGTGGGAGTTTATCCTGAGTCTATTTTAATGATCCAAATCATTTACATTGCATGATTTGTCGAATAGATTATCCATAAAAAAAATTTAAATTAATTGGATATATATAGCCTTATAACAAAAGTACATTTGATTTTTAAAAAATAAACGATTAATATTGTTTTAATAATTTTTTTAAAAACAATTTAGTTTGCTTGTTTTGAGTTTTCAGAAAACACTTTTCAAAAATTTCTATACTCTTATTTTTCGTGTTTTTTTGTTTTTACTGAATTTTTTTAATATTTTAAGCAATTTTTTTTTACTTTTTAGACACACCTAACATAAATACACCTAAAAAGTAAAAAAATTGTAAAAAAAAATCTTTTAAAAATTCACTAAATACCAAAAATACAAAAAAAAATACAAGAATTCAGTACATTTTTTTGTATTTTTATTTATTTATTAATTTTTTAAAATATTTTTTCACAAATTTTTTACTTTTTAGATACATCTAACTAAGATGCATCTAAAAAAGTAAAAAAATGTTTACAATTTAAAAAATATTCACTACAAACAAAATAATACGAAAACCAAAAAACTCAGTTTTCAAAAAACTTAATTCAGAAAACTCAAACCAAACACACTGATTAGTAGTTGATCATAGGGTTACAAATGTCCGATTAACTTAATTTTTTTTGCAATGACAATATACTCGACGAACCCTACAATATAAACAATTCGAATCGTCAAAATAAATCTGGGTAAACTCCCACAAACCCTTACAACTAGAGTTGTGCAAAATGCCGCTAAATCCATTAAAATCGCACTGATCCACACTGCTCTAACCGCTAACCGCAGTTTAAACTTTAAAAATTATAATCTGCCTTCCAAACTGCTCTGCTCCGCTATAATTAATACATATATATTTTTTAACCTCCAATAAAATATCAAAGTAAAAATGAGCGTGAAAGAAATTTAAGATATGAAATTTATTACAAATTAATAGTTATATATATGAAACAAATTATATAAAATTACTTTATGTTATATATATATATATAATATTATACAAAATAGTATTATGTAAATATATGATAATTAATTAAAATATTTTTCAATCCACCAATTCATCAAAAATCACTTAAATTATAATTTGTCAGTCCGTTAATCTATCAATCTGCCATTTGATGTATTAATTTACTTTTAGGCCCCATTTGTTTCGGGATGCAGATGGTGGGATGAGATTAGGATGGATGTGGGACCCACTTAGGCCTTGTTTGTCATAACCTAAAAAAGTCAAAAAGTCACTATCCTTTTTAAGTCACATCATCTTATTTCAGTTACATCACTTCTCTATCACATCACTTCAAACCCAACTCATATTCCATAAAAAGTCAAAAAGTGCACTTATTTAGATCATCTCAAACAACCCCTTAGTGTTGTGTTTGTTTGTAGAGTTGGAGAAGGGATTAGGATAGAGGGAGGAGATAAAGATGGAGGTTGGAAGGGGGATTGAGATGAAAGAGGTGTGGGTGGTATTAGAAAAATAGTGAGGGAGTTAGAAATTTTTTTTAATTTTTAACATGTTTGGCATTTTTTTGAACATAATTGTTTATTTTTTTGTATTTTTATATTTGTTTGATTATTTTATATAAAAATAATTTAATAATTCCTATACTAACAACTATTATAAAAATAAATACAATTTTATTTAGGGCACAGTTTCTCTCCAGTCCAAATCTGGACTGGACGGTGCTGTCCAGCCCTTGGGGGCCCACTACGGGTTGTGTTTTGATAATTTAAACCGTTCAATGTGTAGAACTCGTCGAGTACTATATGCTTGTAAAAAATCACGTTGATCGGATATCGATAGCTATATGATCAAATTAGTTTTTTATGAAAAAAAATAGACGGCGAAAAATAAATAGCTTACAAAAAACTGATTTGATCATATAGCTATTGATATCCGATCAACGTGATTTTTTATAGGCATATAATACTCGACGAGTTCTACACATTGAACGGCTTAGATTATCGAAACACGACCCATAATAAGCCCCTAAGGGCTGGACAGCACCGTCCAATTCAAATTTGAACTGAAGAGAAGCTGTGGCCTTTATTCAAGTCCCTCCTTATTAATCTCCCGCTATCCTATTCCTAAAAACAAACGGAGCCTTAAACAGTCCCCACGCCACCACGCCAAAAGAAGGTTGATGACTTCACGGGTAATGATAGTTGTTTCCACTTAAAAAGTCACACATTCTCCCTCCCTCTCTTTATTTCTTTCTTTCTCTCTCTTTATTTCTTCTTTCACCGCCACTCATAAAAAATAGGGCTTTGGTTTGTGACGCTAATTTGTTGAGTATTAATAGCACTAATTTCTATATCAGGTAAAAAATATAAATAAATAAAGTTACTAAAACAGGAAATTAGTGCCATTAGTGCCAACAATTTTAGTGCCACAAATCATTTTTCTAAAAAATAATAATAATAATTATTCAAGTAATTCGGCAGTACACATACTACTCCGTAGTATTAACATTAATAAAGAAGATAAATAATTAAAGTATTATGTTAAGTGATTGAAAAATATAAAAAAATATAAATTAATTAAGATTACAAACACGTGATATTTTAAAAATAATTTATAATTTTTCTAAATAAACTCACATGCACCCCATCTCTGCATAATTATTTTTGATCATTTGAAGTTATTTGTAATTTCTCCGATAAATAACCATGTTAACCACTATCTAAAATTTGTGTTTACACATAAATAAGGTTAAAATTATCAAAAGTTTTGTAAAAATTTAAAAAAAGGTAGTATTTTAAATTAGACTTTATTGATTAAAAAATTATAGGACATAATAAAATAGAGCAATGTTATACATAATTATATTTTTTATTTTATTTTCTCATTTTTAGATACAAAATAAAGGGTTCATATCAATAAATACACATAAAACTCACTCACTTGTATCTAAAAATGGAAAAAAATAAATAAATATTAAAAAGGATTCTATATAATATTTTTCAATAAAGTATAAGTGCATGCAACCTTACTATTTACCAATTCTTTCAACAACAACAACAACAAAAATATTGCAATTCGTGTCTAAAAATTAGATTCATTTTCTAAACTCAATAATGTGATTTTTTTTATTAAAATATCTATGTTAATTCTCTTTGTCATTTATTTTCTAATCATTAACTAATCTTATTTATACATTACCCAATGTAGAGTGCAGAAAGTAAATTTAAAAAGTAAACATTTATATCATTTTTTGAAAAAAAAATTAAGCAAATTTTAAATAAATGAAACAATTGCACATGGTTCGTTTGGGAAGTGGATTGACTTTTTTGATTTTTTAACTTTTTTAGTTATTTTAGTTTAGGGTTAAAAAATCTCGTTTGGGAATGACTTTTGATTTTTTTATGAGAGAAAGAATATAAGAATTATGGATTGAATATGATATTTTATTTTTTATAATTAAAAAATTATTATTTTTGACTATTTTAATTAAAAAAAAAAACTTAACTTTTAACTTTTCAAACGAAGCCAAAATAATTACATTACAGACGAATTTTTTCTCTTGTGGTTCTGACACATAAAAGAATATGAAAAATGATCCGTAGCTCGAATTCGGTGGCCCGAATTCGGCTCGAAATCCAAAACGACGTCGTTTTGGATTTCGATTTTTTTTTTCCTTTCTTTTTCTTGCGTTTTGAATCAGAATACACAGAGAGAGAAGACAGAAAAGAGATAAAGAAGGAGAAAAGAGGAAGAGAGGTGGAGAAGAAAAGAAGAGGAACCAAGATGATGATGTTGATCTGAAGAAGAAGATGATGAAGATCTCTGTTTTTTTTTATCTGTTTTTTTTTTTTTTTTTGATCTGGAGATGATCTCTGCGTTGTTGTTGATGAAGATGTTGATATTGATGAATATCTCTGTGTTTTTGATGATAAAGATGAACTCGGGTTTGATGAAGAAAAATGAAGAAATACCCAAATGGGTATTCCAGATTTTCTGTGCTGCTCTCAAATGGGGAAGAAAATCTGGTGTGAGAAAAATTGGTTCCTCTTCATCATCTTTTCTGGGTATTTTCTTACAGAAAATCTGGATGGTGTCGATTCTTTTCTGGGTACTTTTGTTGAACCAATTTTGGATGTGAGAAAATCTAGATGTGAGAAAATACCAAAAGAAGAGGAACTAATTTTGGATGATGAAAATCCAAAAATACCTAAAGAAGAGGAACCAATTTTGTATTCCAGATTTTGGATGTGAAAAAAAAAAATAAAAAAATAAAAAAATAAAATTGTTGATGATGATGATGATGGTGATGATGTTGATGAAACCCAACTTGTGAATCTGTCTGCATTTTTCTTCTTCTTCTCTTCTTTTTCTTTTTCTTCAGCTTCATAAATGGCGAAAAAAAGAGAGACCAAAACGACGTCGTTTTGGTGTCGAGCCAAATTCGAGCCTCCAAATTTCGAGCTACGAATCGGAACTGAAAAAATACTTGCACCAAGTACAACAAGAAGCTCTGATGAAAAAAAAAAAAAAAAAAAAGTAAAACAATGAGCTTGAACTACACATAAAAAAAAAAAATTTAAATTAGAACGACAAAATTATTTGTCTGCTACTTTTTTCTTAAGAGGTTGTTTGGAATATTCTAAATAAATATATTTTTTAACTTTTTATAAAATATAAGTTGTGTTTGAACTGATGTAGTAGGGAGGTGATGTGATTTAAATAAGATGACATCATCTTATTTAAATCGCATTACATCTCTATCACATCACTTTAAACCCAACTCATATCCAACTTATATTTCATAAAAAGTTAAAAAATATACTTATTTAGATTATCTCAAATCACCTTTTAAATATGATAGTGACCTTTTGACTTTTTTAAGGCATGTCAAACCTAGCCTAAATGCTCCCCAAACAAAAAATAAAGGGCAAATTACATATACCTCCCTTGAGGTTTAGCTAAATTACAGATACCCCCTTGAGGTTTCTGAAATTACATCCAGTCTCCTGAGATTTATATTTTCATAACAAATTGCCCACTGTGGTTTATATTTTCATAACAAATTACCTCTTAATTTGTTATGCAAATATAACTTTCAGGGGAGAATTTGTAATTTCTCAAATCTCAGAGGGTATCTGTGATTTAGCTAAACCTTGAAGGGGTATATATAATTTGCCCAAAAATAAAAAATAAAAAAATAAGGTAGCATTTGATTTAATTCAACTCTATTTTTAAATTATGATTTAAATAAAACATGTAAACTAAATATATTTTTAAAATACAATTTAAAATTATTTTTAAAACTCCTCTCGTTACTTTATTACTATTATTATTAATCAATTATTTAATTATTTTTTCTTTCTCATCTCTTTTCTCTCCTCTCATATTCTCTCACATTTTATTATATTAATTAATTAAAAAAATTAAAAATCATTCTAAAATTATTTTCAATATTCATAACCAAACAAATTTTTCTATTCAAATCATAATTCAAAAACTTAAAATTCAAAATATAATTCTCTATTCAAATCATAATTTTGAAACTAAAGTTTTGTTTGACATTGACTATGGTAGCCAATTTTTTTTTGTATTAAGACTTTTTTAACCTTGTTTGATTTTTATTTTTTAAATTTTTTTGACTTTTATGAGAAAAAAAATATAAAATTATAATTTAAATATTACATTTTATTTTATTAATTTATATAATTTATTGGAAAAATTACCAGTAAATCCTATATGGTAGAAAGTTAAACCATTTAGTCCTATGAATTTTCTTATACACCATTTAGTCCCACTATCTACATCAGCAACATCAACAACATTATTAACATCATCAAACACTATTCTTCAGGATCGAACATCACCAACATATATACTCATTTGAATATTAAGACCCATTTATCAATATTATTTATCAAACATTGATAATCATTATTCATCAAACATTATGATCCAACCAACATCAAACATAAAAAAAAAAGAAAAAAAAAAATAAAAAACCGTAATATGATATAGGAATGTGATAATAGAATTCTTGGACGTACATATCTTCTCTATCCCCTTCTTATTCTTATTGTTATCCATCCAATTCCAAAACCAGAGAAGTCGCCCCACAACGACAATCAGCATGGCCACAGGGACGTCCTCTTCTTCTAGTACCCAACACCAACACCAAGAACAAGAGCAAGAGGAGGAAGAGGATTGTTGGTGGAGTAGCAGTCTCCTCTCTCATGGATGCCCTCTCGTATTCTTCTTGATTCTTCAAAGCCTATTACTAATGTCCATCACATGATGATGACGATGATCATGAGCCACGCCCACGCTCTGCATTCCGTGCCCCATCCTCCTCCGGACGCTCCTTTTAGGAAGAACATCACAGATCCGAGATTTTTTAGGGAAGAACATCACAGATCACAGATCCGAGATTTTTAGGGAAGAACATCATAGAGACGAGAATTTTTTTAGGGAAGAAATTTTTCGAAAATTACCGAGAATTTTTTTTTTTCCCCTTTTTTTTTTTTGAAGAACATCACAAATCCGAGATTCGATCCGATTTGAGGGAAGAACATCACTGTGTTGACGATGTTTTGATAATGTTGTTCTGTTTTGATGTTGTTTTGGCGATGTTTGATGTTCGAAAATTACCCAGAAATTTTTTTTTTTCTTTTTCAAATTGTTTTTTTGCTTTGAAGGTCTGAAATGCCTATTCATTGACCATTGTTTGTTTAGTGATGTATAACATATACGTTCTTTTGATATATTTTTTTAGTTTGATGTTGTGATGTTGTGTTCATGATGTGATGATGTTTGATGATGATGATGATATTTGATGATAATATTATGATGTTTGATGTTGTTTTAATGATAATGTTTGTGATGTTTGATGTTGTTTTTATAATGATGTTTGATGTTATTTTGATGATGATGTTGTGATGTTTGATGTTGTTTTAATGATGATGTTTTGATGTTGTTTTGATAATGATATTGTGATGTTTAATGTTGTTTTGATGATGATATTTGATGTTGTTTTGATAATAATGATATTTGATGTTTGATGTTTAATGGTCATTAACGTTGGGATAGGACCTAATGGTTCATAAGAAAATTCATAGGACCAAATGGGTTACAAGATACAAATTTAGGATTTATTGATGCATCCCCCTAATTTATTTTATCTTTTTATATTTTTTTAACCCCAAAATGTTTACCAAACCACAACTAAACCAAACGGATTCAAGTTTCTTTCTATAAATGGATGATACACTACAATTAGGTTACACGCTCCCTGTAACGCCCCCAAAATAATAACAGAAAACCCATCCATTCATACATACATTGCTACAAGGGATAAACATCTTTACATGTTAATCAACAGAATTAAACGCCCCATGGGCTTACATCTTTCCAAGCTAACACTTGGTTACAAACAGAAGAGTACTAACTCAAATACATGAAAAGCCCTTGGCTTGAAATTACATGTAATTAAAACAAAATACAGTCAAAATCCCAGTCATCTGCCTGCCTCTAGCCTCTCAAGCGATATCCTTGGAGGTGGCGTGCTCAGACCAAAATGGTGTCCCATATAGGGTGAGCCACACCAAAGAGAAATACACTAAACCAACTATGAACAATGCCTAAAACATTAGCAATCAACAGATGGCCTACACTTATACATTCCGAGACAACACTTACATTCTTTTACCATTTCAAGACAACCCAAAAGTACCAATTCACTTTCCATTTCTTTTTCAACAAGAGTTTGAAAACTGCTCGATATCTGGCCAAAACCTTTTCAAGTTATATCACTAACACATAAACCACTTTCATTCTTTACTTATGACACACATGTTGGTGTTGTATCAACTTAACATAGAAACATTTTCTATACTTCACAATTGATAACGATATACATTTTAGTGCTATATCAAATCAACAAACAACACTTCAACACATCTCCATGGAAAAGCATATGAGCTATTTCCAATATTTCTCCATGGACAAGCATATAAGCTACATCCAATATTTTCCATGGACAAGCATATGAGCTACATCCAATATTTTTCCATGGACAAGCATATGAGCTACATCCAATATTTTTCAATGGCCTAGAGGTACATCCCCCATCTTCCCCTAGCCACCAGATTAACCGGTTTAGAGGTACATCCCCCATCTTCCCCTAAACCGTGGAGTACATCCCTTATCTCCTCCCATACACAAACACAAACAATGCATATAAACACATAACCACATACGCATTCAATCAATACATAAAGTTAATGTATTCGATCACTCGTCATACTCTATGACATTTCCACTCGATTAGGTTTAGATTGCATAATCAGCATGCATTGTCTACAACAATCAACAGTTACCTTCAACGGTAGTCAAAGCAGTTATTTCTAAACAAGAAATAAATGCACAAATGGATAATATAACCATATTTCAATCAGGTGAGTAATACATGATTCAACTACACCCTTTAACCCCGTACATTCTCAATTTCCACATATTCAATCCAATTCCTCATTCTCTTTAATTAATTATATACATTAATTAATTAAACCAATTAGGGCAAATTACCATAATTCACAAAACAACCCTAAGGCTCCATTTTCATTTACAATCCGTCATTTACTCCCTTTCCTATGCCAAACATGCATACAGGCTCATTTCTAAACAAAACCCCAACTTTTGTAAAATTGCACAAAAGGCCCCAAAGTTTCTCAAAAATTACGCAACAACCCCCAACATATCCAAATGCTAAAATTTAAAGACAAAGACCATAAGGAGGAGTAGGATATCCCTACCTCGAAATTCGAGCCCAAACGGAGATGAAGACCAAAACCCAAAGTGCTCCAAATCCCAACTTTTTCAGATTAAAATGAAGATCTCAACACCCTCTATCTTATTAACAAAGGACTCTGGATAGATCTACACTAGAGGGAGATGAAATCCTAGAGAGAATATGTGTTTAGAGAGAGAGAGAGAGTCGGCTGCTAAGGTTTCAAAAGGAGAGAAGAAGAAAAAATGAAGTTCTCCCCGCTGCTGCCTACTGATATACACCAGGCTCGCTCGAGCGAAGACCCGGTCGCTCGAGCGACCAGACACAGAAAACACCCAACACCGCCTCAAAGCTCCTCGCCGAGCCAAGAAATCCTCGCCGAGCCAACCATCGACCAGGCTCGCTCGGCGAAGAAAGCTCGCCGAGCCAACAATGTAAGCCTTCGTGTTGCAATCGCGCAACTAGACGACGCCGAAGCGACGGATACCGCTCGGCGAAGAAACAAAGCTCGTGTCGACTTAGATGCGCTGCCGCCGGCGACGCCACCTCGCTCGACCCACGGACACAAGAAACCACGCTCGCTCGGCGACCAACTCGCTTCGGCGAAGGAGCAAAATTTCGGCACCAACACTTAGCTCCAAACACAACCAAGCCAAACGAACCCGCCTAACGCCCTATAACCCAAATACAAAGTCTAAAAGGACGCAACCAAGGTTCAAACAACCTCTAACACCCACGGACATAAGTCCGAATCACTGTACACCAAGGGGTAAACCCGGGATCGCTATACTCCCGGCTTGTATCCAGGTTCTTCCACTCAAGCCCCAAACAAACAATGGAAAGAGACATTCACGCAGCCCTTGTACCGTTCGCCGCATTCGGCCACTTAATGCCATTTTACGAGCTGTCCATCGCCTTAGCCAAAGCCGGTATTCACGTCTCCTTCATCTCTACCCGAAACAACATTCTGAGACTCCCTCAACTCCCTCCCCATTTGTCATCCCTCATCACCTTTGTCCCCCTTTCGTGGTCGACGGGGGGCTCGAACCTTCTCCCAGAAGGTATGGAGGCCACCGTCGACATCCCCGCCGACAATGTCGAGCACTTAATGGCCGCCTTCGATCTCCTCAAACACCCCTTTAAGCAATTCGTTATTGAACAATCACCCGATTGGATCATCTCCGACTTCATTTCTTCTTGGATCGTTGATGTAGCCAAGGAGTGCCATATCCTCTCGTCATCTTCTCTGCTTTCTCGCCGCCACCAATGTGTTCTTCGCCCACCGGAATATTTATCCCATTGGCGAGAGAAGATCGAGGTCGCCGCCGAGGACTTGACGTCGCCGCCGTGGTGGGTCGATTTCGATCATCGGTACATTATCGTCGTTATGAAGCAATCGAGCCATTCTTTGGGTTCTACACAAAGAAATGCCTCGAATTCGGTCTTGAAGCGAGTCGGAGAACACTTGATGGGTGTCGGTATGGCGACGTAGTTGCGAGAGTTTGAAGGTGAGTATTTTGATTTGTTCGGAAGATCATGGGTAATAAGAGAGTGATTCCGGTGGCGTTCTTCGCCCAAAACCCAACAAAACACCCATTGTCGCCAAGATAATCGGGAGTGGAGTAAGATCTTCGAATGGCTCGACGAACGAAACCCAAATCGGTGGTGTTTGTTGGGTTGAAGCAGTGTAAACTCTCCAGAGACCAAGTTCTGAGATAGCCTCTGGGTTAGAGTCATCGGAATCGCCATTTTGTGGGCTATGAAAACCCAGTTGGGCTTCCGACGATCTCAACACTATGCCGCCGGATTTCGGTCACGGACCTCTGGCGAGCAAAAGTCTGCATCGGATGGGCACCGCAGACGAGATCAGCTCACCCATCAATCGGAGGATCGTTGTTTCACGCCGGTTGGGGTTCGATGATCAAACATTACAATTCGGGCATTGTATGGTTGTTTTGCCACCGATCGTCGATCGCCATTGAACGCGAGGTTGTTGGTGGAGAAAGGTTTGGCAATTGAAGTGGAGAGAGAAGATGGGTCGTTTTATGAATGACATAGCTCTCTGTCTGAGAAAAGCTATGGCTTCCAAGGAAGGAGACGAAATGAGGACTCGGGTAGAGAAAGCTGCTGTGATTTTCAGGGACCAAAAGCTTCATCATCAGTACGTTGATGAGTTTGTTGAGTATCTGAAAAATGGGAAGTGAGATTTGGGTTTTTAAAGGTAAATAAATGAACTGTTAGTTTGTGTGGATTGAATGTTGTGGAGATATGAGAGAAACAATGAAAAATGGGAAAATGTGATTTGGGCGTTTAACAATTCTAACACAGTTTTTTCTTCCATTTCTAGATGAAAAATCTTGGTCTCCAATTTTTTCAATTGTATATTATTGTGATTCTCCATACTAAGGCTTAGTTTGGGAAGACTAAATAAGTGTACTTTTTGACTTTTTATGAAATATGGATTGGGTTTGGGTTAGGTTTGAAGTGATGTGTTAGAGATGTGATGTGATTTAAATAAGATGATATGACTTAAATAGGATAGTGACTTTTTGACTTTTTATCTTTTTTCAATCTTCCCAAACTAGGCCTAAAATTGTTCATTAGATGATAATATTGTCTACCAATCTATCTATATATTAAGGAAAAGGGTCTTTTAAAACCCATAGCTTGTGGAACCTCCAACATACTAATCCTAATTTCTTGATTTTTTAATATTTTTTTTAAAAAAAATTGACTTGGTGATTGGTGATTGGTTCAAAGATTGTAATAATTACCCTATTGATTACAATAAATTCAAGGATTGTAATAATTACACTATTGATTACAATAAACACTTAATTTATAATAATTACACTTATTAAATGAGTAACGCAATAAATGAAATCCTAATTTCCTTACTTTTTGCATCCCCAAGAGACCCATGTAATTATTGTGTAAATGCCTCTTAAATAAATAAATAAACACTTATTAAATTCTTTCAAACTCCTCGGTCAAACCCCATGTATTTAATTTATATATTATGTAATTATTGTGTAAATGCCTCTTAAATAAATAAATAAACACTTATTAAATTCTTTCAAACTCCTCGGTCAAACCCCATGTATTTAATTTATATATTAAAAAAATAAAAACAAATATAAATATCTATAATTATTCCGTGCATAGCACGGGTGATAGGCTAGTACTATATATTAAGTAAAAGGGGGTTTTTAACCTCAAGGCTTGTGGGAGCTCCAATCTTCTAATTCTAATTTTCTAATTTTTTGATTTAAAAAAAAAATCTCATCATTTATTGATTTCTCTCAACCCAACTTCAGCATTTATTGACTTCTCCCAACCCACAATCCTTTTTGACTTCTCTTATAATTATTGCAACACCCTTTTCAATTTCTCTCATACACTATGGTTACACACAAAAACAAAAAATAAAAAGATAAGAATTTAGCTATAGATCTCAAAAAGATATAACATTTAAATTTGAATTTATGATTTAATAATATAATTATATATTTTTTTATGTATATCTATCAAAATTTTAAATCACTTAATGGGACAAATTAATCAAATTTTCAAAATTATTGATTTTTAATTTACAAAATAGATTAAAAAAAAACTATTGACTGATTTATTTATTTAATAACAAAAATATTTCATAATCTCTCCCTCCTAATCTCTCTCACAAATTTTCAAAAAAAAAAATATTAAAACTTGCATTCATTTTCTCTTCCTCAAAAAATCAGATAATATTTTTTTTATTAAAATTATAGATATCTACTAATATTTTATATATTATATTATAACATAACAAAAAAAAAAAAAACTAAAAAACTAAAAAACTAAAAAAAAATCTTTCAAGTTTATCTAAACTAGCTTATCACCCGTGCTATGCACGGGATAATTATAAATAATTATATTTATTTTAATTTTTTTTAATATATAAATTATGTTTTTAAAGATTTTTTATAAAAATAATTTAACAATCTTATCACTAACCATAGTGTATAAAGAGAAGTTGAAAAGGATATTGCAGTAACTATACACAGATTGTATCTATAATTATTTGTATGAGGGGATTTTAAATGCTGATCAGGGAATTTTGACCAAATCAATAAATGCAGACATGTGGATTGAAAAAAGTTAATAAATGCTGATCAGGGGATTTTGACTAAATCAATAAATGCTAAGTTTTTTTTTTTTAAATAAAAAATTTAGAAAATTCATATTGGGATATTGAAGCTTCCACAGGCATTGGGGTTAAAAATCCCCTTTTGCTTAATGTATAGTATAGATATAGATAGATGTGTTGGACTTTTCAATTTTTTTTTTTTTATACTTGTTCTTAATGCATTAAAGTGTTATTATGAGGGATAATAATCATATGTGTTGTGACTTTTCAAGAAATTTATATGTGTTGGATTTCAAAGAATTTTTTTTATGCTTGTTCTTAATGTATTAAAGTGTTACTATGAGGGTAAGACTTGGGAGTTGGGAGAAGTTAATAAATGCTAAGATTTTTTTTTAAATAAAAAAATCAGGAAGATTGAGAGATTGGAGCTCTCACAAGACTTGGGGTTAAAAATTCCATTTTGCTTAATGTATAGTATAGATAGATAGATAGATAGATATATCTTTTTATTTTTATTTTTATTTTTGTGTGATTTCTATTCGGGTATTTTTTTTTTCAATTTATTTAAGATGGAGTTGTGGGTATCTTTTTTTTTTTTTTTTTTTTGTGTGTGTGTGTGGTTTCTATTTGTTTTTAATTATTATTATTATTTAAGTAAGTTATGATGTGAGTTAAATATATGATAGACATGTGAGTTTTATTAATTTAAATTTTATTTATATAAACTTTAAAGATTGTTTTTTTTAGTTTTTTAGTTTTTTTTGTTATGTTATAATATAATATATAAAATATAGGTAGATATTTACAAGTTTAATAAAAAAATATTATCTGATTTTTTGGAGAAGAAAAAAGGAATGCAAGTTTTAATATATTTTTTTGAAAATTTGTGAGAGAGATTAAGAGGGAGAGATTATGAAATATTTTTGTTATTAAATAAATAAATCAGTCAATAGTTTTTTTTAATCTATTTTGTAAATTAAAAATCAATAATTTTAAAAATTTGATTAATTTGTCCCATTAAGTGATTTAAAATTTTGATAGATATACATAAAAAAAATACATAATTATATTATTAAATCATAATTTAAATTTAGATGTTATATCTTTTTGAGATCTATAACTAAATTATTATTATTATTATTATTATTATTTTTTTTTGTGTAACCATAGTGTATGGAAGAAATTGAAAAGAGTGTTGCAATAGTTATGAGAGAAGTCAAAAGGGATTGTGGGTTGGGAGAAATCAATAAATGATGAGATTGGGTTGGGAGAAGTCAATAAATGCTAATTTTTTTTTTAAATTAAAAAATTAGAAAATTAGAAAATTAAGATTAGGAGATTGGAGCTCCCATAGGCCTTGGGGTTAAAAACCCCCTTTTGCTTAATATATAGTATAGATAAACTTTAAATCAATATCTATAATCTATATATTAAGGAAAAGGGTCTTTTAAAACCCAAGGCTTGTGGAAGCTCCAACATATCAATCCTAATTTCCTGATTTTTTAATATTTTTTTTAAAAAAAATTGACTTGGTGATTAGTGATTGGTTCAAAGATTGTAATAATTACACTATTGATTACAATAAACACTTAATTACACTATTGATTACAATAAACACTTACTTTATAATAATTACACTTATTAAATGAATAACGCAATAAATGAAATGCTAATTTCCTTACTTTTTGTATCTCTAAGAGACCCATGTAATTATTGTGTAAATGCCTCTTAAATAAATAAATAAACACTTATTAAATTCTTTCAAACTCCTCGGTCAAACCCCATGTATTTAATTTATATATTAAAAAAAAAAGAAAATAAATATAAATATCTATAATTATCCTGTGCATAGCACGGGTGATAGGCTAGTCTATATATTAAGCAAAAGAGTCTTTTAAAACCCAAGGCTTGTGGAAGCTCTAACATGTCAATCCTAATTTCCTGATTTTTTAATATTTTTAAAAAAAAAAAATTGACTTGGTGATTGGTGATTGGTGATTGGTTCAAAGATTGTAATAATTACACTATTGATTACAATAAACACTTAATTTATAATAATTACACTTATTAAATGAATAATGCAATAAATGAAATCCTAATTTCCTTACTTTTTGCATCCCTAAGAGACCCATGTAATTATTGTGTAAATGCCTCTTAAATAAATAAATAAACACTTATTAAATTTTTTCAAACTCCTCGGTCAAACCCCATATATTTAATTTATATATTAAAAAAAATAAAAACAAATATAAATATCTATAATTATTCCGTGCATAGCACATGTGATAGGATAGTATTAGTATAGCAAAAGTTAACTTTTTATGTGATTATTTTTAAGTAGAGTGTAACTCAAACGGGTTTTAACTCAGCAATCCGAGTTTAGTATGAAATTTTTTAATATTTAGACAACATATGTTTTGAATTTGGAAATTTGAAGACTGGACTTTTCAAAGATATTAGGTAACTGGAGCAACTCAAAATCGAATGATACATATAGCAGTATTTTGAAAAGTTGATAAAAAGTTAATTTTTTGATTTTTTGAGCAAAAAGTTAGGTTCTTTTAGGTAAAAAAAGTTGATTTTTTTTTCCTAAAAAAATTAAAAAGTCAAAAAATTAATTTTTTTAGCCTCTTTTCAAATTGAGCCGTAAATATAAATATATATATATATATTAAATATATATAAATTATTGATTGTTGAATATTGTTAGAATAATCTGAAATTTTTTTATCGTATTTATTATATATGTATATCATATACACAAATTACAAAATGCAAAACTCTTTTCTTTTCTTTTTGCCACTCAAAAATGATAAAAGACAATCGCAGCAGCACACCATTTCCTCGGATCTCATTTCTCTGTCTTGCATCAACGCATTTCTTCGTATCTCATTTCACTCTCTTTCATCAAAAAAAAAAAAAAATGTTGATAACGTTTAATTTTAGGAGTTGTTTGGAAAGATTTAAATAAGTGTATTTTTTAATTTTTTATGAAATATGAATTGGGTTTGAGTTAAGTTTGAAGTGATGTGTTAGAGAGGTGATATAACTTAAATAAGATGATGTGACTTAAATAAGATAGTGACTTTTTGACTTTTTATTTTTCTTTCAAGTATGCCAAACTTCGCCTTAATAAATGAATTAGCTTAGCTAGTGAAGGGCATCCGCATCCATTTCAATAAATATTAAGTTAAATTATAACTTAAAATTTACTTTTATTATTTTAATTAATCATTTTTTTAGTATTCACTGCATCAAATTCTTTATTTTAATTTAATCTTATTAAAATATTAATTTCTTATTGTATTTTTTATTTTTTTATTTTTTTATTAAATTGATGAGGTGCTATCCAAATAAATTTTTTTTAAAAAAAAATCAGCTTGTTTGGTTGTGTTTTTTCAAAAACACTTTTTAGAAAATTCTATTTTTTTATTTTTTGTATTTTTTTGTTTTTATTGAATTTTTTTAATATTTTAAGCAATTTTTTTTTTACTTTTTAGACATATTTAACATAAATATACTTAAAAAGTAAAAAATTTGTGAAAAAAATCTTTTAAAAATTCACTAAGTACCAAAAATACAAAAAAATACGAGAATTCAATACATTTTTTTATATTTTTATGTATTTATTAAAATTTTAAAATATTTTTCCACAAATTTTTTACGTTTTAAATACATTTAAGTAAAGTGCATCTAAAAAGGTAAAAAAAATGTTTAAAATTTTAAAAATATTTATTAAAAACAAAAAAAACACGAAAACCAAAAAACTGAGTTTTCAAAAAATTTAATCCAAAAAACTCAAACTAAACACACTAATTGTTGTTGATTAATTTTTTATATTTTTTATTCTTCTGCTACAGGCACTCATGAGATATCTGGTAAGATATCTGAGGAGACATCTGGGTGGACGATTGGTTTAAAGATTTTGATCCAATTTTATTCTAGAAAATATAATAAAAATCATGTAACTAACTGTTGAGGCACTGTAACAAATTTAACAAAAAGTTAGTATATAAAAAATTTATTAAGCTTGATAGAAGAAACAATTTTATAATTTATTAATTATATTTTATCTTTTTCTTATTTTTGACTATGCTGATACGAATGCTCGACGGGTGTGCAATCAATCCAAACCGATTTAATTGTAGCACGGACGGTTTTGAAGCCCTGAACGGTAACTTGCGGATTTTTTTATGTTTTTTTAACAAACAAAAACTAGAAAATGTATTAGGGAGGAGAAGTCATTACACGTTGATGAAGAAGAGAACGGTCGGCTCCAGTTTGAAATTTTCAAATTTTATTGAGATTCGGTTCGAGTATCGGTTTTAGCAAAATTGAAATTGAATTGATCTGACCGTAATTAATTTATATTTTATATTTATCTGTGTGTTGTCATTTGATAGGTTATTACAAGTTTACAAAGATTTTTATCTTTCCAAGACTTTCACACTTATCTTTCCAAGACATTGATTACACCGCAAAGTAATTAGGTTAGTGTCACACTCTGTATTCAATATGATTGAGGGCTGTTTTGGAAAGATGGTAAAAAGTTAGTTTTTGGTTTTTTATCAATTTTTTTGGCTTTTTGAGATGTGGTTTGGGAAGTTGGTAAAAAGCTAACTTTTTTACTTTTTGATTTAATATTTATTTATGGCATCAAATCAAAATAAAATGACCAATATACCCTTGCCAAACTTTAAAATTTTAGGTAATTTATTAACATAGAGGGTATTTATGTAATTTCACCCGGCAGCTTTTTTCTCACTTCCCAAATACATGTTGCGGCGTTTTCGGCAATGTGGCGTTTTCCATCCCAAGCCAAAAACGTGGCTTTTTTGGTAAGTTCCCAAAAGGGCACTGAGATTACTAATTAATGACAATATTAATAATGTGATAATAAATCTAATTTACTGTTATAGTGTTACTGTATTTTGATTTTTTTTTTTCAATATGTGTCAACTTATTAGTATTGATTCAGAACACCATTTTGATAATAGAAAATGTCTCGTAATTTAAATTTTGTGGTTTAAATAGTCAAAACGACGTCTTTTTAATCATTTTTATGTTGTTCTGTACTCAAAACGACATCGTTTTGACTATTTAAAATACTTTTGAATCACAAAATTTAAATTACGTAGCATTATCGTTTAATAATATGTAACATTACTGTTGAATGTACATCACCATTCTATTTCTTCTCTCTATTCCGTTTAAATACACCACTGACTCTCTCACTCTCTTTTTTGAACAGCTCTTTCTTTCAAAAACTCAACGACACCTCCACTCTCTCTCTCTCTCTCTCTCTCTCTCTCTCTCTCTCTCTCTCTCCTTTTAGTGGTATTTTGATATTTTGAGAAGTTAGTAAAAAATTAATTTTTTAATTTTTTTAATTTTTTTGAGATTTTTTTTTTGACAAAAAAATCTATTTTTTTATTAAAAAAATTAGAAAATCAAAAAATTAATTTTTTTAGTTTCTTCTCAAAGTGCCCCTCAATTCATCACTGATTGTTCTTTAATTTCTCTCTCAGATACCTAAATAAATCACGACTTTTGAATTCTAGAACTCTAAGGTTGTGTTTGGTAAAATTTTGTAAATATGATTTGAGAGTATGAGTTATATTTTGAGTTTGTGAGTTGTGAAATTATAATTTGAGTATAGAAAATTTGTTTGGTTATGATTTTTGAATAGAGTGTTGAATTGTGTGTTGAAAATTTGATTTGACATGTGAAGTAAGAAAATTTGTTTGGTTATGAGTTTTGGAAAGAGTTTTCAAAACTTAATTCAAATTGTTATAACTCATAACAAAATACACTACTTTCACACTATTGAAAATTTTGATCAACACTCATAACCAAACTCTTTTTAAAATTTAATTAAAAAAATTTATTATTAACAGAAAATAACATTAATCAATTTTTTAATTGAAAATACTATAAAGGAAATATATTTTTTTTTCAAAATAAATATTCAAAAAATTTAAATCATAAATATTTAAATAATTTAAATAATCTAAAAAATTTAATAAGTAAAAAATTAAAAGAAATATTCAAAAAATTTAAATCGTAAAAATTTAAATAATTTAAAATGTTAATATTTTAAATTTAATAACAACTCTACACTCAAATTGTAACCAAATACATAAAATAAAACTTAATTAAGAAATTATTTTTAAAACTCATAACCAAACACATAACTTGAAACTCCATATTACTTTCACAACTCTACACTCAAATCGTAACCAAATACATAATAGAAAAATTAAAATATTTAAAAATATTTTTATAAAATAGAGTTTGAATTTATTTTTATAAAATATTTTAAAATTTTAAAAATTAAAATCGTAATATTTTGAAATAAAAATATTTAAAAAATTAAAAAATTAAAAAAATCGTAACATATTTAAATATTAAAATATTTAAAATCTTAACAAAATTAAAATATTTTTAAAATATTTAAATTTTAAAATATTGATTTGAATTGAATTTTGAAAAGAGTTTTGAGTTATGTGTTTGGTTATGAGTTTTGAAAAGTAATAATTATATTTTGAATTAAGTTTTGAGAAATGAGTGTAGAATTATGATTTGAAAGCTCAAAACAAATAACATACTCAAGTTGTGCCAAACGGAGCCTAAACTTCTATCTCCTTTCTCTGTCTCTCATCCTCTCACACATAGAGATCTCAGTTCTAATTTACATCAATGGCTACTGGGCTCAAGCAAGGAAGATATTGTTGTAGGAAGGAACGATGGTGGCTGCTTAAAAAAAAAAGCGAGTGATGGCAACTGTTGTATGTAAATATTACTGATCGATCACAAATCTATGTAATAAAGGTCTTTGTCATTCATATATATATATATATATATTTTGTGGTTTGTTTCCTCTACTCTTCTCAAAGATCTACATATGTAAATATATATATACATAGATGTATGCACATACTATGATTTAAAATGGAATGGAAAAAGGAAAACGATTAATTTGGGATCATACAATCTATATTGGCCAAAGTTAGATTTACATTTGTTTTTTTCTTTTATCTTTTGCTCATCTGATATAGTTCAGTTTCATCCTATTCGACCATGAAACTGATCAAACCGAGTTCTGCAGTTTCAAAGTATACATCGGTCGAGAATAGATGAGTTTTTTTCAATCTGATCTAGTCGGGTCAGGTGACGGATTGATGGGAAAACCGAGCCGACTCGACCGGTGCACACCCCTGCTAGGAAATCAAACTTAGGAGTTGTTTGGGATGACTTAAATAAGTGTATTTTTTTTATCTTTTTATGAAAAGATGTGTAAAAAAGTAGAGAGGTGATGTGATGAAAAAAAAGATAAAAAGATAAAAAGATGGATTATTTTTGGGTTGCCAAACTTGGCCTTATTGATAGGTTGTCTAATTCAGGCTTAGCCCAAGTTTAATTCTTTGTATTCTAGTTGGGCCTAGGCAAACAAGTTCGGATTGAAAATTGGGCTTGGATGGGCTAAATGTTTTAGTCTAGCAAAATAAAACACAATGATTTAAGCATAAATATTGTGACAAAATTGATAGAAAATAAACTAACTAGCATGGGATTTCAGATTATATAGAGCATATAAAATAAAACATGTTAACAACAAAATATTGTATAAACAGAAAAATTAGCATTTAGAAGTAGCCTTTTGAAGTCACATTGACACTATTCAAAAATTATTTTTCCTCTCTTTGTGAATGTATTAGCAGACTCAAACAATTCGAGATGAAATTCAAAGAACTCACGTCAATCCTTTTCTAGTACTCACGAACTCCAGATTAATTTCACAAGTTGACTTCAATATGAGTTTAGGATCAATAATTATTCTAGTTATTACAATGTTAAGGAGGTCAATATGAAATGATGGAATAATATTTTTAAAACTTTTGGAGTTGAGGGTAAGTTTGAGATATTGAGGGGTGTGAAGAGATTACATTCTTTGATAATTATTTTAAATGGGTGGAAAATTTTTAAAAAGAGAAAATTGTAAAAGAGCTCTAAATATCTTGGACACGTGCTTAAAATTAGGAAATGTGTGAATGATAAAAGTGGTTTTTTTAAAAATAATTTTCCATATTTTTTTATTTTTAGTAATTTCTTTTCATATTTAGTCAAAATATTTAAATTTTTAGATGCACCTAAAATTTAAATATTTGTGATTTTTTTTTTTAAATCACTGAAGACACAAAAAAAAAAAAAAAGATAAAAAATAAAACCAGTATATTTTTAAATATTTAGTGAGCATTTTTTTAAGATTTTTTCATAAATATTTTTGTTGTTTGGTTTTGAATTTTTTTTCTAACAAATTAAAAATTAATTTAGTGATAAAATGAAAAAAAAAAGAAAAACAAAGTCCAAATTGAATATTTGGTGATAGTTAAACGGGGTAAAATGATATGAGGTGATAGTTCAAGGGGGTGATATATAAATTATCCAATTGATGAAAGGGCATTTTAGTTATAAAGGTCTAAATTGCAAAAAAAATAATATATAACGGGGGTTAATTGTTATATTTTTTTAAAAAAATTAAAAAATTCCATGTATTTAATTTTTTTTAACTAATAGTGATTTTTTTTTTTTTTGAATTGAATTGATATGTTAAGAAGACACAAATTGAAACTAATGCAACATGATAATACAAAAAAATAGATAGGTTAGACTAGTGTTGAGGAGTGATTATTTGGTGATATTAGGCTTTGTTTGATTAATAGGATTAACAGTAAAAACATTAATAATTTTATGAATTAGTGTAAAATTAGTTATTCAATTAAATTAGTGAGATAATCATTTATTATGCATTCATTTTGTTTTCTTCTTTCATACTTGAAATTATGATCCTAGCCCCTCTCAATATTAAAAATTTGCTAATTCCGTCAAATTGAATGTCTACTGTACATGTAATTTGGTTAATAAAATGTGCAATTAAACATGAGATTGTAAATTCATGAACTAACAATTCAAATCCTATGCTATAATCCTACTAATTAAACATGCCCTTAGAGTATTGCTTCACAACATTTATTACTTGACACTTATCAAATTATTTCTCACAAACACAAAAAATATTGAATCTCACTATTTTAACAAATGAATATCAAGTTAAAGCACTACACAGCATTGTTTCAAGAGCAAAATACAATTTGTTAATGTTGAGATACTCTTACATAAATTTAAAAGGCTTGGCTTCTCTAAAATTGTCATATCAACTTGAGAGAGCGCAGGTCTCGTTTGGAAACATTTTATTTTTGCAATTTTTTGGCTTTCTACAAAAGATATGCAGAAAAATAGAGAGAATGATGTGACAACTTATATTGACTTTTTGACTTTGTGGCTAAAATGTATAGTTGACAAACAAGATAGACTTGGTAGACTTATTTTAAAATCGATTCTAGTGATCTGAGCCATTCACATTTTTTTGATTTGTTGAGTAAAATATTCATTTAAAAAATAAGATGATTAGACATTGGTAATTATATGTTTGAATCATATTTGTTTTAGAAATATAGACAATAAATATAATTTTAAGAATAATCATCCATTTTTATATTACAAATTTAATTAAAATATATAACTATCGATATTTGATTATTTCATTTTTTATATAAATATTATATTCAATAAATTTTAAAATATAAATAAGTTAAATCATTAAAATGAAATATGCAATAATCTATCAACCTCTTAAATTTTCTCAATGTGATTAAGATGTGAACTGAGGAAACATCCTATCCCAAATTGAAAATGAGACGACACAATACAGCATACCCAATGATTGTGCCCCTGAAAATGATAGTTGGATAGCTGGAGGAACACCTATCCCAAATGAGTTCAGATCCTCTGCCACCTTTTCCTGTGGCTATTCCTACGATGCCTCAAAACGATGTCATTTTGAGGCAAAATTTCAAAAAAAAAAAAAAAACACAAAATCAGAAATTAGAGAAGAGAAAGAGGGAAAAAAGAAAGAAGCAGAGAGGAAGAGAGAGAGGAGAAGAAGAAAGAAGGCACCACTGTAGGCCTCCCTTCACCTACGGCGCAACCATCTCCCCGCCATCACCGACTACCAACAGAGTCCGAATCCTGTTCTTCTTCTTTTTCTTCCTCCTTATTTCTCTCACTAAAACTACCAACCCAGCAACCATCTCGATCTTTTCTCCTCTTTTTTTTGACGCCGGTGTACCGGAGGGAGTTCATCAGTCATCCTCATTGCCGTTCCCCTCCGGTCGTCCCTTGCCGATCTTTGCTGGATCTAACGTTTGACTGTTTGTATTGATCTAATTTTTATTAATTTTGATTTATCATTTGGAATGTTCAAGGGTTATTCTATATATATATATACATACATCTCAGATTTTTGGTGTTCAAGGTGTTTGAAGTGTTTGTATTGTTGTTCAAGTGTCGTAATTTGGTTATTGATGTTCAATTGTTTGTATTGTTCTGGATGTTTAAAAGATTATTGGTGTTATGGGTGTTTGAAGTGTTTGTATTATTGTTCAAGTGTTTGTATTGTTCTCGATCTTTTTCATTTTGAATTTGGAATTCGACAATTTCATTCATAGAGTTCTGCAAATATATATATATTTTTGGAACAGACAAACTATGTTTGCATGAAGTTGTTTTCAAGCCTTTGATCTATGGGGATGTGAATAAATTAGCTTCACAGATTCGAGCGGCTTGAAGAGGTGTTCTTCTTCTCCTCTCTCTTCCTATATGCTTGGCTTATCTTTCCCTTTTTCTCTTCTCCAATTTCTGATTCTGTGTTTTTTTTCTTTTTTCTTTTTCTTTTTGAAATTTTGGAGCACCGCAGGAATGGCCGCAAGGAAAAGCGGAAGAGGATCCGGACTCATCCCAAATTGGATGCGTTGGTCAATGTTCTTTCTTTCCTTTCAAGTGAGTCATGTTTATCTTTCAAATTTTATTGGTTGAGAAATTAAAACTGTTCACATGTTATCATTTATTTTTATTTTTTTTGTTAAATTACAAATACACTTCTTGAAATTTTCTTAAAATACGAATTATCCCTTGTAGTTTAGAAAATCCCAAATACCTCCCCGTTAGAAATTTTTTATTTAACAAAATTAATTGAAAAAGTGAAATTTCTAACTGCTCACCTATACAATAATAAAATCATCTGAATTATTAATTAAAATAAAATTATAACATTATTAAAAATTGTTAATTAACTTGATAATTTATTAATAAAATAACATATTTGTTATGAAATTAGAAACCTTAGGGGACATAATGTAATTTCTAAAACCACAAGGAATAATTTGTAATTTAAGTAAATTTCAGTGGGTGTGTTTGTAATTTACTCTCTTTTTTTTTTTTTTTTGAGTTTTAGTTAGGTTAATTATATTTTTAACTTTTACAATTTTATTAAAGTTTTACTTTAATTTTTATTATTTAAAATTAAACAGTTCAATCTCTATATTTTAAAGAAAAAATAATAAATAAGTGAAAAGTTTAAAAATAAATGTCAATGTCAAGGAAAACTTTATGAGTTTCACTTTTAATATACTAGCAAAGTTTTTCAATAATTTGTAAATATTTTCCCTACCTTTCACTTAAATGATATTTTCCTATTTTAAATTTAGTTTTAATCATTCTTTTAATAATTTTGGAACACTTGTCATTAAGGTATATACGTTAATTAAAATTTAAACAAAATGATCGAATTGAAAGGGAGAAGAAGAATGTGTAACGCCCTGAAATAATTACCATAATCTATTAACAATATTAATAAACGACAATAACACTAACATAATTACCTTCCATTGAATCCAACGTGATTTAAAAAAGAGAAACATATGCGGTATACATTCAATATGCCTAGACATGAATCTATAGCCTATGTTACAAATATAGGAAAAGAATGGAAGTTCAACAAATAAAAAATGTCTTATAGGCTTACAACTTTTCAAGATAATTCTTGGTTACAACAAAAGTGGACTTTAGGTCTAATACATTTAAAGCCCTTGGCTATACAAAAACGAATACAACAAAATGAAGCTTTTGCTCCAAATCATCCCAAACTACTACCTTGGCGGAGGCATATCATCAGCACCTGAAATGTTTTTCCCATATAAGGTGAGCCAAAGCTTAGTAGAAATAATTTAACACAGTGTATGAATTTTAACAAAGCTATAAGGAAAATGCATATGCCATGTTCTTGCCAAAACATATTTATATCCCTTTTCAAAACTATGCAATGCCAAGTTAATATCTTGATTCACAATTCATTTCCATTTCAATAGAAAATAGGGTGGTAATTCACACTTTGAGAATTTCAAAACAATATAACCTTTCTCGAAAATTTCATCCAGAGGAAGCCGTAAACTAAAACCCATGTAAACGTAGCCTATACAAGCACTACTATTGCCATTTCACGAAAATTTAGTCCACGGGATCGGCACCCATATATACGCGCAGTTTTCGGGACTTTCACCCAAGACACTTAGGCCAACTTAGTTCAACGATACAATTCATGTTTTCCGAATTCACCTTTTTTCTCAAAACGATAACATTTTCAATGTATAAGTGTAAAGTAAGGTTCAATGTAAATGAATGAGAAAATAGTTTTAATTTTTCCTAATTCACATGCAAATTCTACAACAATCATAGCTATCCTCTATTGATAGCCCAAAACATATATTTCTGAATAGATAGTTTATATTCCATAAAAGTAAACTTTCCAAATCTCAAGAAGTGAGTGATAATACATATCCCGCACTACCATCCTCATCAATACCAATCCAATTTCATTATTCCAACATCAATTTTATTTATTTATACAAAATAAATGTTTGAGACATTTAGGGAAAAATTCTTATTTGTTTCAAAATCAAACCCGAGTATTCAAAATCAACTATTTCCACCCAAATCCTCATTATTTTCAACATCAAAACCATTCCCAAGAGACTATTCAAAAAAACCCCTGTTTTGATTTTTGTATTCAAAACCCTAGATTTGTTCCAAACCTTCCAAATCCGTACTATAGTTTAAAAATAATAAATAACTAAGTTAAAACTCATAAAAAGTGTGAAAAGTATCCCTACCTTAAGCTATAGCACGAGTGAGAGAGTGAGAGAAACCCAAAGGCGTCAAAAAACAACTTTGCTCCGGTTAGAACGAAGCCCTCGCCAAGCTCTATCTTTTTAACAAAGACACACAAGTGAAAAGATCGACGGATCTAGGTGTATTTGAAAAAAATATGTGAGTTTTAGAGAGAGTGTGAGAGAAAATAGGGTTTGGAAATGTTTAGAAAGAGAGTGATATGAAAAGGTGATTTTTACGGACTGATATACGCATAGTCGCTTGAGCGCAAGAAGTGACCCTCAAGCGTAGAATACACACTTCCAGTAGTTTTGCAGATAGAAGACCATCGCTCGAGCGTAAGAATGGCCTCTTGAGCGCACGATTGCTCGAGTGTAAGAAACACCGCTTGAGCGTAGAATACACTCTTTCAGCAGTTTTGCAGGCCTGCAAAACTATTGAGAGTTCACAAATCTCGCTCGAGCGCAAGAAGTGACGCTCGAGTGGAGGAGTAAAACTTTGAGCAACAAAAATTTGAAAACTAAGCTACCAACTTGTTCCAAACGCAACCGCTACAACCTAATAGCCAAACTCAAGGAAAAAAAAAAAAGGAATAAGACAAGAACAACAATACAAAATCATGAAACCCAAGTCCAGAATATCAAATGGATCGGGTCTAAAACCAGAATCACTATAGAATGGAAGGAGGAGGAAGAAAAAGAAAGGGAAGAGAGTTGGCCAAAGATGGCACCGACAAGGAGGGTAATGGTGGTGAACTTCTTTTACAGCCCCCCTCTCTCTCTTTCTTTCTCTTATTGGATTTACTGAGCTGAAACAAAGAACTTTTTTTACTTCATCAAAATGACGTTGTCTTGGTGAAGGGTAATCTCAGCCCTTCATTTTAAAACTGGGACACGCGACGCTTTCCTAGGATTACGCTAAAGGATCACTTTACAGGATTACTCTAGAGGATTTGAACTCGTTTATTTTTCCTCTATTATAAGGATTGCATGTAGTTGTTGAGCTTGGGCTTAATAGGTTTCACATTATGGGATAATTATCGATTAGTCCCATTAAATATATTTGAATATCATTTAGTCCTATTAACTTTTTGAAGACATTAGTAGGTCTTACATTATCTATCTTGCCTCATTAAATTATTACTTTTCAAGTTTTTTTTATCTTCTTTCTCTTTCTCTCTTTCTCTCTCTCTCTCTCCCCCTCTACTATTTCTCTCTATCTTTCCCTTTACTATTTTTCCAAAAGTTTCACATCACCATTGTCTATTGTCGTCGTTGCCGTCCACCTGCCACTACCACTGTCACCATTGCCGTCTATCCACCACTACCATTGTCATTGTTGTTGTTGTCGTCATCACCGACCACCACCACTACAGTCGTTATTTAAATGTTGCCACTGTTTTATCTTTACTATCGCCGATCTATACGCCATATCACCATTGTAGTCAATCTACATAACCACCATATTATCACCACCTCCTAGAGATGGACAAATGTTGGGTTGGGCTGGTGTAGCCCGACTTTTCGTGCTTTTTTTGGAAGACAGATAGCCCTACAGTTCGGACTTCACTTGTGGATTTCACAAGTGCAATGTGAAATAATGAAAACACAAAAAGAGTCCAAATCCAACAATTCTTTTTGAAAAATCAATGTTTGAATCAAATTCCAAAAATAGATTGTTTTGCCAGATTACAGAGTCGTCACCTAAATATTTTTGGAAAACTTAGGAAACTCGAGACTTGTGCCAAAGGCCATTAGTCCGTCATCACCAAAGTGTCTCAGCTTGGAAACTTAGATACGAGAGAGGAAGGTCATGAATTGAGTACCCCACTCGCCCGATCAAAGATCGACCTCTACTAATCATGATGTGTTTCTTATTTACATTATGTGCTCTTGTTCTGATTTATTAATTATTTTACTATGTGATGTGCACATAAGGTATAGACTAGTTTGCAAGAATTGGAACACTTGATCTCATGCTTTGTTTCGAAATTGTTTTGTTAATTTGCCACTTGAAAAAGTGGGCAAAAAAAAATGGACATTTAATCAAACTATTCCAGTTCAAGCAACTAGCTTTTATCCACACGCATTTAAAATTGTATCATTTAACCAATTAGCCTCATGGTATTCATGCTTTACATATTGCAACACAAACATCCGATGCAAGATGCGATGCTAAGACATAAAAGTTTACCTAGTACTCCGAGCCAAAACAAGGGAAATAGTTAGAAAAATATGCATGTTCCTAACTTATGCAATATGACTATTGCAGCGCACACATTATGTATTTTTTATATGCCCGGCTATGAGCATGTCATATGATTGTCTTCAAGACATGCGAGAGAGCACGTATTCAAGTAATGAGTTTGAGAATTTGACATTGGGTTAGCATGATGAGCTGAACCTTGGATGCATGCAAGACAATGGATGCAAATCATAAGAATGCTAATGAAACATGATGCCCTATACTAACCATCGTAAGCGAGTAAGTAAAAAGGAGAAAGACGTGGGGTTGGAAGACATACAACTTATTACAACATTGCCCTCATACAAGAGGGTGTGAATCAAAGTCCAAAAGTCCAAATTTAACTAATTATTACAAAACTGAATGAATAAATAAGCGAGGCTAATTAACTAGCTAACTATGCTATTACAACAAGGATAACCAAGATAAATAAACTCGTTATTTAAACTAATTAACTACAACAATTACAGAGGGATAATAATAATTACAACATTAATAATTAATGAGACTAATTACAAAACACAATATTAAATTAAATTAATTATGATGATCATAATGTAAACGAGGATGCAT
This sequence comes from Camellia lanceoleosa, assembly GCA_025200525.1. NCBI lineage: Eukaryota > Viridiplantae > Streptophyta > Magnoliopsida > Ericales > Theaceae > Camellia > Camellia lanceoleosa. Next base: position 97,240,437 of record CM045763.1, on the reverse strand, counting down.
AAGAATTGCATGCATGCACATGCACAATGTTCAAGAACAGCTTTGTTTGCCCCATGTTTGCTCTATTTTACCTCAACCACTGCCCTTTGTCTTCTACAAAAATACACTGCTGACCAAACATTGAGGACCAGCCGGCCCTCAATGAAGCCCGACCGGGCCTAGAGAAGGCCGGTCGTGCCTCAATTTTGTGCAAAACTCTGTTTTGTGTTCTGAAGTGAAAACAGTGCGGACAAAGTTATTCAAGCTCTGTTTGTCCCTTTTTTTACTTCTTTGTCATGGAAAATTCTCGAGAGAAGGTTAGAATTGTTTCTAAAGCCATCAATGAGCAAATTGATTGCTTGATGATTTCGAATACAATTTCGGACAAAAATCAATGAATGCAATGAATATGACCACTCTTCCCCATTTATCATGGAATTAACTCAAAAAAGGGAAATAGAGACGCTTCAAGAATCATCAAAACGCCATGAATTAGTGTATGACCACTCTTGACTCAATAAACTTGGCATAACGTCCAGCCAAACCTAAGTAAGATGACTCATTTTCTTTATGTCCGTTGGTTGCTTTTAAACCAATTCTCTTAGTCATTGCCATTCTTTAGTCCATTTGTCTGAAGTGATGATTAAGTCCTCCAAAAGGAGAGAAGCATCAAAAGGGAAGTAATTCTCAACATGAAAGAGGGATCATGCCATTGACAATGAATCTCTGTAAAGATTAAGCCATTAAGCGTGAATCTCTAGTTTATGTGTTGAATAACCATCAACCGATTGAAACAACTCTCAAATGAAAAAAAAGGAGTGGCAAGTTGATTCTTAAAATAAGGTCATTCATTGGAAAGTTAGACAAAGAAAAGCTAAGAATAACATAATACAAGCTATGTACAAAGACCAATGATACAACGAAGGAACTAATCAAAGCTTGAATCAACTAAATAGATTAGAACAGCCCTAAAACAACCTCTAATAGACCAAAAATAGTGGCTGAAAATGTAAGAAAAGAGCTCAAAAGCTAAACAAAAAGGGTAAAGATAATAAAGCTATGTAAGCAAAAACAAGCAGGGGTGGCCAACCCCTCCAATTTTAAGACTTCAAACCATGTTTTTTGGCCTTAATTCAACTTTGAAAATCAATTCAAAAATCAAAGAAAAAGAGTGTAAAGGAACCAAGGGTTGAGCTATAAAAATAGGTGCAAGTAAGGGTGTTAACCTTACCACCTTAGGTAGCTTATCCAAACCCAAGTTCCAACACTTAAAATGGATGCAAAACAGCCCAAGAATACAAGAAATAGGTAGAAATGAAGTAAGCAAAAGCAAGAACAAAAGTTACAAGCTTATACCTCTCAAAATGGAGCAAGCTTTGGTTGATGATCAAACTCACTCTTGACACACTCTCAAGTTTGAATTATGCTTCTCAAGGGTCAACCAAGGCTCTAAGATGATGAGTCAAGGTTGTGTATGGTGTATATAGATGATACAAGGATGGTAGGTTAACTCAAAGGTAGCTTGCAATGGAAGAAGAAGGAAGAATGAGCTCTCTCTATGTGTATAGGCTTTCTCTCAATTGTTCAACCCCCAAAACAGATGTATATAGTTGTATTTATAGAATTTGAGCACAAAAGGTGATAAATATCTTAAAAAATGGATAATTGGCGGCCTCCCTCTCAGAACAGTGTTTCTCGCTACTAAAGTCCGACCGGCCCTCAATAGCCACGGTCGGCCCTCAATAAGGCACGACCGGGGCCTCAATGAATTCCCTTGCTTTTCTATTTCAGCCTCAACACAGGGTGGCACAAGGTGTAAAAAGGGATTTGTTGGGTATGATCAATGGAAATATGGAAGGTTTGGGGTTGTTTCGAAGCTTGAACAAGACTCATTCGTTAAGACCTCGAACTACGCATAATACCACTTTCATCATCGAGTGTTCCAAGTAAAGCGCTCGAGCCTTGCAGGCGGTCAAAAATTGGGTGTCTATAACTGACACTACATATAAGGAATTTTGTGTTTGTCCAATCCCAGCTCGGCTTGGCTCTAACATCGAACCTCTATATCTACCCAACCCCGGTCCAAAAAATAATTTTAAATCCCAAGCCACTCATCAGGCTATATGTTAAATTTTTTTTAAAAACATTTTACAATTAAATTCAATCACATATTATATTTCTTAAATAAATATATTGACATCATTATAAATTGAAAGATTTTGTGTATAAATTGAATAATTTCTTAAATAAATTTAATCGCACATTACTACAAACGTGAGTTTCAATAAAATTAATAAAGATAAAGTCTAAATCCAAGCAAAAAATTATATATTTTAATGTATTATAAATAAATATAAATAATTAATTTAATAGCGGGTCGGGTTAGGTTGAAAGTATAAATCACAAACCTAGCCCATTAATATTTTGGGCTGAAAATGTTGGCCTAGCCCAGTCTTATGGGCTAAAACAACATTCCCAAGTTGTAAAAAAAAAGGGTTGGGCCTGGTGGGCAAACGGGCCAATGTCCATCCTTGTCGCCTCCTTAGTTTCAAATGGTGAAATCGACACTAAATGACTCTAAACAATGGTGATTCTCCAGATCTCTCCCTCTTTCTCTTAAACCAGATCTATTGCAAACTAGATTCAGATTCTTTTTTTTTTTTTCCAGTGATAAATTTATCAATTTCTTTTGTTCTTTGTGTATGTGGAAGAAGATAATTTTTGTAAATGAGTGAGTGAATACGAGTAACGATAGTAGATATCAATGAATAAATTTATAGTGATAAATTTATTAGTCTGGTTAATAAATTTATAATGATAAATTTATCAATCATGACTTGTAGATAAATAAGTATGGTCAATAGAACTGGCACGTAAATGCCCCTTTGATTATTGGTTGTTACTGGTCGTTAGATTTTTTGTTGACTCTCTAGTGATTTCTTTAATTATGTAAATATTTTTTATGATTATAATTATATTCATATCAATTGAATAAATAAATAAATAAATAAATAGATAAAGGGGAAATGCAGCAAATAAAATATAAAACTATGAAAAAGTATAATATTTTAATTATTAAAATGTATAAATTTTTTTATTAATTTAATTTTTTTACTGCAACACTGTGCAGTTATTTCCCCATAAATCTATATATTAAGCAAAAGGGTCTTTTAAAACCCAAGGCTTGTGGAAGTTCCAACATGCTCATCCTAATTTTCTGATTTTTTAATATTTTTTTTTTAAAAAATTGACTTGGTGATTAGTGATTGGTTCAAAGATTGTAATAATTACACTATTGATTACAATAAAAACTTAATTTATAATAATTACACTTATTAAATGAATAACGCAATAAATGAAATCCTAATTTCCTTACTTTTTGCATCCCCAAAAGACCCATGTAATTATTGTGTAAATGCCTCTTAAATAAATAAATAAACACTTATTAAATTCTTTCAAACTCCTCGGTCAAACCCCATGTATTTAATTTATATATTATGTAATTATTGTGTAAATGCCTCTTAAATAAATAAATAAATACTTATTAAATTCTTTCAAACTCTTCGGTCAAACCCCATGTATTTAATTTATATATTAAAAAATCCTAATTTCCTGATTTTTTAATATTTTTTTTTAAAAAAATTGACTTGGTGATTGGTGATTGGTTCAAAGATTGTAATAATTACACTATTGATTACAATAAACACTTAATTTATAATAATTACACTTATTAAATGAATAACGCAATAAATAAAATCCTAATTTCCTTACTTTTTGTATCCCAAGAGACCTATGTAATTATTGTGTAAATGCCTCTTAAATAAATAAATAAACACTTATTAAATTCTTTCAAATTCTTCGGTCAAACCCTATGTATTTAATTTATATATTAAAAAAAATAAAAATAAATATAAATATCTATAATTATCCCGTGCATAGCACGGATGATAGGCTAGTAAAGTATAATATAAAAGAGAGATTAATATGGAAAATAAATGAAGAAAGAGAGTGTGTAGTATATCTGTAATAGAGGGATTAATATGAAAAATAAATGAAGAAAAAGAGTGAAGTCGGTAGTCTTCTCTTTTAAGGGAAACCGTACGGTTATGCACCCCACCATAAATTAGTATAATTTTATCATAAAATTTTATAATATTAATTATAAACTATGTAATTTTATTATAAATTAGTGTAATAAAATATTCAAAATTTTATGAATTATGTAGAAAAATTTGTAGCTTGGTTGTGACATTTTTTGTTACATTAATTTGTGATGAGGTTATGTATTTTGTGATTGATGTTATAAAATTTTGTGATAAAATTAAGTCAATTTGTAATACGGTGTGTACCATAAAATTTCCCTAGTCTTAATGTTGTTCAGTTGGAGGGTTCCTCCGGGGGAAAATTACAAATTAATCTAAGTTTTCAAAATAATTTTAAATTAATAGTAAATTTTATCAACTTTAATAATTACAGTTATAAATATTTTGTCATTAATATACAAATATTTTGTGAAGTTTTAACTGATTTGCAATTTTTCGTTCCTCTAAAAGCATTATTAGAACTGTCGTTTTGATGTTTTGATGTGATACAAAGAGCGTATGTGTAAGGAAAATCAATAGAGTTGGTGGTGTTTGGGAACTTGATTTTCAAATTTTTTTCTTATTTTTTTTTACTAAAAGATAAAAGTTTTGTAAAATCAAAAAAAATATATCCAAACAATATATCACATCCAACCCCCATAATTATTTCATTTTTTTTCTCACAAACATCACATTCAACTACAAAAAAACCTAACTATCTTTTTAAACACTAAAAATTTTTTATCCAATAATATCCTACAACTAAAAAAACTTATATAAAAATTCACTTCCCAAGCACCCACAATATTCACACTAATTGAAATTAGTGTTTGGTTTGTTTTTTACAACAGTGATACTAAAAATTCAGATTTAATTATTCAAAAATTATTTAAAATAAAATATAAATTTAATTATTTAGAAATTATTTAAAATTATCATCTTGTAATTTAGTTTATTTTACATATAAATCCTACGGTACACAAATTTAATCTTCAACTCACAACCATCCACTCAGAAAAATCTAAGTGGGCAAGTCTAAATTTCCACACTTATCATTTTGTAGTTCAGTTTATTTAGAAATTATTTCCACACTTAATTATTTAGAAATTATTTAAAATTATCATCGTCTAGTTTAGTTTATTTTACATATAAATCCTATACTACACAAATTTAATTTTCAACTCACAACCATCCACTCAAAAAATCTAAATGGGCAAGTCTAGATTTCCACACTTACTGTTTTTATAATATATAATCTATTTTGATTTTGATAAATTTCATATTGATGCATATTTAACCGATAGAAATATTATATTCAAATATTTTGTATTTGATTTTCTAAGTATTAAAAGATGAGAGGGTAATTTATATGGTTAAATTGGGCCGAGCTGGGCAATGGGCTGTTAATGGGCCAAAATAAGAATAGCAGAGTAAAAGGAGCCCAAAGCCCAGAAGTTAGTCCGGTCTGAATGAGGCTTGAAGATTATTCCAGACTAAAGATACTTTGTGCTTAGATCGGTCTAAGGTTACTTTGAAGTTAGTTCGGTCTCCAAAGTTAGACCGGTCGCTGGCATAGCACGGATAGATAGCTCGGTAAGACCTAGCTAATTGTTAGCACGGTTCAAACGACATAGTTAGCACGGTTTGAGCAAGAAGAGCCGAGGCAGAGTAGTGAAGGAGGGGACCAAACTATCGATAGTTCGGTCTACTCTGTGGCTCGGCATGGCCATACTTACTTCGGTCGTGGTAGTTCGGCCATAGTAAAACCATCTCACTTGGTTTAAGCAGTGAGAGCGGTGTTGAAGGATAAGCATTATCCTTCAAGAATATGAATCCTAGGAGGACTCTGCATGGAGGAGTAGAAGTCCTACTAGGATTGTGCCACACGAAACCTATAAAAGTTCATAAACATCACCTATGGAGAGGTAACGCAACTTTGGTTCCTGAATACACAGAGCTTTTGTCTATTTGTCTAGTTTTGCTGACTTAGGCATCGGAGAGGTTTTCGGTACACACCCGCCGGCTAGCTCACGTTTGTATTTTCAGGTAGTGGAACGACATCGTATAGAGGAACGCAGACTTGATCAACAGGATTATACGAGAAGGTTTATTTCTTTCCCGTACAATTGGCGCCGTCTGTGGGAAATCAGACAAGAACAAAACCTCTTGATCAAGCTTTTCTTCTTTAGAATCAATGACGCACAACGAAGATTTGCCACAATCCGCCATTGACGGACAAACACCAGAGAGAGGTGCAAGGCGCGAGGGTCTACCTCTTATCCCTCCTATGGGGGATTTAGAGCCACAAAGACAGAATCCCAGGAGGGATACAAGAGGAAAAAGGCGGACTAACAGCCCTCGTCACTCTCGTTCACAGAGTCCAGAAAGACAAAGGCGGAGGATTGATCCTCAAACATTGGAGGATCACGTCAAAGAACAAGACGAATTGATATGACGGATGGTAGCGGACATGGAATCTCTAAAGCGCCAGGTGATGGGAAAAGCAGTGGCGATAGGAGAGGGACGCACAAACAAGACGCCCCCTCGCCACTTGGAAAATCATAGTATGAATACTACACCCTCACAAGCAGAGAGCAGAAGCCTCAGGACAGGCGATACCCAATCCAGGTCTTCCAGAACTTGTCACTCCAGGTCTGAGAGGACGAGATCTGAGAGGTCGTACATTGAAGGAAGCACCTATTGGCCCTCACATATGCATCAAACAAGATCCAGACAGACGGAGTTGCCCAGATCGTCCGACTTACGAACCGTGCTCGAGGAAAGGGCACGATGCAAGGAGGATGCCAGGGCACGCGATCCACACAGAGTTTCTGCCTTACAGCGGTTGGCTCCTCGGACGCATGGAAGCGTCGAGGTTAGAATGCCAATACCGTGCCCTGCCTACGAACCAACGGACAAGGCATTAGCGAGGCTGCAGACCTCACTGTTTGTTCTGGCGATTGAAAACGCGCCCCTACCATCAGGCTTCCTTCAGCCCAAATTCACTACATATGAAGGAAAGACGGACCCCTATTCACACTTGAGCCACTTTCGCCAGGTCATGGCAATATACCGGCGAAACGAGGCTTTAATGTGCATCCTCTTCCCATCTAGCCTTAGCGACTTAGGCTTGACTTGGTTCGAAAAACTTCCAGAAGGCAGCATAGCCTCCTGGGCACAATTGGCGGAAGCATTCGTCACAAGGTTCCAAACGAACACCAAAACCCCGGTGGAGATCGATCAGCTGCTCTCCATCGACATGGGTGATAAGGAGACCTTAAGATCCTACAACAGTCGCTACTGGGAGACCTTCAACCAGATTGGAGATTGTCCCACCAATGTCGCCATTGCACAATACAAGAGAGGCCTTCCAGTCGGGAACAGACTTAGGGACTCAATCACCATGACACCACCCCTCACCATGGAAGCCTTAATGGAGAGAGTGCATCAGCACATCAGGGTGGAAGAGGATGGCGCACGTGCCAAAACAAAATCTGGCACGACCACAGTACCAGATAAGAAGGCCTCAGCAAAGGTCAACGCGGTAGACCGTCCAAGCAAAAACGGACGAGGCAGGCGTGACAACGGAGAAGACCAGTATAAAAGATGGTTGAGAGTCCGTACTGCCATAACCACAGTCTTCAAGAAATCGAACTACCGAATTCTAAGTGAAATACGGGATGAGCCTTTCGTCAGATGGCCAGCCAAGCTTGGGGAAGCTCAGAAAGACTATAACGAAAGATCACGGTGCACCTTCCACAAAGAAAAGGGGCACCGCACTGAAAATTGCACGCCATTGAGGCAACACCTGGAGGAGTTGGTGGCAGCAGGTCACCTGGATAAATATGTTGAAGGAGGGGTGCAACCAGCCCCCCAGGACCATAATAACCCCAACGGAATGCCAATCGACGCCCCACCTCAAGGCGTGATCAATGTGATACATGGGGTCTACGAACCTGAGCGTGTATGCGAGCTCAGAGGTTCAATCAAAAAGGCTGAGCACTTAAGAGAGGTACTAAGTGCCCAACCTACCACCAAGAAAGGGAAGACAGAGGCCACGAACGTCATGTCTTTCTCAGATAAAGACTTGGCGAGGATATATTGCCCTCACAATGATGCCCTGGTCGTCACCCTCCGAGTCAAGGATTTTGACGTCAAGCGGATTCTGATTGACCAAGGTAGTTCATGTGAAATAATGTACTACGAAACATTTAAACAATTGAAGCTACAAGACAAAGACTTGGCGCCTGCCGTATCTCCCCTAATTGGATTCAACTCCATGCCAGAATGGCCCGTCGGCAAAATAATTCTTCCAGTCAGAGCAGGAAGCGTGACGAAACAAGTGGAGTTCTGGGTATTGAAGGTCCCCTCCACTTACAACATCATCTTGGGCAGAACATGGCTGCATGCCATGCGATCGGTGGCGTCATCCTACCACCAAGTAATGCGGTTCCCCAACGACACCGGGGCAATTGAAGAAGTCTATGGAGATCAGATCATGTCGCTAATGCTTCGCGGTGAATGGCGTCTGCCGCCAAGGGATACGTTCATTCGGTGGAAGAACCTGAGAGCAATGAACTATTCGCAGATGTCGGCAAAGCAGTTGATCAGAAAACGGTGGAAGACTTGGTAGAAGTAAGAATAGATGAAAAGAACCCAGATAAGTTCTTTTTGCTCGGTTCGTCATTGTCCAGCACTGAGAGATTGGAGGTATTGGAATTTTTGACCTCTAACATCGAAGTGTTCGCCTGGACACCATACGACATGCCAGGCATCGATCCCAACTTCATCTGTCACCAACTCAATGTCCACCCATCCGCCAGACCAATCATTCAACGCACACGCAGATCGGCACCCCATCATGCCGAGATAGTGGTGGAAGAAGTAGGAAACCTGCTGGAGGTAGGAGCAATTAGAGAAGTGCACTACCCAAAATGGATCTTCAACACAGTCGTCGTGCCAAAGAAGAATGGCAAGTGGCGTGTCTGCGTCGACTACAGAACAGTCAACAAAGCGTGCCCAAAAGACAGCTTTCCACTACCACGGATAGATCAACTGGTAGACCTAACGGCGGGGCACAACCGACTTAGCTTTCTGGATGCATACAGAGACTACCACCAAATTGCCATGCATGAACCAGACTAGGAGGTCACATCCTTTACAACTCCAAGAGGATTGTACTGTTACAAGGTCATGCCCTTTGGCCTAAAGAACGCAGGGGCGACATTCCAACGGATGGTCACCAAGATGTTTGAACCATTGTTAGGCAGAACAATGGAGGCTTACATCGACGACATGGTGGTCAAGAGCAAGGACGAGAATGACCACCTCAAGGACCTAGGTGAGATGTTTGAGATCCTGAAGAAGCACAAGTTGCGTCTCAATGCATCTAAGTGTGTGTTCGGAGTAGGATCTGGCAAATTCCTAGGCTTCTTGGTGACCAACTGAGATATCGAAGCAGACCCCTTCTAGATCAAAGCAATCCAGGAGTTAGAGAGACCAAACTCAGTAAAAGAAGTGCAGCATCTCACCGGCATGGCAGCTGCGCTCAATCGGTTTATAAGCCGGTCGTCAGATAGACTACGACCATTTTTTCATGCCTTAAAGGCCAAGTTTGAGTGGGACGAAGAATGCGACCACGCCCTGGAAAGCTTAAAAGAATACATGTCTTCTCCACCACTACTTGTCACCCCAGTACCTGGAGAAGAACTCTTCCTATACCGCCTTTCAAAGACGCAATTAGCGCAGTGTTGGTCCGCGCAGAAGGAATCCAACATCTGCCCATCTATTATGTCAGCAAGACATTACTGGGTGCCGAAACAAGGTACTTGCCACTGGAAAAACTGGCATTGGCCTTGATGATGGCCTCAAGAAAGTTGTCGCACTACTTTCACGCCCACACCATAGTCGTCCTAACAGCCTTCCCATTAAAGGCTTTGCTTGAAAGGGCAAACTTTTCTAGGCGAATCTTGAAGTGGGCAGTAGTGTTGGGACAATACGACATCAAGTTCCAATCCAGAACCGCAATAAAAGCTCAAGCATTGGCAGATTTTATCGCAGAATTCACACCAGGAAGTCATCACATCTGCCCAGTCGACCTGACTGAAACAGACGAACTAGGGATGGAAGTTGACGCCGGAATAACGCAACCCCTGGTTCAGGATACTCAGCCAAGGGCCAAGGCGGACCAAAGCGAAGCAAGGAAAGAAGAGGCAAACCATGCTGTACCAAGTCAAAACTCACCAACAAACAAAGACTTGGTACAATCAAATAGCGAGGGACAGACGGCGAGCATGGACCTTGAAGAAGACACCAGCAACATGGAGGATCCCAAGGCATCATCTGATCTCTCCACTTGCTGGAAATTGTTCGTTGGAGAGATGTGGAAGCTCTTCATGGATGGAGCATCCAATCGGCATGGAGCAGGGCTCGGCATCGTCCTCATCTCTCTAGACGGCCTAGTGGTGGAGCAGGCAATCAACCTTGGCTTCCCAGCATCAAACAACGAAGCGGAGTATGAAGCGCTTCTTGCAGGCCTCAAATCAGCATTCTTCATGAAGGCCACCGAGCTAATGGTTTACAGTGACTCATAGCTGGTGGTAAACCAAATATCTGGCGACTACGAAGCAAAGGATGACAGGATGGCCAAATAGCAAGAATTGGTCAGAACAGAAATCAAGAAATTTGAAGTAGTCAGGATAGAACAAATCGGCAGGGAGGAAAATAGCAGAGCGGACAAACTAGTAGGCTTTGCCTCAATGGCAGACACTTCCATCCCTCATCCATTGCTGATCGACTACCTACCTAGACCAAGCATTGAAGACCCCGAAGCAGAAGAGGTATGTTGCGCAGAGCTAGGCCCCTCTTGGATGGATCCCATCATCCTGTTCTTAAAAGATGGCATTTTACTAGAAGAGAAAAAAAAAAAGCCAACAGAATAAGAGTGAAGTCGCAGCGATTTTGGCTCTCCCCATCTTTGGCATTATACAAAAAGTCATTCTCAGGACCCTACCTAAAGTGTGTACATCCCAGCAAAGTGGAAGCATTCTTGTTCGAAATACACGAGGGCGTATGCGGAAGCCATCAAGGAGGAAGATCACTAGCATACAGGGCAATTTCGCAAGGATATTGGTGGCCATACATACAAGCGGATTTAGAAAAGTATGTCAAAAAGTGCGAGAAGTGTCAGAAGTTCGCATACCAAATACACCAACCTGCCAGAGAACTCCTACCTCTAACTAGCCCATGGCCCTTCACAATGTGGGGATTGGACGTAGTAGGACCACTTCCAACAGCACCAGGAAACAGGAAGTTCTTTCTTGCAGCAACCGACTACTTCACAAAATGGGTGGAAGCAGAAGCCTTGGCGTCAATCAAGGAAAAAGATGTGAAAAAGTTTGTCTGGCAGAATATCATCACTCGATTTGGCATACCAAAGGCACTAATATCAGACAACGGCACTCAGTTCGACGGCAGAATCTTCAGAGGCTTTTGTGAAGAATACAAGATAGAGTTCTACAACTCTACATCGGCATATCCCCAAGCAAATGGGCAGGCAGAAGCATCAAACAAGGTAGTCTTGGATGGATTAAAGAAAAGGTTAGAGAAAGCAAAAGGCAAGTGGGCAGAAGAGCTCCCTCATGTTTTATGGGCTTACCGCACCACACCTCGGCGATCAACAGGAGAAACACCATTCTCCTTAGCCTATGGAATGGAGGCAGTAATCCCACTGGAAGTTGGCCTCCCCACGATTCGAAGCGAGAATTTTGATCCAGACTTGAATGGCGAGGCCATAACATTGGAGCTCGACCTTGCAGAGGAAAGAAGAGAAAAAGCACTGGTTCACATTGCCTCGTACCAACAAGAGTTATCCAGGAAATACAACAAGACAGTTCATCCAAGACAATTCAAGATCGGAAACTGGGTACTGCGCAAAGTGATGGGAAACACCCTGGTGCCCGGAGATGGCAAGTTAGGGCCTAATTGGGAAGGACCTTACAAAGTGGTTGGATTAGCAGGCAAAGGGGCATACCATTTAGAAGATGAGGACGACAAGACAATTCCCAGGCCATAGAATACTGTCAATCTCAAGTTATTTTATTTTTAGCTTTTTTCTTTTTTAAGTATATGTAATTTTTTCCCTTTCTCAATAAAACAAATAGTTGTCTTTTCAGAATAAACATTTTTCTCTGTAACAGTTTGTTTTAGTAAATTAGTGAGTTAGGGGCATTTAAAAAAAAAAAAAAAAAAAAAAAACCAAACATTTTATTCTAAGTTGGCTGGAAAAACTAACTTAGAGGTTGGCTGGATTAAACCAACACCCATCCTAAGCCCAGGATAAGGATCCAGGTTGCAGGACGTTTGGTCGCAATAACCAAACATTTTTATTCTAAGTTGGCTGGAAAAACTAACTTAGAGGTTGGCTGGATTAAACCAACACCCATCCTAAGCCCAGGATAAGGAACCAGGCTGCAGGACATTTGGTCGGAATACCCAAACATTTTTTCTAGGTTGGCTGGAAAAACCAACTTAGAGGTTGGCTAGATTAAACCAACTTTTGTTACTCTTCAGCCGAAGTAAGGGTATGGCTGAAGAGTGGTTGGCTGGATTAAACCAACTTTTGTTACTCTTCAGCCGAAGTAAGGGTATGGATGAAGAGTAGTTGGCTAGATTAAACCAACTTTTGTTACTCTTCAGCCGAAGTAAGGACTTAGGCTGATGAGTGGTTGGCTGGATTAAACCAACTTTTGTTAGTCTTCAGCCGAAGTAAGGGTATGGGCTGAAGAGGTGGTTTGCGGGATTAAACCAACTCTTTGTACTCTTCAGCCGAAGTAATTATATCGGCTAAAGAGTGGTTGGCTGAGTAAGCTTAGTCAGATTGATAAGCTAGGACCAGAATAAAGTATTTAAACCGAGGTAACAGTTGAGCAAATAGATCATGGAAAAGACATTACAAGTACAAGCATACCAATCAAACCGGAATAACAGTTGGAGCAAAAGAAGATGATTTCCATTGATCTAGTTCAAAGTGATTACAAGGGAGGGGCTCCCAGCCCGGTTACAAGTCAAAGCAAACAAAAGAAAAAGAAAATTACAAATTCAGTTAAAACGGTCTTCAAGATCGGCTTCAATGTCAACTTGAACACTGGTTGCAGATGGAAGACCAGTCTCAGTAGCAACTGGCAGCACGGTGTCAGTCGGCGGCTCAACAGTTAGGTCTTCAACCGTTGGCTCCAACCGAGCTGATTGATCGTTGCCTTGCTCGTTGACTACCGGAGTAACAGTTGGCTCATTTTCTTCATCTTCATCATCTGAACCCTGCAAAAATTGTTATTGGACAGAAGCAACATACTCCGCTAATGAGGCCGGAATGAAATACTATGGAGCATTGTAGACCTCGGTTTCAGGCCCACAGCTGAGCTGCTCCACAGCGCTTCTCCAGCTGCACTTGAAAAATAAGTCCTTCGCTGCCTCACATTGTGGAATGTAAAGGGCCTCCGCCTCCTTAAAACCTTCGGCGGTGGCACCTTCCACCTTCTCTTTTAGTTCGGCAATTTCGGCGTCCTTTTTCCCTTCAAGCTTGACTAGCTCACGAAGGTACTTGTCTTTTATCACGGTCAACGCTTCGCTTGTCGGCCAAATGAGGTAACTAGTCCGGTTAGACGAGCTACCTCAGCCTCTAGCTCGGTCGTTTTTTGTTGGGACTCTTTTAGTTCGGCAGTCTTGGCTTCGGCTTCTGCCATGGCCTGCCTTGCTATTTTCCTGAGCTCCAGCACCTTTTGATGGGTAATTTGGCTCTTTTGGAGAGACTGAAACGAATGGAAAGAAATCAATGACAAAACCGAACTGAAAGTTTGCAAAAATTGAGAGACAAGAGGGGCATCTTACCAGGATCATGGATTTGGTGGACGATTGAATGGCCCTTAGTTCGGTCAGGTTTTGGTGGTGTTCCATGTCTGCTGGAAGGCAAACACTCTTAGCAAGGTTGAATGCCATCAAGTGATCCTTCTCAGCAACCATCGAATCAGTATCCTAGATATCTCGGTTCTGAAACTTGAGCTTAGGTGCCCACCTAGAGGTAGCCCGGTCAGAAGGCTCCGGTTGTGGACTCGGTGGGTGGCTCGGTGGATGGGTGGTTTCGTCTTCATCCGCTAGACGTTGCTCGGTTGGGGTAGTCCGGGCGCGCTTGGATGGGCGTGATAAAGAAGGCTGTTGAGAAGGAAGGGCCACGATGGTCTGTTGCGTTTGGCTTGGTGGCGGTATTTCGGGTCTGTTGGTTTCGGTCAAGAGGGCCTTGACTCGGTTTCTCTTGGCTATTTCTTGTTCGGCTGTGAGAGAGACCAGGTTAATTTGGGGCAAGGTTGTCCGGCTCAAGGCCCTCTAGAAGAAAGTCACCACTCGCTTTCCCGGCCGTCAGATCTATATGTCGGCTCAAAATTTAGAAGCTTGGCCCAACTTCTCTCTAGGTATCGCAGTGCGGCGCGAAGTACGCCTAGGTTGGGGTGACTATATAGTGAGTGAAGATGGGCTGAATCTGCAAAAGAAGCCAACTGTTAGTTCGGTTCAGGAGGAAACCGAAATAAAGAGAAGCATGCAATAAAGCCGAAGTAAAGTATACCAGGGATTCCTTTATTCCAATTTATACTTCGGCCTGGGATCTGGGCTTGGTGGTCTTCGAAATTCTCAGATACCCAGAAAAAATCGTCATCGTTTAAGTCTTTATCCGGCGTATCTTTTATTATTTTTTCTCTGCGATGGTGTATCCTAAGGTAGTAGACCCAGCCGTCATCTTTGGAGCCAATGGAGTATTGGTGGAATATTTCAGCTAGACCGAGGTTAAGACTGGCTCGGCGGTTTAGTTCGGCTATTCCCATTATTATACGGTAAGAATTGGTGGAAAGCAGAGTTGGGCATATTTTGGTTTGTCTTAGGAATTCACAAATCAAGGGTTGAACGGGGAATCTTAGTCCGGTTTCTATTATTGATAGGAGGGTGAAAGGTACATAGCCCTCTTTTCCCCATGGAACGATATCTTGTTCGGCCAGAATGAGTTGGATGTCGTCAGGGATGTTGTAATCCCTTCGGAATTCGGCCAAGCTACCAGGGGTTTCTACCATAAACCTATACTTCCCCATTTATTTTTTAAGTTATGGATAAATTAGTTCGGTCGAAAAAATGTGCTCAGTAGCTCGGTTGAGCGCGCAGTGGAGTGCCTGAGCAACCTAAGTCTATAAAGTGGAAAACAAAGGGGTTAAGCACAGATCATTGGACCGTGCTACAAAATAAAAGCAAGAAAAGAAGTCCTACTTCGGCGATGTGGGATGCTACAGGTTCTATCTCGGTTTCAACAAGATGCTTGGTAGCTCGGATTGAGCAGGGGGTTCGATATCCTGGTCTTGGCAAGCGATTCGTTATCTCGGTTAAAGAGAAGGTTTTGTTAGATCGGTTGAGCCTCTAGGGGCAGCTTTCTGAGTTCGGTCTAAAAACTTCAAAAGCTGGCTTAGCCCCAAAGACCTAGCTCGGTCGAAACTTAAGGTTTCCAGTATGCTAAGTTTAGACTTAGTTCGGTTCGTTTATCCCGGCTAAGGTAAATCAGAGGATGGTCTGACTCATTGAAATTGCTAGTATGAGTATGAAGTGCTAGCTCGGTCGTATAGTTAGATCAGTGTGGCATCAACTACAAACTACTTTTTAGTTCGGTTATATTGTAATTTTGGATCAAACACAGTGTTCTATAGATTACTTCATGAAGTTCAAGTGGTTCTTAAAAGGATTTTTCCAGAAAAGTGAAAAACTAACAGAAAAAAGCGTTTTGCAAAATAGTATGCAATGGGTTGACGAAAGCAAAAACAAAAAAAAGGAAAAAAGAACTTGAGCAGCTTACCTGATCAAAGAAACACGAGAAGATAGAAATGGAAGTAGAGACAACAGCAAAGGCACGCAGCTTCTTCAAAGTGCAAAATGAAGAACAAGAAGAGCTCAGAAGAGAGAGAGAGAGAGAGAGAGAGAGAGAGAGAGAGCTTGAACAGTAAAATGATTGATGTGGGAGATTCAAAGGGCGAAAGAGGTGTTTTGGAAGGTAGGAAAGACGAAAAAGCGCTGATCGCTCAAATTTTATGAGTACAAGGGCGTGTGCAAATGGCGAAGGCCAATCAGAGGCTGCCACGTGTCATTGGAATAGGAAACAATTCAGTTGTTGTGATTGAAGAGACGTTTTGACCGGACAGGTGCAACTCGGTTTAAGTTAGCTCGGCTGGACAGGTTAAAAGAGTTTTTTAGCTCAGTTGCAAAGGCTAAAAGAAGTTTTTTAGCTCGGCTGGAAAGGCTTAAAAGTTTTTTAGCCCGGCTGTTAGCTCGGCCGATATACAAGTAATCCGTATCATGCTTTGCCGATGGAATTAAGGGGCAATTGAGAGGGTAATTTATATGGTTAAATTGGGCCGAGCTGGGTAATGGGCTGTTAATGGGCCAAAATAAGAACAGCAGAGTAAAAGGAGCCCAAAGCCCAGAAGTTAGTCCGGTCTGAATGAGGCTTGAAGATTATTCCGGACTAAAGATACTTTGTGCTTAGACCGGTCTAAGGTTACTTTGAAGTTAGTTCGGTCTCCAAAGTTAGACCGGTCGCTGGCATAGCACGGATAGCTCGGTAGGACCTAACTAATTGTTAGCACGGTTCAAACGACATAGTTAGCACGGTTTGAGCAAGAAGAGCCGAGGCAGAGCAGTGAAGGAGGGGACCAAACTATTGATAGTTCGGTCTACTCTGTGGCTCGGCATGGCCATGCTTACTTCGGTCGTGGTAGTTCGGCCATGGTAAAACCATCTCACTTGGTTTAAGCAGTAAGGGGGGTGTTGAAGGATAATCATTATTCTTCAGGAGTATGAATCCTAGGAGGACTTTGCATGGAAGAGTAGTAGTCCTACTAGGATTGTGTCAGACGAAACCTATAAAAGTTCACAAACATCACCTATGGAGAGGTAACGCAACTTTGGTTCCTGAATACACAGAACTTTTGTCTATTTGTCTAGTTTTGCTGACTTAGGCATCGGAGAGGTTTCCGGCACACACCTGCCGGCTAGCTCACGTTTGTATTTTTAGGTAGTGGAACAACATCGTACAGAGGAACGCAGACTTGATCAACAGAATTATACGAGAAGGTTTATTTCTTTCCCGTACAAAAGATAAGTGGCCAATTATTTCAATGCATTCCCACCATTTCACTGGTGAGCTAGAAAAACCCAACAATATTATAAACTCGAAAAATTTATGGGGAAAAACATTAAAAAAACACTATGATTGATTATTGTTTTAAGTATGAATCTTATTATCTAATAATTGAATTTAAAACACACAATACTTGGAGTAAACTTTTTGACGAATTTGATATTTGTTTTAACTATGAATCTTATTATATAATAATTGAATCTAAACCATACAAAACTTTTGGAGTAAACTTTTTGACGAATTTTCATTTTTCTTATTTGTTAAACCACGACAATATCCAGGGACCATAAGAATTCTTGTTTCATAGGTAGGTAAGGTAAACTAATTATAGAACTAAAAAAAGTCACAAAATTAATTTTTATTTTTTTTATTTTTTGTAGTACTATTGTTTTAATATTTTATGATAATATTTTATTTTTTAAATACACCTAATCTAACTACACTTAAAAATATAATATTTATGAAAAAAGACTTTAAAAAATTCACCAAATACAAAAAATATGAAAATTTATTACATTTTTGTATTTTGTTGTATTCAATGAATTTTTTTAATGATTTTTAATACACCAAAATTAAGTTGATTTAAAAAGTAAAAAAAATTGATTAAAATATTTCAGAAAATCATTAAAAATACAAAATACGAATTAAAAACTCAAAAAACTGTTTTTGAAAAGGGTTTGGATTCTCTCAAAATGTCATCTCAACTTGAAAAAATATTTGGGTTTGATAGGTCTATTTTGGAATCGATTCAGATGACCTAAATCGTTTACATTTTAGGACTATTTGAATCATATTTGTTTAAAAAAAAATAGACGACGAATATAATTTCAAAAATAATAATATATTTTTTTTAATATAAATGTGATTCAAACATATAACTACTGATATCTATTCATCTTAATTTTTTACATAAATATTTTATTTAATAAGTCTTAAAAAATAAACAGCTCTAATTATTAAAACGAGATCTATAATGGTTCACGAATCCCTCAAATACTCCCATAATGAGATCCCAATCGGAGAGTTCAACCCGTTTGAAAAGTCCATACCAAACAAACTTATCCCATTGCTCTTTTTTACGTTGTACATACATGTTAATGAGTGTTTAGGTTTGTTTACTTTTGTAATGCTTTTTTTGGTTTTTTTATTTTTTATTTTTTTAGGAACTAAAAAAGTTAATCTATTTAGAAAGCTATTAAAAAATATATATTTTTAATGAATAAAAAAATTGATATAATATTTTACTTTTTTTAGTTAATGACAAAAAACGTAGTGTTTTTTTAATTTTTTTTTTAAAAACCAAATAGTGTCTATTTGGTTTGATTTTTTAAAAATTATTTTTATGAGTTGTTTTTTTAGTGATTTTTTAAAATATTTTAATTAATTTTTCTTTATACTTTTTAGATGTACCTAATCAAGATCATCTAAAAAATAAAATAAACCAAACCAAACCAAGCATTAAGTCCCATTAAAGGGATCAGCTACATAAATCCTTCTTCTCCATGCGGCCCTATCAAAGGCCAGTTCATTAGTGAAATTAAGTAGATCTATATCTCTATTAGCAACGTTAGCCAACGTTAATCTAAAGCTACCCCGCCTCCTAACACTCCTTTTTACCGTTACAACATCGCATCTCTTCACTACTGCCTCTGTTGGTCTTCGTTGAATATAACTAAACCATCTCAATCAATTCTCTCTCAACTTATCTTCTATCGATACTACTCCTACCCATTCCCAAATACACTCATTCCTAATTCTGTCTTATCTAGTCTTATCATATATCTACCTTAGCATCTCATCTTAGCGACACTCATCTTATCTGCATATTGTTTCTTAGTTGCCCAACACTCCATCCCATACAACATCGCTGAACTAATAGCCAATCTATAGAACTTATCTTTTAGTCTAGTGGGTATTCGTTTATCGCACAATACCCTATAACTCGACTTTCTTCGCGCTCCCTTTCGGAGAGCTCGAATTGGTCCTACAGTTCGGACTCCTGTCACGGTTCTGAATCTAATCTCACAAAGTGCAATGTGAAACTAATAAACACCAAAGAGTCCAATCCGGCAAATCATTTTGAAAAATTGATTTTGAATCAAATAATGCTGAAACTAGACTGCTTTGCCAAATTATAGAGTCGCTACCTAAATGTTTTGTTTTTGAAAAATTTAGGAAACCCTGACTCGTGCCACAGGCCACGTGTCCGTCATCACCAAAGTTGCCTTGGCTCGGGAACTTGGGTACAATAAGGGAAGGTCTTGAAATGAGCACCCATGCTCACCCGATCAAAAGATCGGTCTCTACTAATCATGATATGTTGTTTTATAAATCTCATGTGTTCTTATTTCGGTTATTAGCTAACTTTACTATGTGACACACACACAAGCAAGTATAGACTAAATCACAAAAATTGGAACAAAACAACTCATGTTTGTTTTCAAAAATGGTTTGAAGTTGCCACCCTCAAGTGGACTTAAAACATGATTTTGCCACTTCGCAAAGTGGGCTTAAAACATACATTCGTTGAATTGTTCCAATTCAAACAACAAAGCCTCCACCCACAGGCATTTATGCAGTTTATCAAGTAAGCACATAGCCTCATGGCAATCATGCTATCATGACAACACTCACACTTATGCAAGTATGCTAAAGCGTAAAACTTACCAAGTACTACAAGCCAAAACACAAGCTAGTTAGAAACAATGCATAATTCTAACTATGTTAAGATGCCTAATGCGACACATACAATAATACGACTAAATTGGCTCGGTTATCTAATCATGTCATATGATACAATTTGATAACATGCTTTGAAACACGTATTCAAAGAAGTATTGAATTGACAATGCAGTTTGAATGATGTGTCGAGCCTCGTTGCATGCAACACAAATAAATGATGCAAACATGCGAGCATAAGGTATGCTAATTGAAAATGTCCATAATCTAACCATCGAAAGCAGATAAATAAAAGGGAGAAAGACGTGGGGTTGGAAGACATACACATACTCACGCATGCTTATTACAACATTACACCCTCCCGAAGCAGGGTTCGAATGAATAAGCTAAGCTACACTAAGCTAAGTTATTACAAACCAAAACGAATTAACTATTCTAGCTAATTATTACAATAATTGAAATAAATTAACTAACTATTCTAAGCTAGCTAAAATATTAGTTACAACAAAACGAATTAAGCTAATTAATTACAACACTTGTATGAATGAATTAGCTAATTTATTCTAAGCTAACAAAAGTGACTAAATGGCCTCGAGGGCGAGGGACCCATGCATGCTCGGTTGCTACGCTCGAAAATGCCCTTGCCTTGCCATCGGATGCCTTTGTTTGCACTCATTTGATCTTTGAAAAATGTACCAACTTCCAGATTGCCTCTGCTCCAACACATGAACACACTTGCACAAAAATTGACTGGTGGCTGGTTGGCCATAAAAAGTGGATGTCGGCCACCTCAACTAGCCGGTCGGCTAGTATAAGTGGCCGGTTGGCCACCCCTCTTTTTGGACTTCTGCTTTTGTTGCAACAGAGAGCAAATAGAGGCAAAGCAATGCATTTTCAAAAAATATGTGTACTGCTACCCTTCTTATCATTTCTCAAGCTCAAAGGAGTGTAGTTCTTGGCTCTCAAGCCACCAATCAAGCATTTTCAATGCATGATGGCCAAAGAACCAAGTTTGTACTAGGTCAATGAATGCACAAACAAGACCAAAACAACCATCACCCTATCATGCATGATCAAGGGTGACGATGACCAAGAAAAATAACATGTTTCATCACTTTGAGTACGAAACATCCCGTTTTCCTTGTATTTGGATTAACGTCCGATCCAAACACATGCAATGCAACACAACATGCCTATCTTGTTTATGCTTTACTTGTCAAATTTTGTTTGCACATTTTACATTACCAAATCATTCTTTAACCAGTTAAGTCCAAGGTGAGTGTCCTCTAATGAGAGAGGGGTCAACCAAAGGATGACTTAAGACATGAGAGAGATCATGCTGTTGGTTAGTAGAAATCCTCAAAAGAGGATTAAAACCATTAAGCACAAGTCTCAATCTCAAGCTTAAACACAACCTTAAGGCTAACCAACCTCAAAGAAAATGGAAAAGTGAAGAAATGAGGGAGGTGGCAGATATTTCAGTGCTGAAATGACATGCAAAATGACACTAAATCATGCAAGCAACACATGCAATACATGCTAAAAAGCCAAAAGCACCAAACTAGTGAAGATCACAACACTATAGGCATGCAATACAAAGCTCAACTGACCAAACCAGCTCTGGACAAAGTTAAAATATGCCAAAACAGCGGCTAAAACATGCTGAGATTGAGGTATAAAGGGCTAGAAAAACATACTCACATGTTAACTTGCAAACAAGGCTCAAAACACAATTCTCAAAAGCAATGAAAGAGTGAAATAAATGAGCATGTGACAAAGCTATATACACTAAAATTACATGTTAAAAGACAGTACAACATGCAATCATTCCAAGAAAAATATGTTTAGAGGCCTAAAATGCCAAGCTAGTGAAGCCATTTGCACTACAACTATACAAAACAAAGCCTACATGACCAAAGCAGCCCAAAACAGAGCTAAATCATGCCAAAACAGAGGCAAACACATGCTGGAAATAAGCTAAGTTAAGCTACAAAAATATGCTACCATGTGATGCTAACTAGGCATGGAAGTGAGACATAAGGAGAGGAGGCTAACCCCTCTATTTTTGGACTTCAAAACATGTTTTTTACCATTGGAATAACTTTGAATTTTAGTGGTTTAAAGGCCTAAAAAGTTTGATTTTAACATGCTAAAAGATGGTGCAAAGACTTACACAAATAAGCAATAAGAAGGGTAGACAACCCCTTCGCACAAAATGACTTCAAACCAACATGTTAAGGCCCAAAAATCAAAACTTTTTGTAGTTAAAAACTAGGCCCAAAACAGTATAAAGAGATGGCAAAGCAAGTATGCACAAAGAGCTTAAATGAGGTAAGCCTTATACCTTTGAAGCACAGCACAAAACAGCCACTCTCTTAGGCTCAAACAACCTTCCAACAACCCAAAATAGGTTCCAAGAGGCCTCAACTCCAAGGTGGTCCAATTTGATTAAAGTCTAGTGTGCAAATGTGTAGAGAATTCTAACTATCAAGCATAAAACAAGAGGAGAGAGAGAGAGAGAGAGAATTCTAGAGAGAGAGAAAAAAATTTGCTCAAAATATCCAACCTCTCAAAATGGGGGAGAGACCCCCCTATATATAGAAAATCAAGCTAAAGGCTTGTATTCATCCATCCATACACGTATATGAAGATGGCCTTCAGTGAACAACAGCTAGCACAACTGGCAAAGAAATATCTGAAAAAGGAGAAAAATGGCCGTCGGCCACCTCAACTAGCCAATCGACCACTTCAAGTGGTCGACAAGAGGGAAAAGTGGCCGACAAGGCCCCTCTCCCTTCCAGGCAAGAGGCACTAAGGTTTGGCCCAAAAACAAGCACAAAACAAAAGGGGTTCAGAGGCTCAAAGACAAGGCGTTCCGCCGAGAACTTCGGGCGCTCAAAACAAGCACAAATAAGCACAATCATCGAGTGCACAAACAATGGTTTCTAAGTCTTGAGGTCGGTCAAAAATGGGGTGTCTACAGTTGCCCCTCTTTGATAGAACTCGGAAGTCATGAAATGATGGGAATGAATGTCAAAGCCCAAAGACGACCCATTTTTGATAAGGCCGAGGACTTAGACAAACAAGCAAACAAAACAAAGAACAGTTGCGCCCGCAGGCCGCCCATGTATCCCTTTGCAAGGAATCAAACCAGCATAATTCTGGGGAAAAATGCAAATGATATGCACGATACAAAACATAACTTATGATTATGCAATGAGGGCTGTAATGAAACATCTAGATGCAAATGTTATGCAAAGAAGCGCTACGGCAAACTCGTACATAAGCAAGTAAACACGAACCAAACCACATTTCATGCAGAAAGGATGTAAGAAAATTATGCAATCTTAACTGCGCCTCATGCAGGAAAGATAAAGAACAACATAACCCTCGGGTGCACCCGAGGCGTGAAACAAGATCCTAACGCGTGGCACACGCGAGGAGAGAAATGGTGTGAACCGAGGGACATACCTTAAGGCTCTGAACCACAGAGAACAGTGATAACAAGTGAAACACATCCAACTATTATGCAACCAAAACAAAGAGTGGTATAAGCATTGGAATCCGTCTGGATGCCTTTAACCAAATCATCTTAACGCGCCGCGCTCGAGAGGAAAAAGAGAGCGGTGCAAACACCGGAGGGTGGTATAAACATCGGAGCACAACCCAATGTTTCTATCAAAAAACAGAGTGGTATAAGCGTCGAAACACGTTCCAAACGCTTCTAACCGGAAGGGGAATATAAACATTGGGCACAAGTCCCAATGTTTCTAAACAAAGCAAGGTATAAGCATCGAAACACGTTCCAAACGCTTCTAACCGGGAATGTGGGTATAAACATCGAGCACACGTCCCAATGTTTCTAAACAAAGCAAGGTATAAGCATCGGAACACGTTCTAAACGCTTCTAACCGGAAAGGTGGTATAAACATCGGGCACACGACCCAATATTTCTAACCAAAACAAAGAGGTATAAGCGTCGGAACACTTTCCAAACGCTTCTAACCAGGAGGGTGGTATAAACATCGGGCACACGTCCCAATGTTTCTAACCAAAATAGAGTGGTATAAGCATCAGAACACTTTTCAAACGCTTCTAACTAGGAGGGTGGTATAAACATCAGGCACACATCCCAATGTTTATAACCAAAGCAAGGTATAAACATCAAGCACATGACCCAATGTTTCTAACCAAAAACAGGGTGTTCAAGGGACATGAATGATCTTACCTGGAGTTCCTCTGAATGGACCATACATACAATATCGTCTGGTTGCACCAGCTTTGAATGAATCGTATATGCAATATCGTGCCTGCATAAGAAAGAAACTTAACAGACACAGCAAGATAGGAATGCATGTTCCATGCAAGATTAATAGCATGTTCTATTCAAAATACCAAATGCATGTTCTATGCAACAGGTACGAACATTTTCTATGCATATGTAAGGGTATGTATAATGTAATACAATGCGACATGCATATGCTATGCAAACACGAGAACATGTGTGATGCAATGCAACGCAACATACACATTTTGTGCACAATAATAACAATGCATATTCAATGCAACATCAATAGCATGTTCGATGCAAAACACTGAATAAAGAAACGCGCATTCTATGTAGTGATAAACAGAACATGCCCTAATAGAACCAATTCAGTTGCAACATCCAGCTTACCACTCGGAGGAGTCACAATATATTTCAAAAGGATACACCTCCTTCATGCCGGTTGATGATGAGTCATGCGTCGAAGACATAAGTTGAAACTTCCGCAAAGACACTTTGAGCTGAAAAGTGAACTTTTCTTGTACTTTCTCGGGAGCCAAGGACACAAAACAGCATAAAAACACACAGGGAGAACATCGACACCGCCACCACCAAGCAAAGGTTTCGACTGTTGCACATGTTGTTGGCCACCTAAGTGGCCGGTTGGCCACAAAAACTGGCCGGTCGGCCAGTTGTGGTAAATCTGGGCCATTTTGGTCTTTTTGCATGGAGATCTTTAAAAGCACATTTCCAAATCACATTTCCTCACACCCATAATGCCGAAATTGCTTGCTCTTCATCCCTAGACACTTTTTCCTCCTAGATCCATGCTTCACACGCGTTTTCCAACGCGCCACGCGAAGTTGATTCGCTAAAACCTTTCGATTTCCTCTATTTTTAACCGATTAAAATTTGTTTTCGGAGCTTTTTCTCCATTTTCGCCACTTGAGGTTTGTTTCTGATGGGTCGTTGAACACACCAAAAATAATCACTAAACTATACCAAATTCTATTAGAATAATGGCAAGTCCAGGTATCGATCCACAGGGATTATTGTGAAATTAAACTAATTTAATCGTTAAATTCCTAAATTAACTTTGATAAAAAGATTGAATGTTTATAACCTAATTTAAAAACGAATAAATTAAACTAAGGAATTAAATTATCAAGAATAAATGAAATTGGTTTACTGAATTGGGGGAAAAACTAGGGTGGAGAATTCACCACTAACCACATAATTAGGGTTTCTAATTGAAATCAATTATGCTATGGTTTGAACGGATTAATGTTTCGCAACTACAAGTTCGAAGCATTTGACAAGAAGATCATCACATTCAATGTACGAGCACGAACCATCTCAAGTAATACGAATCGTTCACTCTAAACTAAGATAGTGATACGACTCGTTCCTCGTAGCATGGTTCGTCCCATACTTTGAATGTGAAGGAAAAGAAAACAATTGTATGGATAATATTTAACAATCACAGAAAGTCAAATATTCGAAAGAATAATGAAAATTATATATAAAGAATTTGTAAAACACCATACAATGGTTCAAACCTTTACATAATATAAAATCAAAAAGAAAAACCTATTACATGGCTAGGGTTTCTTCAAAACCCTAGAAAAGAAGACTAGCCACTCATGGAGGAGTGGAAGGAGGAAGATGGAGAAGAAACCACCATGGAAGACATCTTGGAGCTTTTGCTTTCCTCCTCCTTTCCAAACCCTAGCCTCCCTCTTTAGGTTAAAACAGTTTCAGAACCCTAGAAAAGCCTTTTCCTTTTCTATTTATACTTCTACTCACTTCCAAACAGGATTAAAACATCAGTTTGACTTTTCCAAAAAAAAGTCAACTCTGTCCAAATTTTGTCTTTTTGCCCATTTTATGCTCCGACGATGTATAACCTGATTGACATTTAACACACATAAAATATACAGTTTGACCAGCAAGTGAAGTTAAGAAATTCTAATTAACGGCCTCAATGATGTACATTTCGGCCTTAATCAGTTTCCCTCAAGTTTGTCTTGAGTTTGACACCTTTTCCCAGGCTTTGACTTTTTCTCCCATTTTCTTTCTCCGAGAGTTGACTTTTGTTGACTTTTGGCACTTTCCACCTATTTTGCTCATTTTCGCCTAATTTCTCACCTTCTTTCCAGATGGCAGACGACGTTCCTCACGATGGAGGTTCTCTAGAGATGGAGGGAGATCCTGAGTACATACCATTGTCGCCAAGAGTGTGACCTTTCGACCCGGAGAGGTACCTTCCCGAGGTGCATGCATTACCACCCAGTACAGTCTGTCACTTTAGCAGATTTGCACGAGGCGGACCAACGGATCTCCTGTTGCGAGAGCTAGAGTCTCACCTGTCTCATGGTGCCTTCGAGGTATGCACTGTATTCTTACATTTTCTACGATATACTTTACATTTCTTGCGTAGCTCGCACTTTTGCACTGTATTTCATTTGCTCATTTTGAACACATTCACACACTATATTTCTTCTGCTCATTCTAAACACAGGTAGACTCCCATTTTACCCGAGGATACGGGTCCACCTCAGCGAGGGAGTGGTACATGGACCTTCCCGACGGTGTCCGGCAGATCATCGATGAGGCGGGGTTCGATTTGTTCTGCATGGGGCTATCACACCTCATGGCGAGAAGGACCCTTTTAAGCGCACTGGTAGAGAGATGGTGGGATACCACAAACTCTTTCCATTTCTCTACTGCTGGGGATATGATGATGACCCCATATGATTTCGCCATGTTGATGGGCCTCGAGGTAGAGGGCCGGTCGATCCCATATGATACCGATATGGGTGAGTGGAAGGCCGCCTGGACCTATTTGCTGGGAGCACACCCACCTATCTTCCGATTAGGGATGGTCTGATACACCTGGTTTGCAAACCACTACAGAGGGACAGCCCCAGTAACTGTAGAGGGGACCAAGCAGTGTGCCCGAGGTTTCCTGATGTTCCTCTTCGGCACTACCTTGTTTACTGACAAGGCGAACACAGTTGGGCTATATCTTTTGAGCGCCTTGGTGGACTTATCTAAGGTTCGGCATTATGATTGGGGCGACGCTGGCCTCGCTACCCTTTACTGCTACATGAGCTCGACCTCTCGTAGGAGCGGGAACAGAGTTGGCGACTATTGGAGAGCCTGGGAGGTATGCTTTGCTTTTCTGTTTTACATTCTCTGCCATGCTTTCTACTTTGCACTTTCTGTACACTGCACACACCGCACACTATACACACATAGTCTAATCTTTACATTTGTACTTTCTGTACACTGTACTACACACCTTGCTTTTTGCATTCTCTATATATTCTGTATTCTCTACATTTTGCATTCTCTGGACATTGCACACATACTCTATTTTTCGCATTATTTGTGCTTATCTGTATTCTCACTATCGCCCTCTTACTTTTCACAGCTATGGGTGTACACCTATTTCCCGATGCTTGCTCCAGAGCCTGAGGTCAAGATGCATCTTGGAGTACCATACTCATATCGATACGACGGTCAGTGCCAGCCAAGGACCCGGGAGACCCTCTTATTCTTTCGCTAGTATTTCGATACAATAAGGGCAATAGAGGTAACTCAAAACTCACAGTTTTTTCTGCTTTCAGCTCCAATTCATTTTACATATGTAATGCCAACTTATCAATCTATGCACTTATTATCTGCAGATCACGTGGCAGCCCTGGGCGATGATGCCAAAGGGTGCTAGATTTCAGTTCGCCGGAGCTTGGGGCACTTCCTAGTATCGGCTCATGCTCAAGGGACCAGTAGGACAAGCTTGGTTCCTAGGTGAGCGCTTCATACACCAAATGCTAGGTTTGCCATTACAGTTGGTTCCCTTACCACCTCCGTCTTCCATGCGAGCCACAGAGAGTCTCTTCCCTCAGGAGATCATTGACTTCACGTGGGGTGGAGATGCAGACCTCATCATTGGGGAAGGGGACGATACGACTTACATCTAGACGTACCTCATGCCTCCTTTGACAGACATTCATGTTCATACAGGGAGGGCAGCTAATGTCCCTTCGTCAAGTAGGGCCCGAGTAGTAGATGCCCTTTCGATGAGCAGGTGTAGACACCCCATTTTTGATCGACCTTAAGACTCAAACGTCATCGTTTGAGTGCTTGATGATTGCGCATGTTCGCGCTCGTTTGGAGTCCTTGAGGTTTTCGGCTGCGCGCCTTGCCTCTAAGTCTCTTAACTCTCTTCTTTTTGGCCTTGTTTTTGGACCATGCCTTGGTGCTTTTGCCTAGAGGGAGAGAGAGGCCTGTAGGGCACTTTTGGTAGCTATAGGCTACTCTTTCCTTTTGTAGGCCACTTGTAGTGGCCCGTAGGCTAGTTTTCGGGGCTTTCGACTGAACGCCTTGTCTCGGGGCCTCTTGGGTCTCTTCATTTTGGTTTGTTTTTGGACCATACCTTGTTAACCCTTACCTAGAGGGAGGGGAGGGCCTGTCAGCCACTTTTTGGTGGTTGTAGGCCACTTTTTCCTCCTGTAGGCCACTTTAAGTGGCCGGTAGGCCAGTGGAAGTGGCCTACGGCCATTTTTTTATTTTTGCAGATATTTTTAGATATTTTGAGCCAGCTGTGGCTCACTGAATGCATCCTCCATACATGTGTATGGAGGGATTCAAGCAAGCTCTAAGCTTGTCAAGGAAGCTTTACCTTGCATTGCTTATATAAGGGAAGCTCTCTCTCCCTTCTAAGGGGTTTAGAAATTTGAGGAGCAAAAAATATCTACTCTCTCTCTAGAATTCTCTCTCTCTCTCTCTCTATATATATATATATATATATTTGTGCCTTAAAGTGTTGTTTCTCCATACTTTTGCACACAAACACCTACTCAAACACCACTGTCATTGAGCTGAGGTTCTTGGAAGTCTTATTTGAGTGGTTTTAGCTGGTCTTTTGCCTCAAAAGTTGCTATTTTGCTGTGATTCTTCAAGGGTGAGTAGTTACCCTCTTTAAGCTTTGTTTTGCTTAAGTATTTGGCCATCCTTGCATGCTCTTTTAGGCCTAACTTGTAACTAGAAAAAGTTCTCCTTTTAAGTGCTTAGAATGTTTGTTTGAGGCCTCTTTGGTGTTGAGGGTGTTCTACCCTCTTGTGTGTCTTATTTGCTTAGGCTTGGTGCCATCCTTTAAGGCCTTTGAGATCACCCTTGTTTAGCCTTTTCACCACTAAATTCCAGAGGAATTTTAGTTATGGAAAGTGGATTTTGAGACCCAAATGGATGGGGGTGGTCCCCCCCTTTATGCCTTGTTTGCATGTGTTGTTGGCTTAACACTTTGGCATGTTTTTCTACCCTCTTATGGCTCTATCTTAGCATGTTTTAGGCCTCATTTTTCCATGTTATAACTCTATTTTGGATTGGTTTGGCCTCATGTTGTTTGCTTTTTACACGTGTAGTGTAAACTTGTTCACTAGCCTAATATGCTTCATAGGTTAGCTTGTCATTCTAGCATGTATTAGCTTCACCCCAACATGTTTTTGGTGTTATTTTGGCATGCTTTAACTCTAATTTTAGTTAGTGGGGTCGTCTCTTGCTTGGTCTATATACTTGTAGTGCAATCCTCCTTGTAGGCTTAACATGCATCATGCTTTGTGCCTCTAATTCTAGCTTGTTTTAGCTTTGCTCCAGCAGGTTATTAGCCTTGTTTTGACCTTCTTAAACTCTATTTTGAGTGGTCTTGATCATTTGGAACTTGCTTTGTATAGCCATAGTGCAATCTTGCTCACTAGCTTTGAGTTTCAAAGTCTCTAGCATGCTTTACTTGAGTTGTGTGCATGCTTTGGCCTCATTTCTCACATCATTTTAGTGTGTGTAGGGTAGTCATACTCTCACATGTTTCACACTTTCAATGCTTTTGGAGAGTTGTGCCTTATGTCTTGATCATGGGCTAATTTGTATGCATGCTTGCCTAAGCTTTTGAGCTACCATCTCAACATGTTTTTTGGTCTTATTTTTTCATGAAGCAACTCTATTTTTGGTTGATGGAGTCACCTCTTGCTTGGTTTTGGTACTTGTAGTGTAATCCCACTCATTAGCCTTGCATACTTAGTGTTTTGGCTTACCATTCTAGCTTGTTTTGGCTACACTTCATCATGTTTCTAGCATTGTTTTGACCTGTCTTAGGACTGTTCTACGTGATTTTGGTCATTTCGGGCTTGCTTGATATGGCCATGGTGCAAGTGCCTTAGCTAGTCTTGAGTTTGGAAGCCCTTAGCATGCTATATTTGTAATGTGCGCATGATATAGCATCATTTGGTACGACATTTCAGAGCATATACTTCCATTATACACTCATGTTTATCGCTCTTTAATTGTGTTTGAGAGTTGAACCTTATGCCTCGCTCATCAGCCAATGCATGAACATCATTTTCTTGTTTTTCATGCTATCATTTCGGAGCATTTTGACCATTGTTTTGGCATGCATGAGCTATGTTTTGGGCTGTTTTAGTTGTTTGAGCATTGTATTGCATAGTCCTTGTGTTGTGCCTTTCATTAATTTCAATGCTTGAGGACCCTAACATGCTATACTTGTGTATTTGCATGATATGTCATCATTTGGCATATGATTTCAATGCCTACATCTCTGTCATACTCTCTTATTTATCACTTCTTCATTGTGTTTGAGAGTTGTGTCTAATGTATGGCTTGCTAGCCAATGCATGAACATGTTATTGTAGCTTTTGATGCCTCATTTCTAGCATGATCCAACCATTGTAGTGGCACGAGGTAGGTTTGACCATTTGAGCATTGTAGTGCATGCTTCATGTGTGATACACTTCACTTGCCTTGATGCTTTAGCTCCTAAACATGCCATACATGCATTGCGTACATGATAGAGCCTTGTGCACACCACTCTGTAGACACCCCATTTTTGACCGACCTTAAGACTCAGACGTCATCGATTGAGCGCTCGGTGATGGTGCATGTTGTGCTCGTTTCGAGTCTCCGGAGTTTTGGCTGAGAGCCTTGCCTCCGGGCCTCTAAACTCTTTTGTGCTTCGGCTTGGTTTATGGACTGAACTTTGTTTCTCTTCCTGGAGGGAGGGAGAGGTCTTGTAGACCATCTCTTTGTGGTCGTAGACCACTTTTCCCATTTGGAGACTAGTTTTCGATTTTTGGAGCCTTTGGTCGTGCGCCTTGTCTTGGGACCACTTAATGTTCTCTGTTTGGCGTGGTTTCTGAACCAAACCTTGTTGCCTCTGCCTAGAGGAACACTGTGGTCTGGGAGACCACTTTTGTGGTTGCATATCACTTTTGGTGCTCGTAGACTAGTTTTCAAGGCTTTCGACCGCGTGCTTTGCCTCCCGATCTCTCGTCTTGCATCCGCTTTGGTTTGTTTATGGTACAAACCCTTTTTTCCTTGTTTGGAAGGTGGTCCAAGGTTGGGAGACCGGTATTTCTCCTGGCCGACCACTTCTTCCTCTGCCAGCCAGTTTTCTAGTCGGACAACTGGCTTTCTTGGTCTTTGGGCCATCTTTTCTGGTCAGCCACCACACCACTGCATTGTTTTCATGCCTTGGACTCTCTCCCACCATGCCGACTAGTTTTTGCTCTTAAGGGCCACTTAAAGTGGTCGGCCGACCACTTTAAGTAGCAAGCCGACCACTTCAGGTGGTCGGCTGCTTTTTGACACTTTTTTGGAGATATTTTCCTCTAGCTGGCACAGTTGGAGGACATTAGGGCCATTCTCTATACATGTGTATGGAGGGATTGCCTTGGTGCTTAGCTTCTCCTAGAAGCTTAGCCTTTCCTCTTCTATAAGAGGGAAGCTACCCCTCCCTTCTCTAGGTTCAGAAAATTTCCCTTAGAAAGGTACATATAGTTTTGTATCTATCTTGCTTGGTTCTTCATTTTTGTGCTTCAAAAGTGTAGTTTTGTCTTAGTTTAACACACAAACACACACTCAAACACCATACTTGGGTAGCTGAGGTGATAAGGAGTTATTTTTAGTGTTCTTGGACTGATTTAAGCTCAAAGAACTTGCTGGAGTTACAGTAGTAAAGAAGGTCTTCAAGGGTGAGTCTTTGACCTTTAAAACTCCCATTCTTGCTTAAGCTTTTGAGCCTGTTTGCATGCTGTTTTGAGCTTAACCTATAACTGAAAAAAGTTCCATTTTTAAGTGCTTAAAATAGTTGTTTTAGGTCTCTTTTTCGTTTGGGGTGATTTACCCCCTCTTAGGCCTTGTTAGGCCTTATTTTGAGCCATCCCTTTTGGCTCTTGTTGAACCCTTTGCATGACCTCTCTACCACTGAAATCCAGAGGATTTTCAGTGGTGGAAAGGTGGTTTTGGTGTCCTAAATAGGAGAGGGTCATCCCCTCTCCTTGTGTCTTGTTTACTTGCTTTATATGCCTCATGTTTGAACACCTTTGATAAGCTTTTGTTAGCTTGTTCTTAGCATGTATTTGTGTTTGTTTTGCTGAGGCATAACACTGTTTTTGTTTGCTTTGGTCACTCCATGCATGGTTAATACATTTGTAGTGTAAATCACACAAACTAGCTTTATGTGCTCCATGAAATAACATGTCATTCTAGCTTGTTTTCTTTCTATTTCAGCATGTTTTTGGTGATGTTTTTCCATGTCATGACTCTATTTTGGTTTGGTTTGGTTGGCCTTTGCATGCTCCTTACACTTGTAGTGTAATTCCATGAAATAGCTTAACATGCATCATGTTGTAACATGTCATTCTAGCATGCTTTTGGCTTAACTTCATGAAGCTTTTGTTCATGTTTTAACATACTTTAGCTTTGATTTTAGTTGTTTTGGCCATGCATGACTTGCTTTGTATAGCTATGGTTCAATCTAGCTTGTTAGCCTCGTGTATTGAGTCCACTAGCATGCATTACTTGGACTATTTCAATGATTTGGCATCATTTATCATGTGATTTCAGTCCATGTTTTATGGCCATGCATTCACATTTGTCACTCATTCAATGCGTTGGAGGGTTTCCCCTTTTATGCCTTAACATGAATCATTGCGTATGCCTTCATGCCTTAGCTTGCGAGCTATCATTTCAGTGCTTATTTGGGGTTATTTTGCCATGATATAACTCTAATTTTTATTGGTTAAGTCATTCTATGCTTGGTCCTAATAGGTGTAGTGTAATCCACCTTGTTTGCCTTGTATGCATCATGCCTTATGCCCTCCATGCTAGCATGTTTTGGCTTTCTTTCATGCATGTTTTAGACTCATTTTAACATGTTCTAGGACCATTTTGGATTGCCTTAGTCACATGCTTCATGTTTTGTATACTTGTAATACAAATGCTCTTGCTTACCTCAAGCTTTGAGCACCATTGCATGCTTCATTTGTGTTGTATACATGATTTGGTATCATTTAACATGACATTTCAGAGCATTTAGCATTGCCATGTTCCTACCTCAATCACCCTTTGAGTGCCTCTAAGGGTTTTGCATTTGTTGCCTAGTTTATGGCTTAACTTGTATGCTTGCATGCCTAGGTATTTGAGCCCTCGTCTCAGCATGTTTAGGTCCTTATTTTTACCTGCTTGAGCTCTATCCATGCTTAGTTCATGCATTTGTGCCATGTATTGCATGCCTCCTTTGTAGTCCTCTTTACTAGCTTCATGCTTTAAGGTGCGCCTAGGACACCGTGTTTGCCGTATGCTATTCCTGAATGGTTTGCCGGAGGCTCCCTTTGAAAAGCGTGCCATAAGGCTGACCGGTTGCGGGCTCTGCCACAACGGGAGCACAAACCTCGGTTTTTACTGGGGCACCTTTTTGACCATTCTACCTACTGCATATCGGAATCCGTAGTGACTATTCCAAACTAGGATAGGTTGCTTACCCGATTGTAGGTTGTTTGAAACCGCTGTGTACGTAGTGAAACCCTAGCTCCTGACAAAATAGGATAGGGAAACCCTACCCCAACATAGGGGTATTTTTGGCTCTCATTTGTTTGCTATGTGCTTTTAGAGTGCGTCTCTACAGGAATGCACGTATCAGTTTGCAAAGTTTGGGTATCAGGCTTGAGGGCATCGAAATTTTAGGAATCAGTTTTACCTGAGGGTATCAGTTCTGAAGTAATTTTGGGCAGACTTGATGAGAGATCTGATCATTCACGTGCTTGTATCTCATTCAGTGAAATTGAAATTTGAGATCTTTGCTTTTCTTTTTTGCTAGGTAGTCTTGGAACCGTAGCTTCAGAAAGCTCCAATATCCCCCAAGGTTCATTAGATTTGTGCTGATAGACTTTGTCAGGTCAGAGATTCAGTTCAAGAGCAGTCAGTGTTTTCCTTCGTTGAGGCAAGGCAGAGAAGGGCCAGTCAAGGCTCACCGATTCATCAGATCCGTTAGTCACTAGTCGTATCACCGCTGTTTAGTTCAGCAAAACTCGTGATGACGCAAAATTCAGAAGAAATTGTGGTTATGGTAGCAGTATTAAATCGGGGGATCGCCATGTAGGGTGAGACCGATGTTGAAATGCAACGCCCGCCCAGGTCACCTGCCGCATGCCCAATCTGGGAGCCCCAATTATTCCAAACCTGTGAGCCCACCACTTTTGAGCTGATGGGAATGATCGGCGATCTTTAGAGGTTCGTGACTAATCTAACCTACGGAATGTCAGCTCCGCCGTCGACCACATTATATGCTGGAAATTTCATGCCATAAGAGCCCCCGCTATTGGGGTGGATTGTAATTGAACTCAGCTAATCTGAACCCATCCTAAGTATAGACAATGGCATGTCAACAACAACCGGGTTCCGCTCTGATGTAGCAACCCAAACCTTCGACCAAGCTGAGGCAAGTGGTAAGAATAAGGTGGAGACAGACACTGATCCCTATGAACAACTTTTGCAGGCTGTTGAGGCTTTGAAAGCCGGGGGACTATACAAACAGCAAGTGCTCGTAGTTATTGCAAAAACTGTGGATGATACCTTTGTCACTCAGAACGAGGGCAGTTCGAGCCAAGGGAAAAATCAAGAGAAGGGCCGTCATACCAGAACTGTTCCTCCCAACCCTAATCCTGCACTCGGGAAAGATCAGCAGACCAAGCCAGTACCTGCCGACCCTTTTTCTAGTGCACCCAGCAAAAATCCACAAACCTCATAGTATCTACCCTGAGGGCGCAGGGTCTTCCATGCCTTCTACATGCCTTTGTCCAAGGCTCTTCAAATCCTTGCTGAAAAGGGGCATCTCAAACCCTTTGAGCCTCGACCTCTCCCTAGTCATCTTCCACCTAGTCATAACGCTACCCAGTATTGTGCGTACCGTCAACAAACTGGTCATACCACCGACAATTGCTTCCGTCTTCGCCACGAAGTACAAGACTTGTTTGACAATGGGGTCGTCCTCCCACCAAGCTCAGCAAAGTCTATTGTCAATGGATCAGTGAATCTGGAGGATAATGTGATGTGATCAAGGGATGCCCCACCTGCGGGCGGCACTCAGTTTACTTCAGATGTGGCGTATGGCACGCACTATTTTGAGCATTTGCGAATGCTAGTTTTTGTACTTTCTGACTTGGGTATTCAGTTAGTTTTGTTGTCTTGTATATAGTCAGTCTTTTTGTACTATGTTAGTTGGGTCTGTCTTGTTGTATCGAGTCAGTCTTGTTGCACAAAAGTCGGGTGATTTTGGGGGTGTTACCTCGGATATCACTTGCTTGTTTTGTGTTTGTCTTTTTGCTTTCTTTTGAGTCTGTTTCTGCCATGGAGCCAGTTACACCAAAAGATCTAAATAAAACAACGGTGGTTTTCACTCTTTTGTGTTTGTTGCTATCTTGAACCTGTTGTGCCAGCAAGTTTGAATGAAACGACAGTACATTTCACCTGTTCTTTTGTGCCTTGAAACCATTGCATTGACCTAAGTTTTTCAAAACTTTTTGAACATTGTGATGAAAACAAAGAGGAAGGAATTCCTCGGGATTTGCAAAAATTTGATTAAATGAGAGGAAGAAAGGCGTGCTAAGCCCTTAATGAATGAAATCATGCTTGTTAGTGTGAGTACTGAGAAGGATCCTGGCTTGATCCAGATTGGTTCTACATTGTCTTCAGTGTGAGCGATTTGTTGCTTTCTTAAAAGATTTCAAAAAATATTTTGCACAGTCCTACGAAGACCTGTGTAGAATCACTTTTGAGATTGTGCAGATTAGGATCGCTATCAGCCTCAAGACTCGACCCCCGTTGCTTTCAAATCTTGAACCTTAATTCAGAATGTTCAAAGGTCCATCATGATATGAGGTTTGTACGGGCAAATTTGAAACAGCCCTCAAACAAGAGGCAAGAAAGTTAGATCAAGAAGATCAGATGTGATCAAAAGAAGCTTGCGAAGCTAGAACAGGAGCACCCCTCGAACTAGGGGCAAAAATGTCAGATGTGCTCAAAGAGTCAAAAATTGTGACATTTCTCAAGCTAATGAAGATCGGTAAGAATGCCAAATCCCAGAAGGAAGAAAAGAAGAAAGTATTGCTCAAGGACAACCAAGTTCCTATCCACAACACTAAGGGCAAATTCAACCCCCTATTGGATGGACTCCAACATCATCAGCAAACAACAGCCACTCTCTTGGATTCAGATGGCTTCGAGATCTCAAAACCATTTGACATGGACAAAGCTACACTTTTACGCTTGAGAGGCTCGTTAGGCCAAAAACCCGGAACGGCGACCCAGGCAAAAGTTAGAGCAAGAAAAAGAAAAAAAGCAAATAAAAAAAAATCGTCAAAAATCAAAATTCTGAAAAGAAATAAAAAAGAAGAAAAGAAAAGAAAAGCAATGAAAAGAAAAGAAAAACATAGCTCGCAAGGTTGAAAACCCGGAAGGGCGGCCTTGGCAAAAGTTAGAGCGCAAAAGGAGAGGTTAATACCCGAGTGTACCTTAACCGGAACTACGTCAGGCTTGATTCCCATGTTGGGGATATGTAGGCAACTTCATTATGAAGTCCGGTCATAAACACTTCCAAATCAATTGTGTCCATATATTGGTTTTGATCATCTTTGTCTTCTCTATATCCGAGAGTTCGATTACTATGAGAATTGGTTACAATGTGCTGCGGTGCTATTCAAACAAGGGGCAACTTTCCGTTGCCGTTCAGTGTGCTGCGGTGCTATTCAAAGAAGGGGAAACTTTTCGTTACCGTGCAATGTCCTTCAGACAAGGGGCAATTTTCCATTGTTATGGATCTGAGGTTGTGCATCTCAAGAGTAGGTTCCATGCTCGTTGAGTAGTGGCCGTTTGCAAAAACAGTTTTTGAGAATTTTTACTGAGGTTGACTAACTTTCTCCAAAATTATTCTATTTTCCAAAACTGGACCATTTCTTGGACCCAAAAAAGGAAATTTTTCAGTGCTCATAGCCTGACTTGCATCATTTCAAATCAGAAAATCGAACAAGTATGCTAATCTAACTCTTATTTTGGTCAAAATTGTTTTAGTAGAAAGCCAAAACAAAAAATGGTCAAAATGATGAACTAGGGGCACAGTCGAGTCAGGTGTTCTGTCTTTTCCCCATTGTCACCACACTTGCCAGAAAGGGCACTCTACTTGCTAGAAAAAGGGACAACTGAAGCTAACAGCAAAATACCGAAAGCTATCTCATCCTCCGAGCAACGAGGTTTCAAGCCAAGTGCGAAGCACGAACTGGAATGGATCTAGATATTCCACTCCCTCGTTTGGACATATCTGATCACGTCCAAACTCCCCAGCAAAGCATTGTCAACCGATGTCAGCTGCAGATTGGCTACACACCCAGTTGTAGCGCAACCCCTCTGTGGGGGAAGTTCACTGTTGTGAGCAGAAGAATGAGAATCTAGCAGAATGCTAGGGGCCCAGGCCCGCAACTTCTTGTTTATCCATCAACCGCCCAGTGGAGGGATAAAAATGAGAGATTGAAGAATAGAGAGATGTGCGTGGAGAGAAAAAGTGAGAAAAGGGCTTTTTTAGAAAAACAAAGCCTGAGGGTCGAATGATGTGAGAATCACAAATGAGAAAGGGTGGGAAACAATACCCGGAGAAACTGGCTCCTCATCAAACAAGAGGTCTCTCGTCTTTGGCACACGTCTGAGTGTCGTGTGTGTTGCTTTGTTTGTCTCGATTCTTGTTTTGAATCGTTTTGGGTGTCACTAGGTGTGTTTAGGTTGTTTACCCTTTGTTTTTTTCCTTTGATTGAGTCGTTTTGACTGTGGTCAGTCGTAGGCTCAATACCCAGTTAAAAACTCGTTTCTAAATTTCAAAAATAAATCGTTTTGTTCTCAGAGTGCTGTATCATTCTCCACATTTGTGAAAAACACGATTTGTTCTTTCATAAAATCGGGGGGTTCAACCCAGATCATGTGATAATAGTAAAACTAGGACCTATCTGAAGCTATATAGGTTCCATACTTCAAAGCAAAATAAAAGAAGGAAAATTTGGAGCATCTAAGTATGTTTCAACTTCTGCAAGTTCCGTCATTGCATCCCGTGCGTTCAGAATGAGTTGCGTGTTTAGAATGAGCA
The DNA here is from genome assembly GCA_025200525.1 of Camellia lanceoleosa. Taxonomy (NCBI): domain Eukaryota; kingdom Viridiplantae; phylum Streptophyta; class Magnoliopsida; order Ericales; family Theaceae; genus Camellia; species Camellia lanceoleosa. The sequence continues at coordinate 97,201,723 of CM045763.1, read as the reverse complement.
GTGTGTTGTTATGGGCTATGTGTTCGAAGTAAACGGAGTACTGTGTTATGAACTGTATGTTCAGAATAAGCAGTGTCCTACATGAGCCGTGTGTTCAAAATGACCAGAATACTGTGTTATGAGCTGTGTGTTCAGAGTGAGCAGTGTGCTATATGATCTGTGTGTTCAAAGAGAACAGGATATTGTGTTATGAGCCGTGTGTTCAGCAAGCGGTGTTTGTCAGCCGAAATGTGTGTTCAAAGTAAACCGAATCTTTGTGTTGGCTGCTTCAAAGCGAATGACAATCGGCACTCTCCTGAGTACCAATCCCTGCCAGAGGCATCTTGGCCACGTTCGCGATGAGTTCCTAGGAGATCAACTGCGATGGTAGAAACTAGAGTTCAAATGGCTGATGCCTAGAACACAAAGGTTTGGAATTTCTGAGACTAAAGTCTGGTTTAAATACCCAAGGGTGTATCCCCGTCTTGAAATCTGTATGGAAGCCCCATAGGTTGAGGTAGTGGGTATGCATCTCGATTCTGGATACTGAATCAACCTAGTCTGTCGCCCCGTTGAAGAATAGGGAAAGTTGTGAATATGATCCGGAAGAAAAGTGGCATCCGTGGTTTCCCCAGCAGATGTTGCTCCTTGTCAGCATTTCAGGACCTTTGTACTATGAGTTGAAGGTAAGAGTTCAAAGAATGCAAGGGGAGATCCCCATCGGAGCAGAGTGGTTCACCGCCACTCATCTCATGAGGTGCTTTCTAATTTCTTTTGGCATCGTGCATTGTATTGCATTATACCTATCAATTTCTTTCTCATTCATGCACAGTATTGTACGTACTGTTCATTTGGGGAAGTTTCGGTTCAGTTTAACTGATTCCTTTCCTCTCTCGCATGTGATACGCTGAGAGGTCTACTCTCCTTCTTTTCGAAACACGGGGATACGTCCCTATGTTTTTCCCTCTTTGGTTTAGAGCATTTGGAATACATTCCAATGCTCGTACCATTTTGAAACACAGGGATACGTCCCTATGTTTCTCCTTCTTTGGTTTAGAGTATTTAGAATGCGTTCCAATGCTCGTATCATTTCGAAACACGGGGATACGTCCCTATGTTTCTCCCTTTTTGGTTTAGAGCATTTGGAATACGTTCCAATGCTCGTACCTTTCCGAAACACCGGGATACGTCCCTATGTTTCTCCCTCTCCCCCTTTCCTCACACGGTTTCAGCGTGTTTGGAATTTGGTTGACCCCTTCTCACGATTTCAGCGTGGTTAGAGTTTGGTTCTTCCACACACGGTTTCAGCATCTTTGGAATTTGGTTGACCTCTTCTCAAGATTTCAGCGTGGTTAGAGTTTGGTTCTTCCTCACACGGTTTCAGCGTGTTTGGAATTTGGTTGACCTCTTCTCACGATTTCAACGTGGTTAGAGTTTGGTTCTTCCTCACACGGTTTCAGCGTGTTTGGAATTTGGTTGACCTCTTCTCACGATTTCAACGTGGTTAGAGTTTCGTTCTTCCCTACACAGTTTTGGCTTGTTTGGAATTTGGTTGACCTCTTCTCACGATTTCAGCGTGGTTAGAGTTTGGTTCTTCCTCACACGGTTTCAGCGTGTTTGGAATTTGGTTGGCCTCTTCTCACGATTTCAACATGGTTAGAGTTTGGTTCTTCCTTATACGATTTCAGCGTGTTTGGAATTTATCTCAGGCAGCGTCGTGTACGTGCCTGGACGGTTGTTTTTGAACCTCCTCCCACGATTTCAGCATGGTTTGAGTGTCCCTTTCCTCACACGATTTCAGCGTGTTTGGAATTTGTCTCAGGCTGCGTTGAGCCTGCTCCTGATTGGTTGTTTTGGGATTTGTTTTTCCCTCTCTTTTCATTCCAAGTGTGGTTGGAATACATCCCCCTCTGCATCTTCTGTACCATTTCATTCGCGCTATTTTGCGCATCGCACTATTTTGTGCATTGCATTTCATTCGCGCTATTTTGTGTATCGCACTGTTTTGTGCATTGCATTTCATTCACGCTATTTTGCGCATCGCGCTATCTTGCGCACCTCAATTGCACTATTTTGTGCATTGCATATCATTCGCGCTATTTTGCGCATCGCGCTATCTTGCGTACCTCATTCACACTGTTTTGTGTATTGCATTTCATTCGTGCTATTTTGCGCATCGTGCTATCTTGCGCACCTCATTCACACTGTTTTGTGCATTGCATTTCATTCGTGCTATTTTACGCATCGCGCTATCTTGCGCACCTTACCTGCACTTGTTAGTGCATTGCATTGTCATGCACCCCTTCTGTATTGTTATGCGTCACACTTAGGTTGCATTGTCATGCACCCTTCCACTTGCGTTGTTACGTACTTTCCATTTGTATTGCTATGCATGTTTCTAACGATATTGTACTTGTTGAGTTTCTTTCTTTTGCAGGCACGATATTGTATGTACTGTTCATTTGAAGCTGGCGCGACCAGACAAACCAGACGGTATTGTATTTTCTCCCCGTGAAACGTAGTGAGAATTGTATAATTCTCTTACATCCTTTCTGTATGTAATATAGTTTGGTTCGTTTTCGCTTGCTTAAACTGCTTCATTTATTGTGTATATTTGCTTCGTTACAGCTTTCTTTGCATGATCATAAGTTATGTTCGGCTTTGTGCATGTCATTTGCATCTTGCCCCAGCCTGCGGGCGCATCTCTTTATTATCCTGCATGTTTGTCTAAGTTTTCGGCCTTGTCAAAAATGGGTCGTCTCTGGGCTTTGACATTCACTCCCGTCACTTGTGACTTTCGAGTTCTATCAAAGAGGGGCAACTGTAGACACCCCATTTTTGACCGACCTTAAGACTCAAACGTCATGGTGCATGTTATGCTCGTTTCGAGTCTCCGAAGTTTTGGATGAGAGCCTTGCCTCCGGGCCTCTGAACTCTTTTGTGCTTCGACTTGGTTTGTGTACCGAATTTTGTTTCTCTTCCCGAAGGGAGGGAGAGGTCTTATAGACCATGTCTTTGTGGTCGTAGACCACTTTTCTCATTTGGACTATTTTTCGATTTTTGGAGCCTTTGGCCGCGCGCCTTGTCTTGGGACCGCTTAACGTTCTCCATTTGGCGTGGTTTCTGAACCACACCTTGTTGCCTCTGCCTAGAGGAACACTGTGGTCTGGGAGACCACTTTTGTGGTTGCATACCACTTTTGGTGCTCGTAGACTAGTTTTCAAGGCTTTCAGCCACGTGCTTTGCCTCCTAATCTCTCGTCTTGCATCCGCTTTGATTTGTTTTTGGTACAAACCTTGTTTTCCTTGTTTGGAAGGTGGTCCAAGGGTGGAAGACCAGTATTTCTCCTGGCCGACCACTTCTTCCTCTGCCAGCTAGTTTTTTGGTCGGACAACTGGCTTACTTGGTCTTTGGGCCATCTTTTCTGGTCGGCCACCACACCACTGCATTGTTTTCATGCCCTGGACTCTCTCCCACCATGGCCGACCCGTTTTTTCTCTCAGAGGCCACTTGAAGTGGTCGGCTGCTTTTTGACACCTTTTTGGAGATATTTTCCTCCAGCTGTAGCTGGAGGACATTAGGGATTGCCTTGGTGCTTAACTTCTCCTAAAAGGTTTGCCATTCCTCTTCTATAAGAGGGAAGCTCCCCCTCCCTTCTCTAGGTTCAGAAAATTGCCCTTAGAGAGATACATATAGTTTTGTATCTATCTTGCTTGGTTCTTCATTTTTGTGCTTCAAAAGTGTAGATTTGTCTTAGTTTAACACACAAACACACACTCAAACACCATCCCTGGGTAGCTGAGGTGCTAAGGAATTGTTTTGGTGTTCTTGGACTGATTTAAGCTCAAAGAACTTGCTGGAGTTGCAGTAGTAAAGAAGGTCTTCAAGGGTGAGTCTTTGACCTTTAAAACCCCCATTCTTGCTTAAGCTTTTGAGCCTGTTTGCATGCTGTTTTGAGCTTAACCTATAACTGAAAAAATTTCCATTTTTAAGTGCTTAAAATAGTTGTTTTAAGTCTCTTTTTCGTTTGGGGTGATTTACCCCCTCTTAGGCCTTGTTAGGCCTTATTTTGAGCCATCCCTTTAGGCTCTTGTTGATCCCTTTGCATGACCTTTCTACCACTGAAATCCATAGGATTTTCAGTGGTGGAAAGGTTGTTTTGGTGTCCTAAATAGGAGAGGGTCATCCCCTCTCCTTGTGTGTTGTTTACTTGCTTCATATGCCTCATGTTTGAGCACCTTTGATAAGCTTTTGTTAGCTTGTTCTTAGCATGTATTTGTGTTTGTTTTGCTGAGGCATAACACTATTTTTGCTTGCTTTGGTCACTCCATGCATGGTTAATACACTTGTAGTGTAAATCACACAAACTAGCTTTATGTGCTTCATGAAATAGCATGTCATTCTAGCTTGTTTTCTTTCCATTTCAGCATGTTTTTGGTGATGTTTTTCCATGTCATGACTCTGTTTTGGTTTGGTTTGGTTGGCCTTTGCATACTCCTTACACTTGTAGTGTAATTCCATGAAATAGCCTAACATGCATCATGTTGTAACATGTCATTCTAGCATGCTTTTGGCTTAACTTCATGAAGCTTTTGTCCATGTTTTAACATACTTTAGCTTTGATTTTAGTTTTTTTGGCCATGCATGACTTGCTTTGTATAGCTATGGTTCAATCTAGCTTGTTAGCCTCGTGTATTGAGTCCACTAGCATGCATTACTTAGACTATTTCAATGATTTAGCATCATTTATCATGTGATTTCAGTCCATGTTTTATGGCCATGCATTCACATTTGTCACTCATTCAATGCGTTGGAGGGTTTCCCCTTTTATGCCTTAACATGAATCATTGCGTATGCCTTCATGCCTTAGCTTGCGAGCCATCATTTCAGTGCTTATTTGGGGTTATTTTGCCATGATATAACTCTAATTTTTATTGGTTAAGTCATTCTATGCTTGGTCCTAATAGGTGTAGTGTAATCCACATTGTTTGCCTTGTATGCATCATGCCTTATGCCCTCCATGCTAGCATGTTTTGGCTTCCTTTCATGCATGTTTTAGACTCATTTTAACATGTTCTAGGACCATTTTGGATTGCCTTAGTCACATGCTTCATGTTTTGTATACTTGTAATACAAATGCTCTTGCTTACCTCAAGCTTTGAGCACCATTGCATGCTTCATTTGTGTTGTATACATGATTTGGTATCATTTAACATGACATTTCAGAGCATTTAGCATTGCCATGTTCCTACCTCAATCACCCTTTGAGTGCCTCTAAGGGTTGTGCATTTGTTGCCTAGTTTATGGCTTAACTTGTATGCTTGCATGCCTAGGTATTTGAGCCCTCGTCTCAGCATGTTTAGGTCCTTATTTTTACCTGCTTGAGCTCTATCCATGCTTAGTTCATGCATTTGTGCCATGTATTGCATGCCTCCTTTGTAGTCCTCTTTACTAGCTTCATGCTTTAAGGACCCTAGCATGCCATACTTGTGTTGTTCGAATGATTTGGCATCATTTCTTACCTCATTTCAGTGCACTTAGTGTTGCTACACTTCCATGTTTTTCACTCTTTAAGTGTTCTTGAGAGTTGCACCTTAGTGCCTTAATTGGTGAGCCAATTGGCATGCATGCTTGTATGTGTTTTTGGTGCCTTCATTTTAGCATTATGCCTACTGTTTTGGCATGACCAAGGTCTATCCATTTCGGTTTAAGTCCATTGAGTTTGGTGGTTTGCATATTGTTGCATGCTTGGTGTATTGCATATTGTTGCCCCTGTTGCATTGCATTGTGCATGCATGCATTACATGGTGTTTAGAACCTTATGATTGCCTTGCGTTGAGTATGCCATCCAGTTCTTAGCATCTAGCATTGTGTGTACCATGTTATTCATTGCATTGTGTATGCGATATAGTTCATTCGCATTGTGTATGCTAGTATGTTAATTACATGTTGTTGCATGCCTGTCCCTTGCATTGTGTATGCCATGGAGTCGCATTGTGTATGCCATGTTTTGTGTTGCATTGTGTTTGGAGTAGGTGTTAGTCCAAACACGAGAAACGAGGGGCGTTTCATACTTAAAGTGATGAAACGTGCCTTAATTCTCGATCGCCGACGCTCTTGATCATACATGATAGAGTTTTAGGCTTTATGTGTTTACTTGTGCATTCATTTCCACATTGAATTGTGCAACTTCGCCTCTCGGCTATCATGCATTGAAATGCGCGATTGGTGGCCCAAGGGTCGAGAACCACGCCCCCTTGAGTTCATGACATGATAGGGAGGGTGGTTGTGCACACATATCTTGCAAATACATTGCCATGTCCTTTCTTGCTCTCTATTGCAGCAAATTGCAATTCAGCAGCAACAACTGGCCGGCCAGCCAGAAGAAGTAGTTAGCCGACCACTTTTGGTTGTTGAAAAACCAGAAAAGTGGTTGACAGTGGTCGGTAGGTGTTTCTGGAGACCAAATGTGGTCAGCCACCCTCCCACAGGACACCCAAGGTGAAGTTTCATCTTTCTGGACCTTGGTGCAAGTTCCTGAGAACAGATGAAAACAGAGGCAAATCGGGGCATCGCATTGGATTTCTGAACGAGGCGACCGGGCTTGCATGCATTCCTCTCCCTCTGAGGCTCCTGATTTACTGCTTTCCTTAGCTGCCATGCTTAGATAGCTTGCTTTTGCTTTGGTTTGTACTTTAAATAGTTAACGCGTTTAGCTACTTCAATTCGTCTTGTAATAATTAGTTAACTAGGATTAGTTAATTAATTCATTGTGTAATAATTAGTTTAATTAGCTTAGATTAGCTAGTTAGCTTCTTATTCGGTCCCTCCCTCGAGAGGGCATATTGTTGTAATAAGCGTGCATGTGTGTGATGCATATCTTCTAATCCCCATTTCTTTCTCCTTTTTATTTAACTGCTTACGATGGTTAGTTTTAGGGCATATTTTATTTAGCATACCTTATGCTATGCATGTGTGCATCCATTCATCTGTCTTGCATGCACCGGGCTCGGCGCATCATACTAACTACATTGTATTTCAATTCCAATTTGAATAATGTACCAAGTTGCATTTCACATGACATTCTAGAATAGTCGAGCCTATCTTCGTTACATTTTCGCATGTGTTGCATTAGCCATCTTAACATGAACTAGGATCATGCATTGATTTCTAACTAGTTCTTTGTTTTGGCTCGGAGTACACTGTAAGTGTTTACGCTTTAGCATACTGCATGTGTGTTAATGTTGCCATGAAAGCATCCTTACCATGAGGCTAACTGCTTAGTTGATTAACTGCCTGAATGCCTGTGGGTGAAGGTTGGGTTACCTGAATTGGAACGATTCATTGAAATCCGCATTTTAGCCTACTTGCGAGTAGCAAACTTCAAACCATTTTCCGAACAAACGGATATGCGATGCTTTGTTCCAAATTAGGCGATCTAATCTATACTTGTTTGTTGTGTGCATCACATAGTAAGACTAGCTAATTAACCGGAATAAGAGCACATGTGTTTTCAAAAACAAGATATCATGCTTAGTACAGGCCGATCTTTGATCGAGCGAGTGGGGGTGCTCATTAAATGACCTTCCCCAATCGTACCCAAGTTCCCGAGCCGAGGCAACTTTGGTGATGTTGGACACGTGGCCTTAGGCACGAGTCAGGGTTTCCTAAATTTCCCAAAAATAAAATATTTAGGTGGCAACTCTGTATCTGGCAAAGCAGTCCATGTTTGGCACTTCTTTATTAAAAATCAGTTTTCCAAAATGATTTGCCGGATTTGGACTGTTTGGTGATTTATCGGTCTCACATCGCACATTGTGAGATTAGATTCAAAACTGTGACATTTGAGTCCGAACTATAGTAGCTAGAGAACAAAACGGATTCCGTGCCTTCGCAACACGGAGCCCGATGAGTCCTCGGGAGCGCGTCTACACACTCTAGCATTAATGGATAAGCATGTTGTTTGCATGTGTGTTGCATTGCATTGTGTTTGGATCTGACGTTAATCTAAACATGAGAAACGAGGGGCATTTCATACTTGAAGTGATGAAACGCGCCTCATTTCTTTGTCGTCGTCCCCCTTGATTGTGCATGATTGGGTGGAGGCCTCTCGAGTCCTATGTGTCATTTGTGCATTCATAGACTTGTATGAACTCGGCTTCTCAGCCATCGTGCATTGTGATGCTCTGTTGGTAGCCCGAGAGTCAAATACCGCACCTCTTTGAGCTTGAGAAATGATAAGGGGGGTGGTTGTACACATATACCCTACAAATGCCTTGCTTTGCCCTTGTTGAACTCTATTTGCAAAAGCGAATGTGCGGCAACAAGCGTCGACCGCCGAGAAAGTGGCGCATCGACCACTTTAAGTGGCCGACAGTCCTGTGGTCGACGGTGCCACCAACTTGAAGGTGGTTCAAAGTTATTCTGGTTCTGGAGCAGAAGTAGTCTAGGAATTGGTTTAGTATTCAGGAATCAAAGCAAATGCAAACAGAGGCAACCGGTGGCAAGACGACGGGATTTCAGGAGGAAGCAACCGAGCATGCATACATTCCTCGCCCCGAGGCTCCTTTTAACTGCTTTGTTTAGCTAGCTAATTCTTTGGTTCTGTACTTAATTAGTTAACGTGCTTAGCTAATCAATTTGTGTTGTAATAACTAATTAGTTATCTAGGATAGTTAATTAGTTGTGATTTGTAATAGTTAGCTTAATTAGCATAGTTAGTTAGCTTTCATTTCATTCGGACCCTCCGTCGAGAGGGCACTGTTGTAATAAATGTGCGTGTGTGTGTGCATGTCTTCCAACCCCACGTCTTTCTCCCTTTTATTTACCAGTTTTTGATGGTTAGTTTTAGGGCATGTTTCAATTAGCATACTTATGCTTTGCATACGTGCATCATTCATTTGTATTGCATGCACTGGGCTCGGCGCATCATTCAAATTGCATGGAGTTTCAATACTTACTTGAATACGTGTTTCAAAGCATGTTATCGAGTGTTGCATTTATATGCCATCTTAGATAGCCGAGCCTACTTAGTTGCATTTTGCATGTGTTGCATTAGGCATCTTGTATAATTAGGGTCATGCATTGATTTCTAATTGGTTTCTGTTTTGGCTCGAAGTACACTATGAGTGTTTATGCTTTAGCATCCTTGCATGCGTGTAAGTGACTGCCATGACAGCATACTTGCCATGAGGCTATCTGCTTAAGTGTTTAACTGTTTGAATGCCTGTGGATGAAGGCTTCATTGCTTGAATTGGAACAATTCATCGAAATGTGAGTTTTAAGCCCACTTGAAGTGGCAAATCATCATGTTTTAAGCCCACTCGAGGGTGGCAAATCCGCATTTTAGCCTACTTGCAAGTAGCAACTTTAAACCACTTTACGAAAAACAAACATGAGATGTTTTGTTCCAACTTGAGTGATTTAGTCTATACTTGTATACTGTGCACATCACATAGTAAGTTAGCTAATAAACTGGAATAAGAACACATGTGTTTTCAAAACAATATATCATGTTTAGTAGAGGCCGATCCTTTGATCGGGCGAGCGGGGGTGCTCATTTTAGGACCTTCCCCTCTCGTACCCAAGTTCCCGAGCCGAGGCAACTTTGGTGATGACGGACACGTGGCCTTTGGCGCGAGTCAGGGTTTCCTAAATTTCCCAAAATAAAATATTTAGGTGGCGACTCTGAAATCTGGCAAAACAATCCATATTTGGCGCTTTTTAATTAAAATTAATTTTCCAAAACGATTTGCCAGATTTGGACTCTTTGGTGATTTATTAGTCTTACATTGCACTTTGTGAGATTAGATTCAGAACCGTGACAGGAGTCTGAACTGTAGTAGTTAGAATCCAATTCGCGCCCTCTCCGAAAAGGGGGGCGCGCGGAGCAAATTCGGGGCGGTCTATAGCAGGGCCCGAGCACTGAAGGGCAAGGCTAGAGGGATACCCCTTGCTAGGCAAAGTTTTGGATGGCCAGATCTTCCGATCGAGCTGACAGGTTAGCGATACTCTGGAAAGCCTTATTAGATCCCGATTGAGCCTCCGCTACCTGGTCATCGATATGTCAGAACACCCAATTCACCACCGGTATGCATTACCGCTTTCATTTTTTCCATTCTCGCTCAGATACTCAGACATTCATTCATTCACTGTTCATTTCAACTTACATTTGCAGCCTTCCACAGGGTACGTCGAAGGGTCACTCGAGATGTTGACCTCATTCGAGGGCATGATCTTGGCTCCCATGGTATTCAGGTAATTTTCAGTTTTCTTGCATTTCGGTTATCATAGTTCTGTTGATATACTGAAACTGACATCTCAACTGAACATTTCCCTACATTGCATTAATATACTGCATGTATAAATCACATCTGACACATTGCATTCACGTACCGTATCTAACTTCTGCATGTACCCACTCTGCACACCATACTTGTATCTAATACACATACTATGGCTGATACATTCAAATTGCCTTTTCAGGTCACGTCTCTACAGACAGGATCATCAGCGACAGAAGCAAGACCATCAGCGCCCCCTTTAGCAACAAGGAGAGAGAGAGAGAGAGGTTCTGACATGCGGCCGGCGGAGGCGTCGGGAGCCCATCATGCGCGATGACGATGACGAGACCAGTGAGGCCGAGAACGAAGAGGTCGGGGATCAGCACACTGAGTCATCCGAGAGTGGAGATGATGATACCGGCTCCGGTTCCGCTAGTGGAGACGAGGCTGAGCCAGGCTCAGATGCAGAGGATGACGACTCCGGTTCCAGTTCATCATCGGGTTCAGATAGTGGCGTGGATGGGGATAGCTCTGCAAAGTCCGTTCCATCAAGGAAGAGGACAAAGAGGGCCTCTAGAGCTTGAGATAGCCAGCGCTGATTCATGTGTTTTTGCTTTGTTTCTTTTTACTAGTAGTGTTAACACATTGTACAGCCTTAGACAGTTTTATTTTCTTAAAAACTTTTACTTTTTGTAAAAAGAAACCATGATTGGAATGAAAACAACTTTTTTGATGAAAACATGTTGCATTTTATATTTTGAGCATCGCATTGCACTATTTTACACAAAAACGGGATTGATGGAAATTGAATATTGTACATTGTCTTGACAATTGCTTAGTCAGGTAGTGAACCGACCAAAACATAACAAACAGAGTAAAACAACTCAAATAATAAAACTAATGCAACAATCGACAAACAAAACAACAACTCGATAGAAGAAACAAATGCAACTCGATAAGCAACAACAAAACAACTCGATAAACAAATTGCAACCACTCGATAAACAAATTGAAACATACTTGAGAGCGACTCAACAAAACTACTAAAACAAAACAACAGAATGCATTCGGAGTAGAACAAAACACAGGTTCTCAACATTCTCAACAGACAGGAAGATCAAAGCAATTCTGCTGGACACAAATAAGGGCTGTCGGTGACTTAGTGGTGAGTGTTGGCCACAAAAGGTGGCCGGTCGGCTAGTGATGCAGGGAATCTCCAGGTTGCTGCCACTTGTCTTCCACTTAGTGCTTTATCTTCTATAAAAGTTAAGACTTCGTAGTTTCTTCATTCCAGCTCTGTTTTTGCCAAAATGGAGCCATTTTTCAACGAAAAACTCTCATCTTGGATTGCAACTTTAGATGGCTCGAAAAAAGTGAATTTCTGAGGTTTCGGGATAAATGCACTATTCCCACTGAGTCGTACCCCACTGTGTTTTCCATTTCTTCATGCCGCAGCTAGATATTGGAACCCGGTTACACATGTGTTTAGCTTCGGGGGGCAAGAGATGTGCCCTACAATTGAAGAGTTCCGGGTTTTGATGGAATCTCGGCATGACGAGGAAGTTTTGCCCCAGTCCTATTTTGGCCATATCCAAGCTTAAGGATGGATGCGTGGACTCACTTTACATGATGCCCGATCTTTGTTTCACAATGGGGAGATGGAAATTCCCAACTTGATTCATCGGTTTTCTGATGCCGACGACCACAGCAATCGTCTCTGGCAAAGTTTTCGGCAACATGCCCTTTGCTTGTGTATGTTGGCTCATTTTCTGCTTGCCCCTGGCTTCGGAGGGTCTAGCATTCGCTTGATCGAAGTTGCCCAAGGCTTGAGAGAGGGCAAGAGCTATATTGGCTTGACACTAGCCAAGACTTTGATGGGCTTGGATGCACTCCACCGGCGAGAGACAAACAAGTTCGCAGGAAGTCCACTACTCTTATAGGTAATGTTTCCCACCCTTCTCATATGTGTTTCTCACATCACTAGGCCCTCAGGCTCTGTTTTTCTTTTAAAACCCCTTTCTCACTTTTCTCTCCACATACACCTCTCTATTCTTTAATCTCTCTTATTTTTCATCCCTCCCCAGGCATGGCTCATGGACAGGTTGAAAGTAGTGGACTCTTGCCCTGCATATTCAGCACGAGACTATTTTTTCTGCCAACGGCTAGTTGATTTCCCGAACTAGAGGTGGTGGTGCCACTGGATGTGTAACAGATCCGCTATTGACATTGCTTGGCGTTGCCCCTGGTTTGATCTGCTTGAGATGAGCTACAACATGTCTCGCCAACCTAGCATTTAATTGGTTGGCTTGACACACTGTTCGGACTCCTGTCAGTTCGGACTCCTGTCACGGTTCTGAATCTAATCTCACAAAGTGCAACGTGAAACTGATAACACCAAAGAGTCCAATCCGGGAAATTATTTTGGAAAATTAGATTTTGAAACAAATAATGCCAAAACTGGACTTCTTTGCTAAATTACAGAGTCGCCACCTAAGTATTTTATTTTGGAGAAATTTAGGAAACCCTGACTCATGCCAAAGGCCACGCGTCCGTCATCACCAAAGTTGCCTCGGCTCGGGAACTTGGGTACGAGAAGGGAAGGTCATGAAATAAGCACCCCCGCTCGCTCGATCAAAGGATCGGCCTCTATGAAGCATGATATGATGTTTTTATAAACACGTGTTTTTATTCCGGTTATTAGCTAACTTTACTATGTGACGCACACATACAAGTATAGACTAAAATCGCAAGAATTGGAACGAATTCAACTCATGTTTGCTTTCGAAAATGGTTTGAATTTGCCACCCGCAAATGGGCTAAAACACGGATTTGCCACTCTCAGGTGGGCTTAAAACATGATTTTGCCACTTCACAAAGTGGGCTTAAAACTTACAATCATCGAATTGTTCTAATTCAAATAATCAAGCCTTTATCCACAGGCATTCATGTAGTTAATCATTTAAGCAAATAGCCTCATGGCAAGAATGCTATCATGGCAACACTCACACTCATGCAATTATGCTAAAGCGTAAAACTTATAGTGTACTCCATGCTAAAACAAAAGCTAGTTAGAAATATGCATGATCCTAACTATGCGAGATGCCTAATGCAACACATGTAACATGAAATTAATAGGCTCAGCTACTAAGATGGCATATGACTACAACAATTTGATACACGTATTCAAAGAAGTATTGAAATACGATGCAGTTTGAACGATGCGCCGAGCCTCGGTGCATGCAAGACAAATGAATGATGCAAACATGCAAGCATAATGTATGCAAATCGAAACATAATCCCTAATCTAACCATCGAAAGTGAATAAATAAAAGGGAGAAAGACGTGGGGTTGGAAGACATGCACACACACACGCACACTTATTACAACATTACGCCCTCGTGAATGAGGGTCCGAATAAATAAACTAAGCTAATTATTACAAAATGAACTAATTAACTATTCTAACTAATTAATTATTACAACATAATTGAATAACTAGCTATGCTAAGCTAATTAAAAAATTAAAAAACGAATTGAATGATTAGCTATGCTAACTAACTAGTAAAGCAATTCAAACGGCCTCGAGGTACGAGGGATACATGCATGCTCGGTTGCTTCCTCCTGAAAATGCTCTTGCCTTGCCATCAGATGCCTCTGTTTGCACTCATTTGATCTTGGAAAATTGCACCAACTTCTAGAATGCTTCTGCCCCAACACAGGAACACACTTGTACAAAAATTCACTGGTGGCCGGTCGGCCACAAAAAGTGGCTGTCGGCCACCTCAACTGGCCGGTCGGCTAATTTAAGTGGCCGGTCAGCCACCCCCATTTTCTGGACTTCTACTTTTGCTGCAACAGAGGCAAAACAAAGCATTTTCAAGGAATGTGTGTATTGCTACACTCCTTATCATTTCTTAAGCTCAAAGGAGTGTAGCTCTTGGCTCTCAAGCCATTAACCAAGAATTTTCAATGCATGATGGCTAGAAAACCAAGTTTGTACAAGCTTAATGAATGCACAAATAAGACTCGAAGGACCACCACCCTATCACGCATGATCAAGGGTGTCGGTGACTAAGAAAAGTGGCACGTTTCATCACTTTGAGTATGAAACGTCCCATTTTCCTTGTGTTTGGATTAATGTCCGATCCAAACACATACAATGCAACACAACATGCTTATCTTGCTCAAGTTTTACTTGGTTCATTTTATTTACACATTTTACATTATCGATTAGTCCTTTAACTGATTAAGTCCAAAGTGAGAGTCCTCTAATTGGAAAGAGGGCTTAAGCCACAAGTACCTTGAGCATGAAAGAGGCCTCATGCTATTGGTTAGTAGAAACCCTCAAGAGGATTAAAATCATTAGGCATGAGAGCCTCAATTTCACACTCAAGCCAACAAGGTTCTCAAGGCCACTTTCAAAACAAAGTAAAAAGTGAAGAATTGAGGGAGGTTGTAGATATTTCAGTGCTGAAATGGCATGCAAAAAGACACTAAATCATACAAGCAACACATGCAAGACATGCTAAGAGCCTAAAACATTAAGCTAGTGAAGATCACAACACTATAAGCATGCAACACAAAGCTCAACTAACCAAACCAGCTCTGGACAGAGTTAAAACATGCCAAAATAGTGTCTAAAACATGCTGAGATTGAGGCACAAAAGGCTAGAAAAACATGCTCACATGTTAGCTTGCAAACAAGACTCAAAGCACAATTGTCAAAAGCAATGAAAGAGTAAAATAAGTGAGAGTGTGACAGAGCTATATACACTGAAATCATATGTAAAATGATGCTATAACATGCAAGCCACTCAAACACTTCATGCTTAAAGCCTCAAAACAATGAGCTAGTGAAGATCATTACACTATAGCCATGCAACACAAGCCTCAAAGGACTTAACCAGCTCGAAACAGAGTTAAAGTAGG
The DNA here is from genome assembly GCA_025200525.1 of Camellia lanceoleosa. Taxonomy (NCBI): domain Eukaryota; kingdom Viridiplantae; phylum Streptophyta; class Magnoliopsida; order Ericales; family Theaceae; genus Camellia; species Camellia lanceoleosa. The sequence goes on along the minus strand of CM045763.1, from coordinate 97,186,533 downwards.
CCAAAATAATAGCTAAAACAACCTGATGTTAAGCTAACACGAGCTACAAAAATAGGCTAAACCATTAGGCATGCTAGACTAGTAAGCATAATTGCACTACAAGTACAAAAAGCAAGCAACAAATGCTCCAGCCAACCCAAAACAGAGTTGAAACATGCAAAAATAGAGCCTAAAACATGCTTGAACTAAGCTAACACAAGCCAAAAAATAAAGCTAATATGTAATGCTAACTAGGCATACAAGAGAGACACAAGGAGGGGAGGCTAACCCCTCCATTTTTGGACTTCAAAACATACTTTTTACCACTGAAATAACTCTGAATTTTAGTGGTTTAAAGGCCCAAAAAGTTTGATTTAAAGGTGGTAAGAAATGGCACAAAAGGCTTCACAAGCCACATAACAAAAAGATAAGACAACCCCCTAACCCACCAAGACTTAAACCACTATTTTGAAACCTTAAAAACAGAGTTTTTTATGGTTAAAAAACTAGGTCAAAACAGTGTAAAAAGATGGCAAAGCAAGCAACTAAAAAAAAGCTTAAATGAGGCAAGTCTTATACCTTTGAAGCACAACACTAAACAGCCACAATTCTGAGCTTAAATCGTCCTTAGAAACTCAAGCCAAGCCTCAAAGAACCTTAGCTCCAAGATGAAGATGTTTGGTTAAGGGTCTTAGTGCAAAAGTATAGAAAATTCTCACTTTCAAGCATAAAACAAGAAGAGAGAGAGTGAGAGAATTCTAGAGAGAGAGAGAGAGAGAAATTTGCTCCAAATTGTGTAACCTCTCAAAATGGGGGAGAGACCCCCCCTTATATAGAAAATCAAGTCAAAGGCTTGCATTCATCCCTCTATACACGTGTATGGAGATGAGCATCAATGAACAACAGCCGGCACAACTGGAAAAGAAATATCTAAAAAAGGAGAAAAACGGCCGTTAGCTATCATCAGTGGCCGACCGATCATCAATGTAGCCGACCGGCCACCACTGGCGGTCGACAGGCACAAGTCATGGCCGGTAGGCTAGGGGGATGGCTGATAGGTCACCCACTTCTCTAGAAGTGAAGCAACAAGCTCTTGGCCCACAACCAAACACAAAACAGACAAGATTAGAGGCTCCAAGGCAAGGCCCTCAGCCGAGACCTTCAGGGACTCAAAGTGAACATGAGCGAGCACAATCATCGGGTGTTCAAACGATGACGTCTAAGTCTTGAGGACGATCAAAAATAGGGTGTCTACAGGTAGTATTTCTTTAACTTATCCATGTTGATTGGTTGGGAGAATTCAAGGCCATCTAAGTCCATAAGAATGACAGCTCCACCCGACCAGATAGATTTCATGATATAAGTACCAGTCCAATTAGGTCTGAACTTGCCCCTAGGGTCATGGATGGAAGCTCGGTTGTCTTTGAGCACCAAATCCCCTTCTTTTAGATTCCTGGACTTAACTTTCTTGTTGAAAGCCCTGGCGATTCTGCGTTGATAACCTTGGACATGGTACAGTGCTTTTAGCCTCCTCTCATTGAACAACATTAGTTCCTCGAACCTGCTCTGCTGCCAATCCGCTTCTACTATCTAGCACTCAGGCATAACTCGCAGTGACGGTACCTTAATTTCAATCGGCAGAACAGCTTCCATCCCATAAACCAAAGGACACCGAGTTACCCCAGTAGATGTCCGAATTGATGTCCTATAGCCCCATAGAGCAAACAGCAACTTGTCTGGCTAGTCCCTGTAGGTTTCCACCATTTTCTGTAGAATGTGCTTAATGTTCTTGTTAGCGGCCTCAACAGCTCTGTTGGTTTACAGCCGATATGTAGATGACTTATGAAAAGCCACGTTGTATTTTTCCAACAAGTCGATCACTTCTTTCTTAAAGTGGGAACCGTTGTCCGAGATGATCTCATTAGGGACCCTATAACGACAGATGATATTATTCCTGATGAACTTGGCTACGTGTGACGCTTTTAGCACTGCGTAGGATTGGGCCTCAACCCACTTTGTAAAGTAGTCTATCGCCACCAGGATGTACTCATGCCCATTTGACCCCTTCGGAGTAACTGCCCCAATAACATCAATTCCCCAGACTGAAAATGGCCGTGGTGAAGTCATGTTGTACAGCTTCGACAGCGGAATATTCATGCGATTTGCATGGATCTGGCATTTGTGGCATCGCCGAACAAAACCAATACAATCCTCTTCCATGGTTAACCAGTAGTAACCCTGTCTGAGAATTTTCCGAGCTAGCATCACTCCACTCATGTGCGATCCGCATTCTCCTCCGTGGATGGCCTTCATTAAACGCTTCGACTCTTCAACATCAACACATAACTTGTGCATTCCCAGATGGCCTCGTTTGTATAATTTACCCCCACAAATGATAAACTAAGTAGCCATTCGTCGTATTGCCCTCTTATCTTTGGCATTTGCCCCTAGTGGATAAGCCTCCTTTTCCAAGAAGTTTCAAATATCATGGTACCAGGGGTTTTGATCTTGTACTTCATCTGTTGCAGCAATCAACTAATAGGCTGGCACATATCTCTATTCAATAATGATCGGACGCATCCGAACTCCCAAAGGGATGTCTATCATGGAAGATAGAGTTGATAAGGTGTTAGCGAACCTGTTGCTCTCTTTTAACAGATGCGTGAAGGTTAGCTTCTCAAACCTAGGAATTAGAATGTCTAGGGTTTGGTGATAAATTTTCATTCTTTCTTCTTTAACCTTCCAGTCTCCTTTCGCTTGAGATACAACCAGGTTCGAGTCCCCAATGACATCCAACCTTTTTGCCCCTAGTTCCAGGGCGGCTTCCAAGCCAACGATACATGCCTCGTATTCTGCTTCATTGTTTGATACCTTGAACCGGAGTTTGAAAGCTAAAGGTATGTGGGAATTGTCAGGCACTATTAGCAACACCCCTATCCCATAACCGTACTAGTTAGACGCTCCGTCAAAGTACATGGTCCAAATCTCTTATTCAACCTGCAGAATGGCCTCATCCGGGAACAGATACTCTACTGCTTCGTCTCCCTCCACTGGGTGAGCGGCTAGGAACTTCGCTACCGCTCTCCCTTTCACAGACTTGCGAGTCATATACTTCAAATCAAATTCGGAGAGAAGAAGCAACCAACGGGCTAGCCTACCCATAAGCGCTGGTTTCTCGAAGAGATATTTGATGGGATCCAATCTCGAAACCAAAATTACGGAGTGAACTAACAGCTAGTGCCTTAACTTCTTGGTAGCCTATGCCAAGGCTAAGCAAGCCTTCTCTAGCGAAGTGTAACGGGTCTCATATTCCAGCATCTTCTTGCTCAGGTAATAGATGGCCTTCTCTACTCTATCCTCAGATTCTTGCGCAAGCATGCAGCCCATTGTCATGTCGGTTACTGACAGATACAAAATCAACGTCTTTCTCGGCTCTAACGGTGACAACACGGGGTGGGTTTTGTAGATACTGCTTGATTTGCTCAAAAGCAACCTGGCATCGGTCATCCCATTGGAATTTCTTTCCTTTCTTCAGGAGACCAAATAATGGTTCACAAGTCAAGGTTAATTTTTCAATAAATCGTCTTATAAATTGCACTTTTCCCAGAAAGCCTCGCACTTCCTTTTTAGTCCTTGGTGGTGGCATTTCTAGGATGACCTTGATTTTAGAAGGATCGATCTCAATGCCCCTTTGTGTAATCAAGAACCGCAGCATTTTCCCTGCTGTGACACCAAATGTGCATTTCTGAGGATTCAGTCGTAACCGATATTCCCTAATCCGTTGGAAAATTTTCTTCAAGGAGGTGTAGTGGCCCTCTCTTTCCTTGGACTTGACAATCATGTCGTCCACGTATACCTCAACCTCTTTGTTGATCATATCGTGTAAGATCATAGTTGTTGCCCGTTAATAAGTAGCCTCAGCATTTTTCAAACCGAACGGCATCACCCGGTAACAATTGGTTCCCCACGGTGCGGTGAAGGCAGTCTTCACCCTATCCTTAGGTGCCATCAAGATCTGGTTGTACCCAAAAAACCCATCCATAAAGGAGAGCAACGCATGGCTTGCGGTAAAGTCCACCAATTCATCAATATGCGGTACAGGAAAGTCGTTCTTCAGACTATGTAGACACGTCCTTGGGCTTCGCTCTACAGTTCGGACTCCCCTGTTTGGTTTTGTCGCGGTTCGTAATCTGAACCAAAGAGTCCAACTCTGGCAAATCGTTTCGAGAAAACAGATTTTTTTTGAAAAGTAGTGCCAAACATGGACTGCTTTGCCAGATACAGAGTCGCCACCTAAATATTTTAAAATGGGAAATTTAGGAAACCCTGACTCGGTGCCGAAGGCCACGTGTCCGTCATCACCAAAGTAGTCTTGGCTCGGGAGCTTGGGTACGATCGGGGAAGGTCAGTTATGAGCACCCCCTTTCGCCCGGTCCGAAGACCGGCCTCTACTAACTGGGATATCTGTTTTTGAAAACATTACATGCTCTTATTCCAATTATTAGCCTAGACTTACTATGTTATGCGCGCAGCAAACAAGTATAGACTAGATTTGCCTAATTTGGAAATAAACATTGCATATCCGTTTGTTTGGAAAACAATTTGAAATTGCTACTCGCAAGTAGGCTAAAATACGGATTTCAATGAGTTATTCCAACTCAAGCAATCCAACCTCCACCCACAGGCATTCAAACAGTTTATCTCATATAAGCATTTAGCCACATGGTAGTCATACTGTCATGTCAACACTCACACGCATGCGATATGCTAAAGCATAAATACTTACATCGTACTCCGTGCCAAAACAATAAACTAGTTAGCAAAATATGCATGACCTAGCTCATGTTAAGGTGACTAATGCAACACATACAGAGTGCAATTAGATAGGCTCGGCTATCCTAAACATGGCATGTGAAATGCTACAAGTAACAAGTATTCAATTTAGAAATTGAAATACAATGCAGTTAGCGTGATGTACCGAGCCCGGTGCATGTAAGACAAATGTATGGATGCACGCATGCATTGCATAAGGTATGCTAAGATAAACGTGCCCTAATCTACCATCATAAGCAGGTAAATAAAAGGGAAGAAAGAAATGGGGGTTGGAAGACATACACCCACTCACGCACACTTATTACAAATACGCCCTCACTCGGAGGGACCAAAAGAATATACAATCAAAATAATACATCCAAATACATAATGAATTATTACAATTTCTAATTATCAAATTAAATTCAATGTAAAAGAAAGGGTCTCACCGCCTCGGGATCTTGCGAATGATGCATGCTCGAATCGATTTGCCCCGCGCCATGGCACCTTCTTTGCCTCGCTTTTACCGCCTCTCTCCAAAATTGCCTAAGTCCTGCATCGAATGCCTTCCTTTCATGTCTTTGCATACCACCATTGGAGAAATGTTCACCGCCCTCCAAAATAGTCACCCATGTCTATGAGGTTATCGGCTACCCATAAAGTGCCTCGGCACTCTATATTGCCGTCGGCACAAAATTCCTAGAGAGACGGTTTGATAAAGCAATGAAAGACAAAGGCATGATATGGATTTTAGAGCAAATGTAAGCATGGTCAATGCTCCCTATCATGTATGGGACTCAAGGAAGCATGACCCTTGGTTCTTGGGCCATCAACTATGCATCTTGGTGCATGATAGCCTAAGGAACCAAGATTGCATTTTAATGTAAAAATGCATGCAAACACATAAATGAAAACTAAGTCCCTATCATGTCAAGATCAAGGGCCCTAGTGACATGAGAATTGAGGTGTGTTTTGTCACTTGAAGTACAAACACCCCTCATTTCTCACACTTGGTTTGACACCCCCAAACCAAGTAATGCAATGCATGTTATACAAACATGGCTCAAATGGTGCAATGTGAGATGAAATGCAAAACATGCTAAATGTAATGCAACATATTGTGACAAGTATACAATACTATGTATACAAGATACAAAGTGTGACGCAAACATGGGCACTTAAGGCAATAGGATTGTCATATGTCAAGACTACATTGACCAAACATGCAACAAGCATCAAATAAATGTGCATTGGTGGACTTAATCACAATAGGGCAGACCTCAAACCTCCCCAAAACAGTGGCAAAATGCGCCCAAAATGGTAGATCAACACTCATGCAAGCATGCAAACAAATGGGCCTAAAACCAAGGCATAAACAAGGGGTATTCCACCACCACCAACATGACCACTCATGGCACATATTAGACATATGAAAAACAGAGTTGTAGCAGAAACACATACACCCAAATCCCCTGATATGGCAACCCCAAAATGCTTCGAACATACAAGCATGCATAAGGCTTATTCCTAGGCATAAAAGGACACACCCTAAAAGCATGAAATAAGCCACATATGCAAACATACAAACATGATTTATGGACTGAAATAGGATCCTAAATGAGGCCAAATCAAGAGAATGACCTAAACTAAGCATGTTAGAGGCCGATACAACCAAGGCTTACAAGCCAAAACACAAAGCAACTATACTAATCATGCCAAACATGACAAAATCAGTGGCCAATAGACCTAACACATGGCAAAATGACGCTAATATCTTCACGAAGTGGGGCTCATACATGCAAGAAACATAGCCTAAACTCATGGCTCATTTCTAGGCAAACTAGAGCATTACAAAGCAAGTATAAGGAGCATGCTAAGGACCACAAAACCAACCAAAAATAGAGATGATATATGATCCAAAACACCCAAATAAGCTCTGAAATGAAGGCATATAAGGCCAAAAATGCATGCTACTATGTGAGCCAAAGTAAAGACCAAAGAGGGACAAAGGGGAGGGGGGTGTCCCCCCCTATATATGACTCCAAAATACCTCCCTCACCACTGAAAACCCACTAGTTTTCAGTGGTGAGAAGACCAAAAATACCAAGTTAAACAAGGCTTCAAGAAAAGGGGCTAAAATAGCCAAAACAAAGCCTAAGAGGGTGAGTTTGTGCTCAAACCCCCAAGTGACCTTAATGAAGGTTCTAAAGCAAGAAAATATAAGGCTTTTTTATGTTGAACACAAAGCCAAAAACACAAAGCAAGATAGGTAAAAACTTGTTGCAAAAATGGGGAATCTAAAGTAAGTTGCTCACCCTTGAAGAACCCTTGAAGAACAGGTGGTGCAGCCCTCTTCTAATGATCAAAACCAGTCCAAAATCACAACAAACAACCTTCCAAGTCCCTCAATCTCGGAGCTAGGTGTAATAGTGTGTGTAATGGTGCAAAAGTAAGGTAAAACACACTATTTAGGCCAAGAAACACACACCAAGGATGAGGGAAGGGAAGATATAGATATAGATAGATATATAAGCTCTAGTTTTGTGTTGAAAAATGGCTAACCCCCCAGCCAAGAAGACAAGGCCTCCTCTTATAGAGGAGGCAATCTTGTAAGCTTAGCAACTAAGCAAACAAGAGGCTCATCCCTCCATACATGTGTATGGAGGGGAAGAAAGTGCTATACAGCTGCTTCAAAATATCTCAAAAAGCAACTGCACAGTAACCGGCCGGCAAAGAATGTCATTTTGACAAAATTGACTGCCGACCGGCACAATATAGTGCCGATGGCAACACCAGCTAGCCAGTGGCCTCTATAGCCACTGCCGGTGGTGTGTGGGGATGCCTCACAAGACATTCTCTGCCCCTCCCAGGCAAAACACAAGTGTTTGGTGCAAAACCAGACACAAAACAGTCGAGTTCGGAGATCCTGAGGCAAGGCGCGTAGCCGAGAACTCCGGGAACTCCAAACAAACACAAACATGGGTAATCACCGAGTGTTCAAACGGTGACGTCCAAGTCTTGAGGACGGTCAAAAATGGGGTGTCTACATTTGCCCCTCTTTGACAGAACTCGAAAGTCATGACAATGACGGGAGTGAATGTCAAAGCCCAGAGACGACCTATTTTTGACAAGGCCGAAGACTTGGACAAACATGCAAGACAAACAAGGTATGCTCCCGAAGGCAGGGGCGAAATGCAAGACAATGCAAGAAGCCGAGCATAACTTATGATCATGCAAAGAAAGCTGTAATGAAGCACGCATGCAACTGTTGTAAGCTAGCATATGCCAATCTACACTACAATGTAGAAAGGATGTAAGAGAATTATGCAATTCTCAAAACGTCTCACGCGGAGGATATAATACCTGTGCGGCTCGTCCGGTTGCACGGGCCTCAAATGAGCCGTACATACAATATCGTGCCTGCAAAGAAAGCAAACTTAACAGGTACGATGTTGTTAGCAATATGCATGACAATGCAGTCAAAAGTGCGTGGCGATGCATGCAATGTGTATAGCAAGATAGTAGGATTGAACACATGTGAGTAAAGCAATGCACGTATGCACGCAATGTGTAAGGAAATAGAACTCGAACACATGTGAGTAAAGCAATGCACACGTGCACGCAATGTGTATATAAAGGAACTTGAACACATATCAGTAAAGCAATGCACACATGCATGCAATGTGTATATAAAGGAACTTGAACACATATTAGTAAAGCAAAGCACGCATACAATGCAATGTGTATAAAAAGGAACTTGAACACATTAATAAAGCAAAGCACGCATACAATGCAATGTGTATAAAAAGGAACTTGAACACATATTAGTAAAGCAAAGCACGCATACAATGCAATGTGTATAAAAGGGAACTTGAACACATATCAGTAAAGCAAAGCACGCATACAATGCAATGTGTATAAAAGGAAACTTGAACACATATCAGTAAAGCAATGCACGCATACAATGCAATGTGTATAAAAGGGAACTTTGAACACATATCAGTAAAGCAAAGCACGCATACAATGCAATGTGTATAAAAGGAAACTTGAACACATATCAGTAAAGCAATGCACGCATACAATGCAATGTGTATAAAAGGGAACTTTGAACACATATCAGTAAAGCAATGCACGCATACAATGCAATGTGTATAAAATGGAACTTGAACACATATCAGTAAAGCAATGCACGCATACAATGCAATGTGTATAAAAGGGAACTTGAACACATATCAGTAAAGCAAAGCACGCATACAATGCAATGTGTATAAAAGGGAAACTTGAAATTGAACATGGTAGAACATGATGCTGAAACGCAACGTGTTGCAACACAGTATGATTGAAATGATTTACGAAATTCACAATATATAAAAGGATACGGGAAGGATCGTCCTTCGCATGTATCGAGCATCGCTTCACAAAAGTCATGGCCTGAGGTCAACTCGAAAGTCCACTTTCATTCTGACAGTGCATTTTCTTGTATTGCCTTGAGTGATGAAGGTGCCAAACCACACAATTGAACCGAACAAGGGCGCGAAAGGTACAATGACCGCGAGGGGAGATTACCGGTATCCATTTCGGTATCCTGCTATTCTTCTGCTTTACTTTCCTTTTTACTGGGAGTTTAAGCACGTTGCACTGCCTCGGGCAGGTTTTATTTCTCAGAAACGTGTGTGTTTTGCAAAACATATGATGGAAATGAAACAGCTGTTTGGTCAAAAGGTGTTACATTTGCGTGTTCTATGCATCGCATCGCAAGGCATCACACAACAATGTGACTGAAATTGAAACTGCGTTTTGAAAACAAAGCATCGCATCGTAATAATCAAGTAGTAAACCAATTACAACTCGATAAGCAAAACAGGAGGACTCAGCAAACTAGCCAAATGCGAGTACACCTTGATAAACATTACAAAGACTTAAAGAGAGTGAAATACAACTCGATAAGCAAATACGCAACAACTCGATAAGCAAATGGGCGCGCCCTCATAAGAATTGATCACTGAAGGGTATCGAAAGTGGTGGGATTTTCCAAATTCCTAGCATAAACAAATTTCGGAGGACAAGGAGAGAACCACCGCCCAAAGAAAGGCTACCGGCCTTGAGGAATGGCCATCGGCCGAAAGGGTGATCCATCGGCCAAAACAGATGGCCGGTCGGCACTATAATTGGCCGGTTGGCACTAAAATGTCAGCACCAGCAGAATGTTGACATCTGTCCTTCACTCAACCTTATCTTCTTCAAAAGGGTCTCAACTTCGTGGTTCTCTTCATTTCCATACTGATTTGCTCCAAATGGAAGAATTTCTTGCCCAAAATCTCGCAACTTGGATTAACAACTTGGATGGCTCGGAAAAGCTGAATTTCCTGCTTTCAAGATAAACGCACTATTCACTTTGCCAGCCCTCGCTGCATTCTCCATTCCTCCATGTCGCGGCAAGGTTTTGGAACCCGGTAACACATGTCTTTAGCTTTAGCGGGCAAGAGGTGTGTCCCACTTTTGAAGATTTCCAAGCTCTAATGGAATCTGGGCGCAATGAGGAGATCTTGCCCCAACTTTGTTTTGGCTATGCTCAAGCCTTAGGACAAATGTGTGGGCTCTCAATGCCCGATGCTCGTTCTCTGATTTGTGACGAGACATTAGATGTTCCGAGCTTGGTTTGTCATTTTTCTGAGACTAGTGATCGCGGCGACCATCACTGGCAAGGCTTTCTGACACGCCTCCGCCTATGCATGCTATCTTATTTTCGCTCGTCTGGTTCCCGTGAGGGCCTAGTGTCCTGCTGATTGAGGTTGCCCAAGGCTTGAAGGAGGGCAAAGTCGCATCGCCATGATCCTGGCTGAGACATTGCTGGGCTTAGACGCCTTTTATCGTCGAGAGACGATCAGATTAGCAGGGAGTCCACTATTACTGCAGGTAATGTTTCCCATCCAATCTCACATTTATGTTTGCTTACATCACTCGCCCTCGTGCTCGGCTTTTTCTCACAAAAGCCCTTTTCTCACTTTTCCTCTCATCGTACATCTCTATTCTTTATTCTCTCATTTTTCATCCCTCCCGGGTGTGGTTAATGGATAAACCAAGGTCGTGGACTCTTGCCCAAAGATATTCAAATCGTGGCTACTTCTTCGCATAACGCCTAGTTGACGCCTTGATGAGGGTTGGTGGTTTGAATGGATGTGCGCTTGTCCGCAGATCGCATTGCTTGGCGGTGTCCTTGGCTCAATCTCCTAATGATGAGTTACAAGATGACCACAACCCAGATCCAATTGATTGGCTTGACTCATCAGGTATTCTACTTCCCATTCCGTATCCTGCGCAGCTTTGGTCATAATTAGACTTGTCCACGGAAGGGATAGAGTACCCGTTACATTCGATTCGAGGCGCAATGTCTGCAGATGCCACAAAGATGGAGGACGAGAGAACTCGCCCCGCCTCCCGCTTTCAGCACTTTGTCCGATGAGTGCTTGATTGGCTTAATGAAGAGGCACGAGGGGCCCACTTTGGCATCAGAGGCTTCACCACTCGGGAGGGGACGCAGGGACATTTGACTTGACCATGCCCCAGATTTATTGCTTTATTAGTACTTTCAAGTTTTCTTTATGAATGTAATAAAAAGCAACTTCAATTGTATGCAAGAGCAAGAGAACTCTGTTTGAAATCAATGAAATTGAAGGTTGTGGTACTGAAAATTTTCCGTTTTGGTTCAGAAATGGTCTTAGTTGTAAAAAGATTTATTTGAACAAAGTCATCTTTATTAAAACTTTTCAAAACTACTTTCGATATGGATCAGAACTAGACACGCTTGAGATCTGTCACTGAGATGCACAACCCCAGATCCTAGCAACTGGAAAGTTGCCCCTTGTTTGAATGGTATCGCGGCACTGTACGGCAACGGAAAGTTGCCCCTAGTTTGAATAGCACTGTACCGGAGATTGCGATAAATGCTGATGGGCAAAGGTGACCAAGATGATCAAATGGACAAAGTTGATCGGGGAAAAGTTTATGGCTGAACTTCAGGACGAAGCTGCCTACGTATCCCAAAGATAGGAATCAAGCCCACGAGTTCAAAGCTTGGGTTCACTCGAGTATTTTCACTCTCCTTTGGCGCCTAACTTTTGCCAAGGCCGCCTTTATGGGTTTTCAACCTTATGAGCTCGGCTTTTATACTTTCTAATTTTTTGTGCTCAATTTTGCCTAGGTCGCCCTTTCGGTTTTCGCCTAGCGAGCCTCTCAGGTAATATTTCTTCAACTTGTCCATGTTGATCGGTTGGGAGAACTCTAGGCCATCTAGGTCCATCGTAACCACAGCCTCCACCCACCGAGATAGACTTGATGATATAGGGACCCCAATTAGGTCTGAACTTGCCCCTTGGGTCGTGGATGGGAGCTCGGTTGTCTTTAAGTACCAAATCTCCCTCCTTCCAATTCCTGGACTTAACCTTCTTGTTAAAAGCCCGAGCGATTCTGCGTTGATATCCTTGGACATGGTACAGTGCTTTTAATCTCCTTTCATCGAAGAGCATGAGTTCCTCGAATCTGCTCCGCTAATCTGCTTATCTCGACACTCACCAATACTGTGAGAGACTAACCTCAATCTCTATAGGTAGGACGGCCTCCATCCCATATACCAAGGAATACGGTCGCCCGGAGAAGTTCTAATCGGTTCGGTAGCCCAGAGCAAACGGCAACTTATCCGCCAATCCCGGTAGGTTTCCACCATCTTCGCAGATGTGTTTGATGTTTTTGTTGGCGGCCTCAATCGCCTCCGCTGGTCTGCGGGTCGATACGTGACGACTTATGAAAAGCCACATTGTACTTCTCCAACAAATCAATCACCTCCTTCTTGAAGTGGGAACCATTGTCCTAAATGATCTCATTCGACTCCATAACGGCAGATAATGTTGTTTCGATAAACTTTGCGACATGCGAAGCCTTCAACACGGATAAGATCGGGCCTCGACCCACTTTGTAAAGTAATCTATTGCTACCAAGATATACTCATGCCCATTCGACCCTTCAGTAATGTTTCAATCACATCAATTCCCCAAACTGAGAACGGCCATGGCGATGTCATGTTGTATAACTTTGATGGCGGGATATTCATACGTTCGCATGGATCTGGCACTTGTGGCATCGCCGAACAAAGCCGATGCAATCTTCCTCCATGGTAGACCAGTAGTAGCCCTGTCTGAGGATCTTCCGTGCCATCATCACCCCATTCATATGTGCCCCACATTCTCCTCCATGGATGGCCTCCATCAGGCGCTTCGACTCTTCAGCTTCCCCACATAACTTGTGCATTCCCAGGTGACCTCTTTTGTACAATTTACCTCCGCAGATGATAAACTGAACAACCATTCTTCTGATCGCCCTTTTGTCCTTGGCATTGGCCCCTGGCAGGTACGCCTCCTTTTCCAAGAAGTTCCATATGTCATAATACCAGGGGTTGTTGTCCCGCACTTCATCTATGGCAGAGATTGATTCGTAAGCAGGTGCAAATTTCTGGTCAATAATGACTGGACGCATCCGGACCCCAGATGGGATGTCTATCATGGAAGATAGAGTTGCTAGCGAATCTGCAAACCTGTTGTTCTCTCTTACTAGGTGAGTGAAATCTAGCTTTTCAAATCGAGGAATTAACAAATCCAAGGTCTAGTGGTAAATTATCATCTTTTCCTCCTTGACTTTCCAGTCTCCTTTAGCTTGAGACACAACAAGGTTCGAATCTCCAATGACGTCCAATCGCCTTACCCCTAGTTCTAGGGCAGCTTCTAGACCGGCAATACATGCCTCATATTTTGCCTCATTGTTTGAGACTTTGAACCGGAGCTTGAATGCTAAAGGGATACGGGAATCGTCAGGTGCTATCAGCAACACTCCTATCCCATACCCGTGTTGATTTGACGCTCCATCAAAGTACATCGTCCAAGTTTCATCTTCAATGTGCAGAATGGCTTCGTCGGGGAATAGGTACTCAACCGCTTCATCCCCTTCGACCGGGTGGTCGGCAAGGAACTCTGCCACCGCTCTCCCTTTTACGAACTTGCGCGTCACATACTTGAGATCAAATTCAGAGAGCAACAACAGCCAACGAGCTAGCCTACCCGTAAGTGCTGGTTTCTCGAAAAGATATTTGATGGGATCAAGTCATGAAACCAACATTACAGAGTGAGCTAACAGGTAGTGCCGCAGCTTCCTAGTAGCCCATACCAAGGCCAAACAAGCCTTCTCTAGCGGAGTGTAGCGGGTCTCGTAATCCAGCATCTTCTTGCTCAGATAGTAGATGGCCCTTTCCACTTTATCTTCCGACTCTTGTGCGAGCATGCAGCCCATTGTAGTTTCAACATCGACAGTACAAGATCAACGGTCTTCCCGGCTTTGGTGGTGACAACACGGGCGGATTCTGTAGATACTCTTTAATCTGTTCAAATGCAGCTTGGCATCGGCCTCCCCAATGGAACTTCTTTCCTTTCTTCAGAAGGCCAAAAAGTGGTTCACAAGTTAAGGTTAGTTTTGAGATAAACCGCCTTATGAATTGCACTTTACCCAGAAAGCCTCGCACCTCCTTTTCAGTCATTGGTGGTGGCATTTCTAAGATGGCCTTGATTTTGGAAGGGTCGACTTCGATGCCCCTTTGTGTAATCAGAAATCCCAGCATTTTTCCCGCTATAACACCAAACGTGCATTTTTGAGGATTCAGCCGCAGCCTAAATTCCCTGATCCTTTGGAAGAACTTTTGCAAGGCGGTATAGTGGCCCTCTCTTTCTTTGGACTTGACAATCATGTCGTCCACGTATACCTCAACCTCTTTATGGATCATGTCATGTAATATTGTGGTTGCAGCCCGTTGATATGTAGCCCCAGCGTTCTTTAACCCGAATGGCATCACTCTGTAGCAATATGTACCCCACGGGGTGGTCAAAGCAGTTTTCTCCCGGTCTTCGGGTGCCATTACTATCTAATTATAGCCTGAAAAGCCATCCATGAACGAGAGCAAAGCATGCCCCGCTGTGAAATCTACCAACTCGTCGATATGCGGCAAGGGAAAGTCATCCTTTGGACCGCTCGCTCAAATCCTCAAGTCCACACATACCCGGATTCTCGCCATCCTTCTTCTAAGATCGAACAATGTTGGCCAACCAAGTCGGGTATTCGGATACCCAGAAGCCCGCTAACTGCTTGGTGACCTCTTTGATTTTAATGGCCCAATCAGTATGGATCCTCCCGAAGTTTCGCTTGACAGTCGAGCCGGATCAAGAGGGATCCGGTCTTTGTACAATCTCGAGATCGATTCGTGCATGTCTTCGTGAGGGACCACGCCGAAAACATCTTTGAAATCTTTTAACAAAGCGACTAAGCCAAGCGCTCTCCGAAGACAACGTGGACCCGATCTGACCAAATGGGTCCTTCTCAAGACTAATGTTCACTAGAGTGATTTTATCCATTAAGGATTTAACAAACCTTTCCGCTCTTGTTCAATTAGTCGTTGCAAAACCGAGGAATTTCATCCTCGCTGCTTTCATCAAAATTTTGAAAGTCCCGATGAAGCAATAAACCAAAGGCACAAAAGTACTAAAACCACAAATACCACATTCTCATTAGATACTTCGAACTGGCCCAATTCTTCTCATATAACAGACTCAAAAGAAAAAGAAAAAGACGACTGACAGATCGTGGCATCCTGTTATCACCCCTGTGAATACCGAACTCAGACTCAGACGAAGCTGAACTCCGATTCCGACTCACAAGACTCGGTGGAATCAGATTCCGGCTCACTACCTGACCCGGTGCTGCTTGACAAAAATCCCTCATCGTACTGCCAGGTGAGGGAGGGTACGATGGATGCATCCAAAAAAGCTGATGGTAGGCCCGTAGCCATTTCATCTCTGATCATGGACACCGAGGAGTCATCCCCCAAGCACAACTGGTCGATCGAAGGATCTGAAAGTAGACATGCCAGTGCTACCCCCATTTCAAACTCTGTATACGCAGACTCTGATCCCTTGTTATGCTTTCCTCAACTGTTGGTCGCTTTCAACAACATCATCCCCGTATAATTGTAGGTCAAAGAAAATTTCAACCCCTAAGATGCTTCTTTTCTTCATTCACCATGGCTCAGAAAACCACGAATAAAGTCTTCTCCCGACGAAGCGTCCGTTCAGGGTACCCTGGATGGGCCGATGCATCAATTCAAAAGGTTTCCCCATCTGTTTTTCTTTAGCTCTTCCTGCCATCTCTTTTCCTTTTCTTACCCAATCCTCCTTGGTGGGCAGATAACCCAAGCCGAAGGCATGGGGGTTGTGCGGCACTTCGGCCAACGCTGCAATGCCCTTACGGCCGCTCTTCCCTAATCCCATCCCGGGGATGTATTGGAGCTTGTTCATGAGATACACTGCTTGGGCGCTGACATATATCCCTTCATTAGTAGCCATGATATTCTGTACGACCTGAGCCTCGGCCAAGGTAAAACCCGATATGAACACATCTTCCATGCCATGCTCGATTTCTAGAACAGGTGTGGATACTTCCGGTGGTGGGTGGATTGATGAATTCCCAAAGACAATGGCTACTCCCTTCCCATAGGGGTATTTCACCATTTGATGCAAAGTAGATGACACTGCCTTCACTTGATGCGGCCACGTCGCCTAAAAGCAAATTAAAAGTTGCGGGAACTTCTAGGACATGGAAATCTATCTCGTGTCGTCCCGGCCCAACCTTTTTCTGAACTTTAACTGTCCCCATTACTTCTCTACTTGTATTGTCGTACGCCCGGATGACCTGAGCTGTTGGTACGAAATCTGCGGTTTTTAAGCCAATCGCATATGCGGTCTGGCCAAGCGATATTGATGGCGCACTGCATCGACAAGTACCATCAGAGTCCACTTATCTCTACATTCCACGTAAATGTAGAGGGGTTTGTTGTGATTTACGCCTCGGCGGAAGTTCTTTATCCGAAAAGGTCAATGTCGGGAACCTCCTCCCTGAAGACCACCCAACCACCGCCTGGTGTAGTCTCTATGGAGAGTTTGGCCTTATCCATGGCCGCCAAAACAAATTTCCTAAGTACTATCATGAGGCCATGAGCAAATTTCAAATGGAGATGTCTGCTTGTATCTTTTTCAGCTGTTTGAGTACAACTTCCTCTTCAAGTTGCTTCTCCTTTTGCTTCTCGCCTTCCCTATCCTTCCCTGAGGCCTCCGTTGGTCTTAGTTTGGGGCTTTGAAATACCGCCCACCCCGTGTCATGTGGTCTACCCCTCCAATGTACCAGGTGTTATCGGGTTGGTTACTCCACCAATCTTCATCCGTGTGGGCAAGACATAAGTCCTCATCTTCCCACCACATTCCATCACGTCGACGCACACCGTCCGCCTCGTATGATTGTTCTGCGCCGCAAAGACTTTCCATCCACATGCCCGCAACCTTCTCGGTTCCTGTGCACACAACAGTTTCAACTTCCACATGGGCCTTCACCTTCCTGATTCTCTAATCCTCAAAACTTGCTTGTTCCGACATAGTCGATCGCTCAATCATCTCCAGACTCAAAATGTTCCAATCTCGGGCGAAATTTGACACCGGCGCCCCGGCGATGTGTTCTCGCTTCGACCCTTCCTTGCCGCCGATATTCTCATTCCTCATTAACTCGCTCGCTCAAATTCTCCTACCACATCGGCCGATCGTCCAACCACCCTGAACTTCCAATAATCCTCATAATCGAACCACGAATCGCCAAGGCCCTCTAGGTATTGGTCACTGTAAAATCGGAGATTGGCCAGGTCCTCCCCTACAGCTGTTACATCATCTGTTCTCTGTCCCAGACTATCTCTTTAGATCACACACAACTCTCCCCCTGTTGGCAATTCTACTCCGGGCCCATCTTGACCTTTTGATAAAATATAGTCACTCGAACTATACGTCTTCCCAACATAACTCCCAGATTCCGCAGACTCTGACTCGACAACCTGTTTCTCCTTTGGAATCTCCCTTCCCCTGTTCTTGGCGGTCACCGCCGCTGGCTTAGATTGGGTCATGGAGATGTCCATCATGCACAAGTTTGCAATCGGGAGGAACACCTCGGTTTAGGCAGTGGGTAGGTGTGATATAGATACTAAGGTCGAGGACACGGTCCCAAAGATGGATGAAATTGAGTCTTTTGGGTGGTGGAGCTTGGTTATGTGCGCGGAGGATTTGTAGTAACATTGGGCTTTTCGAGGCGAATCACCCCGCTATCGATGAGATCTTGAATTTCATGGCGAACCGATAGCATCGGGTCGGTCGTGGACTGCATATTGGTGAAATGCGCAATATTTGGCCGGGTTATGGATAGGAGGGAGTTTTTCTGGTAGGGGCCGCGGCTCCAGGGGCTTCAGGTGCCCTTTTTTGATCAAAACCCCCAGAGCTTTGGATAGGGGCATATATGGTGGGGCGAAGGTTCTGGTGTTTCTGGGTGGGTATTTGGTTGTTTGGGGGTTGCTTGACGCCGAGAATGGTGCAACCGCCAGTATTTCTTGAAGGGGGTTACGGTGACCATGCTCACTTTTGGCTCGCGTAGTAGTGCCACTGGCCTACATTGCTACCACGATTGAAAGTTCGCTCGGGTTGCTCCCGGTCATTATCAATCAAGCCTTGCTTCAAGGCATCTTCAATCTGCACCCCCATTTCATGTAGGTCAGAAAAAGTAGGAAAGGGGAGTACTATCATCTTTTGCATCAATTTCGGTTGAAGATTGCGCACAATCATCCGAATCTGGTCTTTGTCCATTGGCCTCAAGGTCATCATTGAAGCCTTGGCCCTCAATCTGGTTACAAATTCTGAAAAACTCTCCTTAGGCTTTTGCCTAGTCGTCTCGAGATCACGAGTCGTAATATCAATCTGTGTATTATACGAATACTGTGCGATGAAGGCCTCAGCCATTTTGTCCCAATTCCTCTTGACATCATTTTCTAGCTTGGCATACCATATGGCCGCCACACCCAACAGGGTTCGGCCAAACAAAGACAACTTCTGAAGCCTACTGAGGCCCATCGGCCTTAGAACATCTAAAAACAGTCTCAAGTGTACCATGGGGTCCCCGGACCCGTCAAATTGATCAATATGAGGCATTTTGAATCATCGGGCAAATCACAATTGGCCGGTATATCCATCTTCAATGTCGGGATGGTCTTGACCCTTGGGATCTTTTGAACAACTTTTCAAGCTTGCTCAATTTTAGTGCGGTGGGATCATCCGAACTCAAAGGAGAGTCCGTAGGTTGGTGGGTGTTTTGATAGCCGAGGTTGGATTTGAGGTAGGGTTGGAGGTGGGGTGGTCCTGTGGGAAATTTCAGACGTCAACATTGGCCGCCTCCCGACATTAGGAACTCCCGTGGGAGGAACTTGATGCGCGGATGCTCCGCCATCGCTTCTAGCTCGCAATTGTCTTCGCTCGTTCTCACAATCGCGGGCTCGTTCGTTCGGCGACTCGGACGACATCTTCCGCATTGCTTATGCTTTCTTGAAGATGGCGCACCATCTCCTCCAAACTAGCCATGCTATCCTCGCTCGTTGGATTATCGTATATATTCTCTCTCACAGGACACGTAATCCTCGATCCCCACCGAATAGTGGGGTAGATAAAGCCCTCGAATCGATCACAGATCGATGTCCTCTACTCGACCGCCTCCGCCTAGTAACCGGTAGTGAGTAGTACATCGTTGTCCGCTCATCGATCCTCGATCAAGGAGTCGACGGCCTCTAACCCAGGGTACTTGGGGGATATCTATCGGGTCGGTAGCAATTGTGCCCAACTACCTAATAAAAAGATAAATAAAGCGTATAAATAAACAGACAATTGGACAAAGACAAAGATAAAATAAACATACAACACACGGTTTGGATAACACGCCGAACTCGATACATCTGCTCTCAAATATCGATCATCAAGCTTTCAATCATTGCCCCTAAGTTCGAACCTTGTACCCACAGATAATCGATTTCCCCAAAATATCACATTAGTGCCCTCAAAGCCGATACCCAATCTTGCAAACCCATGTGTGTTCTTGTAGAGATACACTTTGAAAGCACATAGCAGATAAATGAGAGCCAATACACCCCTATGTTGGGGTAGGGTTTCCCTGTCCTATTTTGTCAGGAGCTAGGGTTTCACTACGCACACAGCGGTTTCAAACAACCTATATCGGGTAAGCAACCTATCCTAATTTGGAATGGTCGCTATGGATCCGAATATGCACTAGGTCGAATGGTCGAAGGGTGCCCCAAGAAACCGGTTTGTGTTCCCATATTGGCAGAGCCGCGAACCGTCAGCCTTATGGACATGCCTTGACAAGACAAGCCTCCCAAGAAACCGCCAGAATAGCAGACGGCCAACACGGTGTCCTAGGCACCAATGCACATGCAATGCAAAGAAACACATAAGTGTAGTCAAAACGGATATCACGAAGTTCGAGTCAAGCTTTCTAAAATCCTCAAGAAGTCGCTAGAAATCAGAGACACGCCTTGGGCTTCGCTTACTGATTCGGACTCCGTTTGGTTTTGTCGCGGTTCAATCCGAACCAAAGAGTCCAACTCTGGCAAATCGTTTAGAGAAAACAGATTTTTTTTGAAAAGCAGTGCCAAATATGGACTGCTTTGCCAGATACAGAGTCGCCACCTAAATATTTTAAAATGGGAAATTTAGGAAACCCTGACTCGGTGCCAAAGGCCACGTGTCCGTCATCACCAAAGTAGTCTTGGCTCGGGAGCTTGGGTACGATCGGGGAAGGTCAGCTATGAGCACCCCCTTTCGCCCGGTCCGACGACCGGCCTCTACTAACTGGGATATCTGTTTTTGAAAACATTACATGCTCTTATTCCAATTATTAGCCTAGAATTACTATGTTATGTGCGCAGCAAACAAGTATAGACTAGATTTGCCTAATTTGGAAATAAACATTGCATATCCGTTTGTTTGGAAAACAATTTGAAATTACTACTCGCAAGTAGGCTAAAATGCGGATTTCAATGAGTTATTCCAACTCAAGCAATCCGACCTCCACCCACAAGTGTAGACACCCCATTTTTGACCGTCCTCAAGACTTGGACGTCACCGCTTGAACACTCGGTGATTATCCATGTTTGTGTTTGTTTGGAGTTCTCGGAGTTCTCGGCTGCGCACCTTGCCTCAGGATCTCCGAACTTGACTGTTCTGTGTCTGGTTGTGCACCAAACACTTGTGTTTTGAGGAGGCAGTGGAATGCCTTTTGAGGCATCCCCACACCACCCAAGCGATGGCTAGAGACCACCGGCTGGTTGTTGTTGCCATCGGCACTATATTGTGCGGTCGGCACTCTTTTGTGCTTACGACAACAATTTTGTCAAATGACAATTTTGCCTGCCGACTCTTGTCGCTTGCTTTATGAGATATTTTGAGGCAGCTGTCTTGCATTGTTTTCCCCTCCATACACGTGTATGGAGGGATGAGCTTCTTGGTGGCTTAACTTGTAAGTTTGGTTGCCTATAAGAGAAGACTCTCTTCTCTTGGCTTAGGGTCGGCAAACTTAGACATTTTTGGAGAGAAAAGACAGAGAAGAAGCTCTGGTTTTAGGGTTTAAATTCTATATCTATTCTATCTCTCTTTTGCTCTCTTGTTTGTACACTAGGTGTTTGTCTCTTACTATTGCACATCAACACCTAGTGTTTCACCTTCTCTTGGTTACTGAGGTTCCAAGAGGTTGTTCTTAGAGTTTTTGGCTGGATTAGAGCTTAAGGAAGCAACAACATCATCTTTGGTGAAGAAGGTCAACAAGGGTGAGAAACTTGCTTTATTTCCCCCATTCTTGCACTCTATTTTTACCTATCTTTGAACTATTTTTGTGCTTAGTGTTTAATACAAAAAAGTTCTGTATTTTAGTCCTCTTGATAGTTTATTAAGGGTACTTTGTGGTTTGGGGAGGTTTGACCACCCTTAGGCCTTGAAAAGGGCTCATTTTGTGCTATTTTGTGGGAGCTCCGGGATTTTGGTGTTTGGGTCTCTTCACCACTGAAATCTTAAGGGATTTCAGTGGTGTAGATGATGCCTTAAAGTCCTAAGAAGGAGGGGGTCACCCCCTCTCCTTGATGTCCTTGAAAAGGGCAAGTTTTGCCTCTTGAGGGAGCATTGTGCTTGAGTGTGTGTTGAGCAAGTATGGATTGTTATTCATACTTAGAATATCATGATTCAACATTGCTATGTGTTGGTTTTAGTACTCCTTGCATGTTTTGCATGGATGCTTTGTAATGCCTTGTATTGCCTTAACTTGCTCTAGGTTGTTAGCCCTAGTTTGAGCATGCTTTAGGCTTAGATTCATGAAGCTTGTATGATTATTTTGCCATGCTTTAGGTCTGTCCATGCTCATTTTGGTCGACCATGGCTTATATCTTGGGTCCTCTTTATGTTTGGCTTGTTGGCCTTAAGGGTACAAGTGTGTAGCATGCCTTGCTTGCTTTATTTTCAATGGTTTGGAACCATTTAGCATGTCATTTCAGTCCATTTAGCATGCTCGTTTGATTGCCTTGCATGCCTCTTTGATGCTTCGGAAGCTTGTGCCTTATGCCTCATGTCTTAGCATTTGTGCATGCCTTCCTAGTTGAGCCATTTAGATGCCATCTAAGTGGTCATTTGGGCTTAGTTTTACATGCTAAAAATCTGTTTTGGGATGTTCAACGCATGCCATATTTGTTTTGTATAAGTGTAGTTCAATGCCTTATTGGCTTGCTTTGAAGTGTTGAACCTATGTGCGCATGTTTTGCTTGTCTTGTTTAAACATGATTTGGCATCATTTTATAGCATGATTTCAGAGCCTAGATTGCATGCTAATGGTCCATATTTGTGCCTCTTAAATGTGTTTAAGAGTTGCTTTATTATGCTTAAGTGTTGGTGCTTTAACATGTGCATGTGTGTATATGTGTTTGGCCTTCATGTCTTAGCATTTGGCTACTGATTTTAGGCCTACTTGGAGTTGCCTAGGTCACGGGTAAGACCATTATTTACTTGCTTGTATGCTACCTCATGTTTGCTTGTATGCTTGCATTATTTGTCTATATGCTCATGTTGCATCCCTAGTTGACATGCTTAGGATTGCACACATAGGCATGCATGCCTTGTTCCTTGACTTGGTGATGGGAATTGGGCCTCACTTTGTTTGATTGGTTTGCATGCATTTGAAATTAAAGTTGCATACTTGGTTCTTTGGGCCATCATGCATGGAAATGCGTGATTGGTGGCCCGAGAATCGAGGCACATGTCCCTTTGAGTCACAAATATGAAAAGGGGCATGATTGATGCACACATTGTTGGAATTACATTGCCATGCAAGTTTTTGCCCTCTCACTTTGTGAGTTGCGAGTTCTGAGCATTCATCGGGCGGCAGTGTTTAGTGCCGACCGGCAGTCTATTGATAGCCGATGATCTCATTTTGTGCCGGTGGCCACATATAGCAGCCGATGGATGTTCTGTTTAGCTGGTGGTGATCCCCAGCATCCAAGGAAGTAGTTTTGAGGCTTTGGCAGTCTTCTGAGGTGCAAAGCAGGGAAAACAGAGGCAAGCTAGGCATGGCAGTGCAATTCCGAGCGGAATCCGAGCGCGCGTGCATTGAGCCCTCGCCCCGAGGCGGTTTAATTATTTTGTTAATTTAATTAATCTGTAATATTTAATTAGCTTGCGTGGTTAATTATTTGTATATTCTTTTGGTCCCCCTGTGTGAGGGCATAATTGTAATAAGTGTGGGTGAGTGTGTGTATGTCTTCCAACCCCCATTTCTTTCTCCCTTTTATTTACCTACTTACGATGGTAGATTAGGGCATTTTTAAAATTAGCATACCTTATGTAATGCATGCGTGCATCCATGCATTTGTTGACATGCATCGGGCTTGGTACATCATGCAAACTGCATTGTATTTCAATTCCAAATTGAGTACATGTTATTTGTAACATCCCACATGCCATGCTTAGGATAGCCAAGCCTGTCTAGATTGCATCTTTGCATGCGTTGCATTAGCCATTTTTGACATGAACTAGGGACATGCATGTCTACTAACTAGTTTCTTGTTTTGGCACGGAGTACGATGTAAGTATTTTACGCTTTAGCATACCACATGCGTGTGAATAATTGCCATGACAGTATGCTCACCATGCGGCTAAGTGCTTATGTGAGATAAACTGTTTGAATGCCTGTGGGTGGAGGTTGGGTTGCTTGAGTTGGAAAAGCTCGTTGAAATCCGTGTTTTAGCCTACTTGCGAGTAGCAAATTCCAAAACGTTTTCAAAACCAACGGATATGCAATGCTTGTTTCCAAATTAGGCGATCTAGTCTATACTTGTTTGCTGCGCGCATAACATAGTAATTCTAGGCTAATAATTGGAATAAGAGCATGTAATGTTTTCAAAAATGGATATCACAGTTAGTAGAGGCCGGTCTTGAATGGCGAAAGGTGCTCATAGTCGACCTTCCCGATCGTACCCAAGCTCGAGCCAAGACCACTTTGGTGACGACGGACATGTGGCCTTAGGCACCGAGTCAGGGTTTCCTAAATTTCCCATTTTAAAATATTTAGGTGGCGACTCAGAATCGACAAAGCGATCCATGTTTGGCACTACTTTTCAAAATCATTTTTCTTCAAAAGCGATTTGCGGATTTGGACTCTTTGGTTCAGATTTAGAACCGACACAAATCGAGTCCGAATCGTAGTAACCCCAATACTGAGCAGGCAGGACCTAACCCTCCGGGCGTTGGGGCGTCTGATTCTGGCGACTCTGCTGGGGATTTTAGAAAGCTTGACTCGAACTCGTGATATCCTGTTTTGACTACACTTATGTGTTTCTTTGCATTGCATGTGCATTGGTGCGCCAAGGACACTGTGTTGGCCATCTGCTATTCCTGAGCGGTTTGCTGGAGGCTTGTCTTGTCAAGGCATGTCCATAAGGCTGACCGGTTGCGGGCTCTGCCAGTATGGGAACACAAACCCCGGTTTTACCGGGGCACCCTTTTTGACCATTCGACCTAGTGCATATCGAGATCCATAGTGACCATTCCAAACTAGGACAGGTTGCTTACCCGATATTAGGTTGTTTGAAACCGCTGCGTGCGTAGTGAAACCCTAGCTCCTGACAAAATAGGACAGGGAAACCCTACCCCAACATAGGGGTGTATTGGCTCTCTTTTACCTGTTATGTGCTTTTAGAGTGTATCTCTGAGGAACACACATATCGGTTTGCAAGATTGGAGTATCAGCCCGAGGGCACCGATGTGATGTTATTGAGAGTCAATTATGTCTGCGGGTATCGATTCGATTTTGAACAGTGGTTACGGGGAACGATGATCGCGGTAGAGTCAGATTGATCGGCTACACCGTGTTTGATCTGTTTGAAATTTGAAATCTTTGCTTGTTTTTCGTTTGATCCGGAGATTGAGAGTTGATCCGAAGCAGCTAGTGTCTTCTCCTTCTTGGCGAGGCAGACCATGACGCAGAATTCAGAAGAGATCGTGGTCATGACAACCGCGCTGAGTCAAGGAATTACCCCGCAGGATGAGACTACTGTTGACATGCCGCACCCACCTAGGTCGCCTGCCGCACATCCAATCTGGACTCCTCAATTATATCAGGCTCGCGAGCCCACTACATTTGAACTAATGGGAATGATAGGTGATCTTCAAAGGTCCATGGCGGATCTCACCTATGGGATGTCTGTTTCACCACCAGCTGCACCATATGCCGGAGGCTTTATACCCCAAGAGCCCGCTCTTGGGACATTGTAATTGAACTTCGGCCAACCGGAGATGGCCTCCAGCTATGGCAACGACGAATCGAAGCAAACTCTAGATCGGGCCGAGGCCAGAAACAAAGGCAGGATAAAGGCAGATGCCGACCCTATCGAACAACCGTGGGCGAGAGGCTTTGAAAGTCGGAGGGATGAACAAGCAACAGATATCCGCAGCTATGTCAAAGTCAGGAGGATGCTTTCCCTACTACGCCCGAGGGCAACTCCAGTCAATCAGAGAATCGGGATAGGCCCCGTCATGCCAAAACAGTTCTTCCCGCTCCCAACCTCGCATCTGGGAAGGATCAGAAACCCAAGGCCGCACCCGCCGATCCGTTCGCCAGTGCATCTAGCAAGAGTGCTCAGACTCCAAAGTACACCTTCAGGCGCAGGGTCTTCCATGCTCTCTATATGCCATTGTCCAAGGCGCTTCAAATCCTTGCCGAGAGGGGACACCTTAAACCCCTGGAGCCTCGGCCTCTCCCGAAGAATCTCCCTGACACTCATGACCCTACTCAGTACTGTGCGTACCACCAGCAGACTGGCCATGCTACCGACAACTGTTTCCGCCTCCGGCACGAGGTGCAAGATTTGATTGACAACGAGGTTATCCTCCCGCCTACCTCAGCAAAGTCCGTCACCACTCAGTTGTTGGATTTTGAGGATACAGATGCTGCAAGTATGTAATCAGAAGGTGAAGCACTGCAGGCGTTCGGTCCATTTTTGGATGTGGCGTTTGGCACGCATTTTTGAGCACCTGTCAATGCCAGTTTTGTAAATCCTGACTTGGGTGTCGAGTCAGTCTTTTGTTTTGTTTTTGAGTCTCTCTCAGATTGAGTCGGTCTTTTTAACTTCTGGTCTGTCTTGTTGTAATGAGTCAGTCCCTCTTGTATAGTATACCAGGTGATTTCGGGGTTGTTGCCTCAAACACCGTTTTGTCTTGTACATTAGTTGCTTTTGCATTTTGAGCCTGTTTGCTATCGAGGAGCCAGTTATGCCAACAAATCTGAATGAAATAGCTGTGGCTATCACGTTCCGTACTTGTTGCTATTTGAGTTAGCCGTGCCAGAGGATTTGGATGGAACGACAGTGCATTTCACCTGCTCTCTTGTGCCTTAAACATCGTCATAATGACCTAAGCTTTTCATAAAAACCCTTTTCGAACACTGCGGTGATAAAAATGAAGATGAAGGAATTCCTCGGGTTTTTGCAAAATTTTGATCATTTTGAGAGAAAGAGAGGCCTGCTAAGCTTTTAATGAATGAAATCATGCTTGTCGGCGTCAGTACTGAGAAGGACCCTGGCCTGAATCAGACTGGTTCCACACTATCTTCAACACGAGCGATTTGTCGCTTTCTTAAAAACTTTCAAAAACAAAACATTTTGCGCAGTCTTGCGAAGACCGGCGTGGAACCGCTCTTGAGATTGTGCAGCCCAGGATCACTCTCGGTCTCAATTTTCAATTCATCTGTTACAAACTGGATCCGTTCGAAACGATCAGTATCATGAAACGCCTGTGTGGCCCAATTTGAAGCAGCCCTCGAACAAGAGGCATCAACGTCAGATCAAGAAGATCAGATCCCACCAGGCAAGGCTCGTGAAGGAACCGTGATGGACCTTTCTGCAAGTCAACGCAATAGTCATTCCCTTGGATACAAAGGGCTTCGACTTCAAAACCATTTGGCATGGACTTGCTACACTTTTACCCTTTGAGAGGCTCGCTGGGCCGAAAACCCGGAAGGGCGGCCTAGGCAAAAGTTAGAGCAAAGAAAAAGAAAAGAAAAGAAAAATACAAAAGAAACAAAAAGTGAAGAAGAAAAGAAAAATACAAAAAAACAATAGCAAAATAAAAGAAAGAAAAGAAAAGAAATGCAAAAGAAAAGAAGAGAAAAAGAATGAAAAAAAAAAAAAAAACATAGCTCGCAAGGTCGAAAACCTGCATTGGGCACCTTGGCAAAAGTTAGAGCCTAAATAGTTAAGGTTAAAATACCCGAGTGTACCTTAACCGGAACTACGCAAGGCTTGATTCCCATGGTTGGGATCGTGAGCAACTTCATCTTGAAGTCCGGCCCCAACGCGCTTCCATAGCGTCTCAGTCCATGTCATGGTATTGATCAAATTGCTCCACCTCCGAATCCAATGTCTCAATTGCAGCAACCCGGAATTACGTGACCAACTTCATCTTGAAGCCAAACCACTAACGCCCCCCATGGTGACTGTGTCCATATATTGATTCAAGCCATCTTCGATTCCTTCGCGTCCGAGGGTCCGATTGTCATCAACGAGGACTGGCTTACAACATGCCGCGGCATCATCCAAACAAGGGGCAACTTTCCGTTGCCATGCATTGCCATAAGTTGCCCTCAGTTGCCGTCCAAACCAGGGGCAACTTTCCGTTGCCTTCCCCTCTTAAGCCAGGGGCAATTTTCCATCGTCTCCGATTCGAGGTTGCGCATCTCGAGGGTAAGTTCCGCGCTCGTTGAGCGTTGATTGTTTGCAAAAATAGTTTTTGAAAATTTTTACTGAAGTTGATTATTTTCTCGAAAACTCTTTCATTTTCAAAATTGGACCATGTTTGGATCCAAAAAAGGAGAATTTTCAGTGCTCGCAGCCTGATTCACATGATTTTCAAATAAAAAATTGAATGAGTGTGTTTATCCAACTCTCATTTTTTGATCAAAACTGTTTTAGGAAGAAAACAAAAAATGGTCAAAGTGACGAACTAGGGGCATAATTGAGTCAGGTCTTCTGTCTTTCCCCCGTCAACACACTTGCCCGAGAGGCACCCTATCTATGAGAAGAAGTGGTCATGAGCTAGGCAGACGGACGTGAACCCGCAACCTCTCATTTACCCGACAACCAAGCCTGGGGAGGGATTGAAAATGAGAGAATAAAGAATAGAGAGGAGTAAGTTGAGAGAAAAGTAAGGAGAAGGGTTTTGTGAGAAAAACCGAGCTTGAGGGCCCAGTGATGTGAGTATCGCAAATAAGAAAGGGTGGGAAATAACACCCGGAGGAACTTGCTCCTCGAGATCTGAGGGCTTTGTAAACACGTCCGTGTGCCGTGTCTTCTGATTTGTCGGTCTTGCTTTTGGCTTCGAGTCTTTTCCGAGCATGTCTCGTTATGTCAGGTCGTGGGCCTTTTGTTTCTTTGTTTGAGTCTGTCTCGTCGTGTCCTGTGGTAAGCTCGACACCCCGGTTGAAAACCCTTCCTTATTTCAAAAAAATCGCCTGTGCTCAGAATGCTGTGCCATTCTCTACATCCGTGCAAAGCAAGGGAAAGAAAGGGAAAATTTGGAACATCCGAGTGTGTTTCAACTGCAACCGTGTCAGCTTTGTGATCTGTCTCGTCAGATTGGGGCTATTTGTTCATGGTTTGCTGTGTGCAGAATGAACCGAATGCTGTGTTATGGGTTGCGTACAGGTCAATCCCCAGCAGATTAGTCCCCAGCAGAGTATGGGCTTTGTATCCAGTTTTGGGCAGTGGTTTGTATGAGTTGTTTTGCTGTTAATTGGTTGGTTATCCGATTATCATAGTACAATCGCTCAGCTTTCAGACAACAGATCAATATCATTTACATTCGAGGTGTAACATGACGCCATGCAGTGCAAAGTATGAAAGATGCAGATATGTACAGATATAACATTCTTCTCAGACAAAAAGTTTGTTTCATTTCATATCATCTTTTTCAAATACATAGTTTTGGAAACAAAAAATCACTGCTTGGCGGTACAAAGTACTCTATCTACCAACAAAAGAAAAGTACAAGAAAAGAAATAAAAGAAATAGCAAAAGCCTGGGTCATCAACATCATCAATGGCCTCACGCCGGGGGATCTGTCCTCGCTCTCTTCTGGCGAAGCCAGAGCATCACCAGTGTCCTTGTCGAGCCCGAGCCTCCTCCTCGGATGCCTCCGCCTCCTCCTCAAACTCGCTAAATGCAGGCTGGAGCCGCTGCTCGGCGAAAGTCGCCCTCCTCAGTGCGGGGAATATCCCGCCATCCGGTAGAAATGGAAGGTCGAGATGTTTATCGCTGCGTAATGCAGCGTGTATGAATACTGATATGAATCTTTGCGCTTTAATCGGTCGCGAATGCAATGTATGAATACGTATGAATGCCGTGAAAGCGCTTAATCACGCGAATCAGGCGAATACAAAGTATGAATGCCGTGAGCGCTTTATCGCTGCGAGTGCGATATATGAATCGATATATCAAGCACCGTGAGAGCTGGGTATCCAGTGTTGTGTTATGCATCAGATTATGCGAAGCAGTTTGTATATGGTTTGAAGCTATGTCAGAGAGAACATACCGGAAGGCCATAAAAGGCTAGGAACTCGAAGGTCCGCTGTAACATCCCCGCCATGGAGGCATTCAGCTCCAATGACTGCCAGGTGTACTCGGAGGAAGCCTGCAAAAAATATCGGATGCATCAATATTCTGTGGAATATCAAATAAAATAAAATGAAATGACTGTACAGAAATGCAGTAACACATACCGGAGGTAAGTCGGGGATACCGACAAACTTGTGATCAACCGGCAGAGGGGCGAAGGGAATCTGATAGGTCACCCCATCCGACCCCCGGAAAGACAGTGAAGAAGGCAAAGCAGGCTAACTAGCCTCCCGTCCTCTTTGGACTCCGCCCCTGCCGCGGACTCGGGCCCTCCTCGACGCTCCTCCTCCTACTCCTGCTCCGGCCGCCGGCGTCGCAGGTCTCTCTTTCTCAGCTCGGCGACCACCACTCAGCGGCCGCATGATAAAGGTCCGGACGTACTCTGAGTAATCGCCCTCGCCTCTGAAGCCGTCTGCCTCCTGCCGATGGTGTAGTCCGCTATCTGCTCAGCCCGCCATCTGCTCAGCGGTGAAACGCTCGGTGTCCCTCATATGCTCAGGAGGGTGCACCGGGACTATCTGCTCAGGTAAGCCCAGGGTCTGACGCAAGAAGCGCCGCCAGTACCAAGCCCGGCTGCCGGGCCCTCTAGCAAAATCCGGTGAACGCGAGGTCTCGACAATGGCAAACCGATCCGCACCATCGCCGCGAGGAGCCCACTACCGCCAGTGATCTGAAATTGAAATCTGATTTGTTACCCACTGGCATTGCAAATATGCAAAGGAAAAAGTGAAGCTTAAATGAGCGCAAGTAAAGCATACCTTGGCGGGGGTGATGGTGTCAAAGTAACGGCGAAGAAGTTTAAAGTCTCCATGACCTCGGTGCACCTCCCATCGTAGCGACGAGAAGGAATGACTAGAGGTCTCGAGTCTCGACGCAGCTCGACACAGGAAAGTAGGCGTAAACCCACAACTGTAAAGTAAATACCAGAACATTTATTAGATAAAGCGAATTGAATCAGCGTAAATAAGCGAGCCGTGTGTTGTGCGATGTATTGAAAAAGAGTGTACAGTGTGAGCGATTGTACGGTCGATTAAGAAGTATGTGTGTGCCGTGTGTACAGTATACAGTAAGTGTAAAACAGACTACAGTATGTGCAGTGTGCAGAGTACAGAAAGTACAGAGCAGAAATGTAAAGCAGAGAAGAAGACGTACCTCCCAAGCTCGCCAGTAGCCTCCGAGCAACTGCCCGCTGCCGCGAGAGACTGAGCTCATGTAGCCGTAGAGGGTGGCCAGAGCCGCACCACCCCAGTCGAAACGCAAGACGTCTCGGACGTCCACCAGTGCACTGAGAAGGCAGAGGGGCACGGTGTTCGCCCGGTCGGCGAAGAGGGTCGTCCCTAGCAAAAACATCAAAAAGTCGCGCAGCGCTTGCTCTCTGGCCGCCTCGGTCGCCAGCCGCCGCCACCAACGCGGTGCGAATCGCACCTCGAACCAGGAATAGCGGACAAAGCCTGGACGAGCAAGAGGTGGCGCCTCACTAAGCAAATAGATCTGAGCGGTGGTCCACTCGTCCATGTCGGTGTCGAAGGGGATCGGATCACCCCCTACCCCGATGCCGGTGAGCACCGAGAAGTCGTAGGGAGTCATCGTCATGTCTCCCGCCGCGGATAGGTGGAACGAGTCGGTGGTGTCCCACCACCTCTCTGCCAGGGCGGCTAGGAGAGGCCTGCAGGCAGTAAGCCGGGTCAAACCCCTGAAAAAGAACCAAAGCCCGTCTTGTCCACGATGCGTCGAACCGCCTCGGGAAGCTCCAAATACCAATCTTGAGCCGCAACATTCCCATACCCGCGGATGGTATGGGAGTCTCCCTGTTTTCAAGCAAATGGTTGCAAAGCAATATGAAATGTACAGTTCTGAGGAAACATGTTAAAGTCGATACAAATCTAGCATGCGTGCAAGTTTTTCAGATTTCAAGCGAATCTGGTTTCAAGATACTACGGTGGACTCTGTGGTTTGATGCGTCAACGTGTTTTGAGTAAGTGCAATGTAAACATGGTACACGTGTGCACATTTTTTAGATCCAAGCAGATATCAGGTTTTAGTGTACTACGGTGGACTACGGCCTGTGATGTGTCAGTGTGTTTGTGAGGGTCAGCATACAGATATGGTGCAAGTGTGCACATTTTTCAGATCCAAGCAGATATCGGGTTATAGTGTGCCAGTAGGTAAACTACAACGTATGATGCGTCAGCGTGTTTTGTGTGGTTCAGTTTAAATACAGCATACAATATTGCTTTTAGATTCAAATAAGTGCCAGGTGTCGGTAAGTTTGCAGTGAAGAACGGTGTGTGCCGTGTGTTTGGGTAATTAAGGATAGTGCAGTGTGTGTGCATGTGTCCGTCTCAAACAGATATCAGTTGTAAACATGATTGCGATCAACTACAGTCTACAGCCTATCAGAGCTAAGCAGTTAAGGAACAGACTCAACTATGGCAGTTAACAGTTCTACATTACAGAAAGTAAAACAGAAAAAATGTTACCTCGGAAGCGCCGAAGGATAGGTGAGAGGTCGGCTCGCAGAGAAGCCGGGTCCAATACGGTCGAAGCTGAAATGGCGAAGACCATCGGAGGTAGAACGTGGATCGCGGGCAGAGGTCGCCGGGTCGAAGGGCCTTCGCTCAATGGGAGGAGCCGACCGGGATCCGCCAGTGATCCGGAGTCCGACGGTGGAATGTCGTCGACCATGACAGTGGTGGTGAGAAAATGGCCGGAAAAGCCGGGATGCGAAAAGTCAACCGAAAAAGTCAACCCCGAGCGGGCCAAAAATGACCGGGAAGGCCGGAAGATGGGAAGACACGGAAATAAAGAGGAAATCGAGGGGAACAAGTCCCGAAAAAGCGGAAATAGCAAAAGAGGCACCGAAACAAAGTTTTGTTCGGTTCAAAATGTGCGAAACACGATGGAAATCGCAAATCGAACAACGAAATGGGCTTAGAACATAAAAACGGAGAAAAAGGAAGAAAATGCTCTAGAGAGATAGGGGGATGGTTTTCGGCGGTATAGAAGTGAAGAGAATAGGGTTTCAAGCCCTATTTTATAAAACCCGAGGCAAAATGTCAAAACTACCCTGATTCAGCAATTTTTGGCCGGTCGGCACAATATTGTGCCGATGGAACTTTCTGCAATGGCGGTCAATGGCACACCTAGTCCAAATGGGTGATGTTCCCACAGACCTTGTTTAGGCCATGTGAGTAGTTTCGGTCTTCAGAGCTCAAAAAAGGTGTAAGAAAGTGAATACCCGATGCTCAACGGGGCTCCGGTTTGACGACGGACCGTGTCTTCTGTGCGTGGCACTCAGCTACAAGCAAAGATTGTATCCTTTTGTATCCTTTAGTCTTTACAAGATTCCAAAGTTGCCCATGTGCATTTCAAACGCGCACTATCTTGCGCATCATATTGCATTTGGCATGCATTCAATCGCCTTGTTTTTGTGCACTCACGTTGTCTAACGCATCGCGCTATCTTGCGCATCATATTGCATTTGGCATGCATTCAATCACACTGTTTTGTGCACTCGCGTTGTCTAACGCATCGCGCTATCTTGCGCATCATATTGCATTTGGCATGCATTCAATCGCACTGTTTTGTGCACTCGCGTTGTCTAACGCATCGCGCTATCTTGCGCATCATATTGCATTTGGCATGCATTCAATCGCACTGTTTTGTGCACTCACGTTGCCTAAACACATCGCGCTATCTTGTGCATCATATTGCATTTGGCATGCATTCAAATCGCACTGTTTTGTGCACTCGTGTTGTCTAACGCATCGCGCTATTTTGCGCATCGCGCCGTTTGGCGCACCCTCATTGCACTTCATTTTCCATCCTTTGAGGCACGCGTACCTCATTGCACGCGCGTCTCATTTGCCCCATTTGCATCCGCATGCGTGTCTTATTTGCATCGCATTCACTTAAAGTGTTGTGTAATTGTTGCCCCACAGGTCTGGCGAGACCTTAAACACGCACGGTCTAGGAGACCTTAAATCCTCGGGAGGTGCAAGACCTTCGGTGCATTAAGGTGTGCACCTCATCGCATTTGGCATGCATCGTATCGCACTGTCTTGTGCACTCGCGTTGTCTAACGCATCGCGCTATTTTGCGCATCTCCTTGCATTTGGCATGCATTCTATCACGCAATCCCGCACATCGTACTGTCTTGTGCACCGCATCTCAATTCATGTATTGCCCCACGGTCTGGCGAGACCTTAAACCTACTCACTTGCATTGTTATGCATCTCAAAAGCAGCGCGTGGTCGCACCTTTCGAAATCATGCATCGTACAATACATGCGTCACCTCGCGCGTCATTCACATTGTCATGCACTTCAAAACACATGCGTTGTAGCATGCATTTTCATGCATACGTTTTGCATCACGGTGTAGGAGACCTTAAATCCTTGGAAGGTGCAAGACCTTCGTTGCTTCGGCACACACGATTCATGCATTGTTATGCATTCGTAAAGCCGCGTGTTGCCGCACATTTCAAATTCATGCATTGTCATGCATTCAAAAAATCGCGCGTTGGCGCGTATTTCGGAAACAACACGCATTGTCATGCATTGTACCCCGGTCTAGGAGACCTTAAATCCTCTGAAGGTGCAATTCCTTCGGTGTTTGTCGTGCCCGAACGACTTTCGGTGGTCTGGTAAAGCCACCAGCCTGTGTTTTCGGTGAGTTCCTAGGAGACCAATGGGGACGGTGAAAGCTAGAGTTCGAATGGCTTATGCCTGGAATGCAAAGGTTCGGAATTTTCGAGACTAAAGTCTGGTTTAAATACCCAGGGGGTGTACCCTCGGCTTGAAATCTGTATGGAAGCCCCATAGGTTGAGGCGGCGTGTCTACGCCTCAATTCTGGATACTGAACCAACCTAGTACATCGCCCTGTTGGTAAGATAGGGAAAGCTGCAATCATAGTCATTGCATCATAGTGCATTGTCATGCATCATCGTATATACTGCATATATCATGCATTTCAAAAAAGAAAAACATGCATATGTCATGCATCCTCTGTAAATATCCATTTCTATTGCATTGTAGTCGCATGCATTCACTGCATCATCTCCCATCTATGGCTTGCGCCTTTCCTTGTTGAGCTTGGTCTGGTATGTGCCCTTACTTTTCACGTCAAAGCATGGTTCATGTGCATCGCGCCTATTCCTTGATGAACTTGGTTTGAGGTTGCGGCACCTTTTCTGTGTTAGACATGGCTTATATGTGTGCATGCCTTTCCTAAGCAAGATACGGTTTGGCCCGCACGCCATATCCATTGTAGATATTGCATTGTAGTGTAATTGTTGCATCCGGCATTAGGATCATTGTTCTTTCCTCAACGGGTCGTCACCCCACTTATGTCAATCCACCCAATACTTGTTCTTGTGTCCGTCTGCATCACTCATAGTTCAGACATCGTTCTATGGTAGACGGACTTGTTACTTCCATCAATCTATTTGACATATGTGTGGTTTCGAACCGCTCATGATTGAATCATGATTCGATTGCTCTACATTTAGTTTGCATAGTTTCAATTGCATTGCATTATCATTTGCATTGTTCATACATCATTTTGTATATAATGCACATCATTTTGCATTCATCATTGCATTGTCATGCATATGGCTAACAATATTGTACCTGTTAAGTTTGCTTTCTTTGCAGGCACGATATTGTATGTACGGCTCATTTGAGGCCCGTGCAACCGGACGAGCCGCACAAGTATTGTATCCTCCGCGTGAGACGTTTCGAGAATTGCATAATTCTCTTACATCCTTTCTGCATTGTAGTGTAGATTGGCGTATGCTAGCTTATAACTGTTGCATGTGTGCTTCATTATAGCTTTCTTTGCATGATCATAAGTTATGCTCGGCTTCTTGCATTATCTTGCATTTTGCCCTTGCCTTCGGGCGCATACCTTGTTTGTCTTGCATGTTTGTCCAAGTCTTCGGCCTTGTCAAAAATGGGTCGTCTCTGGACTTTGACATTCACTCCCGTCATTGTTATGACTTTCGAAGTTCACAAAGAGGCAAATCAGAGACACCCCATTTTTGACCGTCCTCAAGACTTGGACGTCACCGCTTGAACACTCGGTGATTATCCATGTTTGTGTTTGTTTGGAGTTCTCGGAGTTCTCGGCTGCGCACCTTGCCTCAGGATCTCCGAACTTGACCGTTCTGTGTCTGGTTGTGCACCAAACACTTGTGTTTTGCCTTGGAGGGGCAGGGAATGCCTTTTGAGGCATCCCCACACACCACCGGCAGTGGCTAGAGACCACCGGCTGGTTGTTGTTGCCATCGGCACTATATTGTGCCGGTCGGCAGTCAATTTTGTCAAAATGACAATTTTGCATCGACTTGCTTTATGAGATATTTTGAGGCAGCTGTCTTGCATTGTTTTCCCCTCCATACACGTGTATGGAGGGATGAGCTTCTTGGTGGCTTAACTTGTAAGTTTGGTTGCCTATAAGAGAAGACTCTCTTCTCTTGGCTTAGGGTCGGCAAACTTAGACATTTTTGGAGAGAAAAGACAGAGAAGAAGCTCTGGTTTTAGGGTTTAAATTCTATATCTATTCTATCTCTCTTTTGCTCTCTTGTTTGTACACTAGGTGTTTGTGTCTTACTATTGCACATCAACACCTAGTGTTTCACCTTCTCTTGGTTACTGAGGTTCCAAGAGGTTGTTCTTAGAGTTTTTGGCTGGATTAGAGCTTAAGGAAGCAACAACATCATCTTTGGTGAAGAAGGTCAACAAGGGTGAGAAACTTGCTTTATTTCCCCCATTCTTGCACTCTATTTTTACCTATCTTTGAACTATTTTTGTGCTTAGTGTTTAATACAAAAAAGTTCTGTATTTTAGTCCTCTTGATAGTTTATTAAGGGTACTTTGTGGTTTGGGGAGGTTTGACCACCCTTAGGCCTTGAAAAGGGCTCATTTTGTGCTATTTTGTGGGAGCTCCGGGATTTTGGTGTTTGGGTCTCTTCACCACTGAAATCTTGAGGGATTTCAGTGGTGTAGATGATGCCTTAAAGTCCTAAGAAGGAGGGGGTCACCCCCTCTCCTTGATGTCCTTGAAAAGGGCAAGTTTTGCCTCTTGAGGGAGCATTGTGCTTGAGTGTGTGTTGAGCATGTATGGATTGTTATTCATGCTTAGAATATTATGATTCAACATTGCTATGTGCTGGTTTTAGTACTCCTTGCATGTTTTGCATGGATGCTTTGTAATGCCTTGTATTGCCTTAACTTGCTCTAGGTTGTTAGCCCTAGTTTGAGCATGCTTTAGGCTTAGATTCATGAAGCTTGTATGATTATTTTGCCATGCTTTAGGTCTGTCCATGCTCATTTTGGTCGACCATGGCTTATATCTTGGGTCCTCTTTATGTTTGGCTTGTTGGCCTTAAGGGTACAAGTGTGTAGCATGCCTTGCTTGCTTTATTTTCAATGGTTTGGAACCATTTAGCATGTCATTTCAGTCCATTTAGCATGCTCGTTTGATTGCCTTGCATGCCTCTTTGATGCTTCGGAAGCTTGTGCCTTATGCCTCATGTCTTAGCATTTGTGCATGCCTTCCTAGTTGAGCCATTTAGATGCCATCTAAGTGGTCCTTTGGGCTTAGTTTTACATGCTAAAAATCTGTTTTGGGATGTTCAACGCATGCCATATTTGTTTTGTATAAGTGTAGTTCAATGCCTTATTGGCTTGCTTTGAAGTGTTGAACCTATGTGCGCATGTTTTGCTTGTCTTGTTTAAACATGATTTGGCATCATTTTATAGCATGATTTGAGCCTAGATTGCATGCTAATGGTCCATATTTGTGCCTCTTAAATGTGTTTAAGAGTTGCTTTATTATGCTTAAGTGTTGGTGCTTTAACATGTGCATGTGTGTATATGTGTTTGGCCTTCATGTCTTAGCATTTGGCTACTGATTTTAGGCCTACTTGGAGTTGCCTAGGTCACAGGTAAGACCATTATTTACTTGCTTGTATGCTACCTCATGTTTGCTTGTATGCTTGCATTATTTGTCTATATGCTCATGTTGCATCCCTAGTTGACATGCTTAGGATTGCACACATAGGCATGCATGCCTTGTTCCTTGACTTGGTGATGGGAATTAGGCCTCACTTTGTTTGATTGGTTTGCATGCATTTGAAATTAAAGTTGCATACTTGGTTCTTTGGGCCATCATGCATGGAAATGCGTGATTGGTGGCCCGAGAATCGACGCACATGTCCCTTTGAGTCACAAATATGAAAAGGGGCATGATTGATGCACACATTGTTGGAATTACATTGCCATGCAAGTTTTTGCCCTCTGCTGCTATAAGTTGCAGGTTATGCAGGCATTCAGTGCCGGCCGGCAGTGTTTAGTGCCGATCGGCAGTCTATTGATAGCCGATGATCTCATTTTGTGCCGGTGGCCACATATAGCAGCCGATGGATGTTCTGTTTAGCCGGTGGTGATCCCCAGCATCCAAGGAAGTAGTTCTGAGGCTTTGGCAGTCTTCTGAGGTGCAAAGCAGGGAAAACAGAGGCAAGCTAGGCATGGCAGTGCAATCCGAAGCGGCGATGCATTGAGCCCTCGCCGAGGCGGTTTAATTATTTTGTTAATTTAATTAATCTGTAATATTTAATTAGCTTGCGTGGTTAATTATTTGTATATTCTTTTGGTCCCCCTGTGTGAGGGCATAATTGTAATAAGTGTGGGTGAGTGTGTGTATGTCTTCCAACCCCCATTTCTTTCTCCCTTTTATTTACCTGCTTACGATGGTAGATTAGGGCATTTTTAAAATTAGCATACCTTATGCAATGCATGCGTGCATCCATGCATTTGTTGACATGCATCGGGCTTGGTACATCATGCAAACTACATTGTATTTCAATTCCAAATTGAGTACATGTTATTTGTAACATCCCACATGCCATGCTTAGGATAGCCGAGCCTGTCTAGATTGCATCTTTGCATGCGTTGCATTAGCCATTTTTGACATGAACTAGGGACATGCATGTCTACTAACTAGTTTCTTATTTTGGCACGAAGTACGATGTAAGTATTTTACGCTTTAGCATACCACATGCGTGTGAATAATTGCCATGACAGTATGCTTACCATGCGGCTAAGTGCTTATGTGAGATAAACTGTTTGAATGCCTGTGGGTGGAGGTTGGGTTGCTTGAGTTGGAAAAGCTCGTTGAAATCCGTGTTTTAGCCTACTTGCGAGTAGCAAATTCCAAAACGTTTTCAAAACCAACGGATATGCAATGCTTGTTTCCAAATTAGGCGATCCAGTCTATACTTGTTTGTCACAAGATAACATAGTAATTCTAGGCTAATAATTGGAATAAGAGCATGTAATGTTTTCAAAACGGATATCACTAAGTAGTAGAGGCCGGTCTTCGGATGGGCGAAAGGGGGTGCTCATAGCTGACCTTCCCCAATCGTATCCAAGCTCCCGAGCCAAGACCACTTTGGTGACGACGGACATGTGGCCTTAGGCACCGAGTCAGGGTTTCCTAAATTTCCCATTTTAAAATATTTAGGTGGCGACTCAGAATCCGCAAAGCGATCCATGTTTGGCACTACTTTTCAAAAATCTGTTTTCTTCAAAACGATTTGCGGATTTGGACTCTTTGGTTCAGATTTAGAACCGACACAAATCGAAGTCCGAATCAGAGTAACCCCAATACGAATCTGAACAGACCTAACCCTCCATGGCGTCGGGGACGCCTACAACAGCATTTAAGCTTTATCTCATATAAGCATTTAGCCACATGGTAGTCATATCACATGTTAACATTCACACGCATGTGATATGCTAAAGCGTAAATACTTACATCGTACTCCGTGCCAAGACAACAAACTAGTTAGCAAAAATGCATGCCCTAGTTCATGTTAGGTGACTAATGCAACACATACAGAGTGCAATTAGACAGGCTCGGCTATCCTAAACATGGCATGTGAAATGTAATCATTCGATGCACGTATTCAAGTTGGAAATTGAAATACAATGCAGTTAGCGTGATGTACCGAGGCCGGTGTATGTAAGACAAATGTATGGATGCACGCATGCATTGCATAAGGTATGCTAAAATAAACGTGCCCTGATCTACCATCATAAGCAGGTAAATAAAAGGGAAGAAAGAAATGGGGGTTGGAAGACATACACGCACTCACGCACACTTATTACAAATACACCCTCACTCGGGGGGACCAAAAGAATAATACATCAAAAATAATACAATCCAAATACATAATGAATTATTACAATTTCTAATTATCAAATTAAATTCAATGTAAAAGAAAGGGGCCTCACCTCGGATGCGCGAATGATGCATGCTCGAACTGATTTGTTCGAAACCCGCCGCCATGGCATCTTGCCTCTTTTTTACCGCCTGCTCTCCAAAATTGCCTAAGTCCCAGAATGCCTTCCTTTCATGCTGCTGCATACCACCGGCTGGAGGAAATGTTCACCGGCCCTCCAAAATAGTCACCGGCTGTCTATGAGGTTATCGGCTACCCATAAAGTGCCGGTCGGCACTCTATACTGCCGGTCGGCACAAAATTCCTGCAGAGGGCAATTTGACAAAGAACAAAGAAAGTGCAGGTGCATGATATGGATTTTAGAGCAAATGTAAGCATGGTCAATGCTCCCTATCATGTATGGGACTCAAGGAAGCATGACCCTTGGTTCTTGGGCCATCAACTATGCATCTTGGTGCATGATAGCCTAAGGAACCAAGATTGCATTTTAATGTAAAAATGCATGCAAACACATAAATGAAAACTAAGTCCCTATCATGTCAAGATCAAGGGCCCTAGTGACATGAGAATTGAGGTGTCTTTTGTCACTTAAAGTACAAACACCCCTCATTTCTCACACTTGGTTTGACACCCCCAAACCAAATAATGCAATGCATGTTATACAAACATGGCTCAAATGGTGCAATGTGAGATGAAATGCAAAACATGCTAAATGTAATGCAACATATTGTGACAAGTATACAATACTATGTATGCAAGATACAAAGTGTGACGCAAACATGGGCACTTAAGGCAATAGGATTGTCATATGTCAAGACTACATTGACCAAACATGCAACAAGCATCAAATAAATGTGCATTGGTGGACTTAATCACAATAGGGCAGACCTCAAACCTTCCCAAAACAGTGGCAAAATGCGCCCAAAATGGTAGATCAACACTCATGCAAGCATATGCAAACAAATGGGCCTAAAACCAAGGCATAAACAAGGGGTATTCCACCACCACCAACATGACCACTCATGGCACATATTAGACATATGAAAAACAGAGTTCTAGCATAAAAACATACACCCAAATCCCTTGATATGGCAACCCCAAAATGCTTCGAACATACAAGCATGCATAAGGCTTATTCCTAGGCATAAAAGGACACACCCTAAAAGCATGAAATAAGCCACATATGCAAACATACAAACATGATTTATGGACTGAAATAGGATCCTAAATGAGGCCAAATCAAGAGAATGACCTAAACGAAGCATGTTAGAGGCCGATACAACCAAGGCTTACAAGCCAAAACACAAAGCAACTATACTAATCATGCCAAACATGACAAAATCAGTGGCCAATAGACCTAACACATGGCAAAATGACGCTAATATCTTCATGAAGTGGGGCTCATACATGCAAGAAACATAGCCTAAACTCATGGCTCATTTCTAGGCAAACTAGAGCATTACAAAGCAAGTATAAGGAGCATGCTAAGGACCACAAAACCAACCAAAAACAGAGATGATATATGATCCAAAACACCCAAATAAGCTCTGAAATGAAGGCATATAAGGCCAAAAATGCATGCTACTATGTGAGCCTAAGTAAAGACCAAAGAGGGACAAAGGGGAGGGGGGTGTCCCCCCCCCCTATATATGACTCCAAAATACCTCCCTCACCACTGAAAACCCACTGGTTTTCAGTGGTGAGAAGACCAAAAACACCAAGTTAAACAAGGCTTCAAGAAAATGGGCTAAAATAGCCAAAACAAAGCCTAAGAGGGTGAGTTTGTGCTCAAACCCCCAAGTGACCTTAATGAAGGTTCTAAAGCAAGAAAATATAAGGCTTTTTTATGTTGAACACAAAGCCAAAAACACAAAGCAAGATAGGTAAAAAATTGTTGCAAAAATGGGGAATCTAAAGTAAGTTGCTCACCCTTGAAGAACCCTTGAAGAACAGGTGGTGCAGCCCTCTTCTAATGATCAAAACCAGTCCAAAATCACAACAAACAACCTTCCAAGTCCCTCAATCTCGGAGCTAGGTGTAATAGTGTGTGTAATGGTGCAAAAGTAAGGTAAAACACACTATTTAGGCCAAGAAACACACACCAAGGATGAGGGAAGGGAAGATATAGATATAGATAGATATATAAGCTCTGGTTTTGTGTTGAAAAATGGCTAAACCCCCAGCCAAGAAGACAAGGCCTCATCTTATAGAGGAGGCAATCTTGTAAGCTTAGCAACTAAGCAAACAAGAGGCTCATCCCTCCATACACGTGTATGGAGGGGAAGAAAGTGCTATACAGCTGCTTCAAAATATCTCAAAAAGCAATCGCACAAAGAATCGCCGCAAAGAATGTCATTTTGACAAAATTGATCGCCGACGCACAAAGAGTGCCGACCGGGCACAATATAGTGCCGATGGCCTCTAGCCACCGCCGGTGGTGTGGGGCTGCCTCACAAGGCATTCTTCGCCTCCCAGCAAAACACAAGTGTTTGGTGCAAAACCAGACATTAAAATGAAGTTC
Organism: Camellia lanceoleosa; assembly: GCA_025200525.1. Classification (NCBI taxonomy): domain Eukaryota; kingdom Viridiplantae; phylum Streptophyta; class Magnoliopsida; order Ericales; family Theaceae; genus Camellia; species Camellia lanceoleosa. Next base: position 97,143,810 of record CM045763.1, on the reverse strand, counting down.
GGAGATCCTGAGGCAAGGCGCGTAGCCGAGAACTCCGGGAACTCCAAACAAACACAAACATGGGTAATCACCGAGTGTTCAAACGGTGACGTCCAAGTCTTGAGGACGGTCAAAAATGGGGTGTCTACAGACTAGCTTTGTTCAGATCTCTAAAATCCACATACACTCGAATTCTGCCATCTTTCTTTGGCACCGGAACGATATTGGCCAACCAAGTAAGATACTCATATACTAGCAAGAAACCTGCATCGATTTGCTTTGTGACCTCTTCCTTGATTTTCAAAGCCCAATCCGGGCGTATTCTCTGAAGCTTCTACTTGACGGGTCGGGCCTCAGGGTCAAGAGGATCCAAAGGTCAGACAATCTCAGATCGATTCTGCATGTCTTCGTAGGACCACGCGAAAACATCTTTGAAATCTTTTAATAAAGTGACTAAGTGCTCGCGTTCCTCCGAAGACAACGTGGACTCGATCTAGACCAGATGCGGATCCTTCGTAGTACCAATGTTAATTAAAGTGATTTCATCAACAAGGGTTTTACAAATCTCTCCTCCTTTCGATCAATCAAATGTTTCAAAATCGGAGGAATTTCTTTCTCATCATTTTTATCAAAATTTTGAAAGTCCTGATTAATGTAATAAACAAGTGGCACCGAAAAGTGCTCAGAAACAACAGTGGTACCATTCTCATTCACTACTTCCAGTTCATCCAATTCTTCAGTTACAACCGACTCAAAAGAAAAGAAAAAAGACGACCTGAACAAAACAACGGCATCCAGGTTATCAACCCCAGGAATACCAGACTCTGACTCAGAAGAACTAGAATCTGATTCCGACTCCACATACTCTGTGGAATTAGATTCTAGTTCACTACCCGACTCAGAACTGCTGGACAAGAAGCCCTTCTCGAATTGCCAAACGAGGAAGGGTGCGATAGATGCATCCAGAATGCCAGAAGAAGGGCCTACAGCTGATTGATCCCCAATCATGGAAACAGAGAAGTCATCCCCCAAGCTCTCTGGTGTGATATGAGGATCTGAAAGAAGACAAGCCAGCGCTGCTCCCATCTCGAGTTCTATACCATCAAACTCAGCCTCTGTACACTGTTCAGCCATAGCTGGTAGGTCAGTTTGCTCTTCTGCAACTTCATCACCTTGCAATTATAGGTCGAAAAAGATCTGAAAGCCTAGCAAATGCCGCTTCTCAGAATTCAGCTATGGCTCAAGAAAGCCACAAAATGGGAAATCCTCCCCCTTCTGGACAAAGCGGCTATTTAAGGTTCCTTGAATAGGCCTATGCACCTGGTCATAGTGCTTCCCAATTTGCTTAGCTTTGGCCCTTCCTGCCATTTCCTTCCCCTTTCTTATCCAGTTCTCTTTAGTAGGTATATAACCTAGACCAAAGGTATAAGGGTTGTGTGGCACTTCGGCCAACGTAGGGACGCCCTTCCGGCCGCTCCTTCCCAATCCCATTCCGGGTACATGTTGCAGCTTATTTATGAGGTAGACAAATTGAGCACTGACATATAAACCCTCATCAATAGCCAGAATATCTCGCATTACCCAGGCCTCGGCCAAGGTGAACCCAGACCAAAAGACATCCTCCTCACCGTGTACAATTTCTAGTACCAGTGTAGTGACTTCCGGCGGAGGATGTATGGAAGAGTTCTCAAAAACAATAGCTACCCCCTTCCCATGGCGATACTTCAGCATCTGATGCAGAGTGGAAGAGACAACTTTCACTTGGTGCAGCCACGACCGTCCAAGGAGTAAATTAAAGGTGGCCAGAACATCCAAGACGTGGAACTCAATGTCCTATTGCGCCGGGCTAACCTGGGTTTTGATCCGAACTGTCCCTATCACTTCCCGACTTATATTGTCATAAGCCCAAATCACCTGGGCTGTCGGTACAAAGTCTGCCGGCTTCAAACCGATAGTATAGGCCATGTGCGACAGACATACATTAATTGTAGACCCGGTATCAACCAAGACAACTGGTATCCACTTTTCTTTACATTCCACGGAGATGTATAGTGGCTTGTTGTGCTCGGAGCCCTCATGCAGCAATTCTTTATCTGTAAAGGTCAAAGTCGGCGAAGCGCCTCCCGGGAACACCAATCCCACTAACTGTTCGGGGCTTGTGTCGATAGAGAGCTTAGCCTTATCCATTGCTGATAGGTCGGCTTGTCTGTGCACTCGTGAAGCCATGAGCAAACCCCAGATGAAGATGTCCGCCTGAATCTTCTTCAGCTGCGTTAGTACAACTTCTTCTTTTAGCAGTTTATCTCTCTGTTTCTCAGCTTCCTTATCTTTCCCTGATGCTTCTGGTTGGTCCAAGTGTGGGGGCTTAAAGTACCGCCCACTTCGAGTCATGTGATCAACTTCCTCGACATACTGTGTATCATCTGGCAAATTCTATCCCCAATCTTCATCCGTGTGGGCAAGATGAAAATCATCATCTTCCCACCACATTCCTTCTGCAACCGACAGGCAGCTGTCCGGTTCCGTTGTAAGCATTCCTATATCCGCAACACAGTCAGTCCCCACAGGCCTTTTGGCTTTTCTAGCCTTCTGATCAATCTCGGTTCTTTCATGCTCGAACCGTTTCAGCGCGGCCTTTTATTCTGTATCTGCTGTACTAACACTACCCAATTCTTGAGCAAAATTCTTAATACCGGTGCTCTCTGACAACTTCCCTTTGTTATTGACCATTCCGGCCGTTGCGGCAATTCCCATTTCCAGCTGTTCCTGCTTTGGTTGAGACCCCTCATCAACATCCGACTCATCACTAAGCCACCCTGAATTATCCGTTGATCCGTTCATATCAAACCATCCAATCTGTACATTTCCCAGATCATGTTCATCAAAGAACTATAGATTACTGATGTCCTCCTCAAGCTCAACTAAGTCATCCAGTCCCTAGCTTGGCCCGTCCTCCCAGACTACATTAACCTGCACCCCTGTTGGTAATTCCACCCCTAGTATGGCTTGACTTGCTGGCATAATGTAGCAACAGGGGTTTTATGCTTCCTCAATTAAGCTCATAGGGCCCTCAAGCATGCATTCTTCTACCATAGCCACCACCACAGATCTGGGTTGGGATATGGACACACTCATCATGCACAAGTCTATGCTCTCTGGAATGAACAGCTGTGGACGCGCCCCGGGGGAGGGACTTATGCTACCACAGCTCGGACTTGTTTTGTCACGGTTCTTAATCTGAACCAAAGAGTCCAAATCCGGCAAATCGTTTTGAGAAAACAGATTTTTAGAAAAGAAGTGCCAAACATGGACTGCTTTGCTAGATACAGAGTCACCACCTAAATATTTTTTAATGGGAGAATTTAGGAAACCCTGACTCGGTGCCAAAGGCCACGTGTTCGTCATCACCAAAGTTGCCTCGGCTCGGGAACTTGGGTACAATTGGGGAAGGTCAGCTATGAGCACCCCTTCTCGCCCGATCCGAAGATCGGCCTCTACTAACCGTGATACCTTGTTTTGAAAACATTACGCGTTCTTATTCCGATTATTAGCCTAGAATTACTATGTTATGCGCACAGCAAACAAGTATAGACCAAATCGCCTAAATTGGAACAAAACATTTCATGTTTGTTTTGATGATGATTTGCTACTCACAAGTAGGCTAAAGATGCAGGTTTTGCCACCCTCAAGTGGGTTTTTAGAAAAGATGGTTTTGCCACTATCTCGTGGGCTTAAAACTCACAGTTTCAATGCATCATTCCAATTTAGGTAATTTGACCTCCATCCACAAGCATTCAAGCAGTTATATCACATAAGCAGCTAGCCTCATGGCAATCATGTTATTATGGCAACGCTCACACGCATGCGGTATGCTAAAGCATAAAAGCTTACCTAGATGCATGATCCTAGTTCATGTTAAGATGGCTAATGCAACATATGCAAAATGCAAGTATGATAGGCTCGACTATCCTAAAGATGGCATGTGAAATGCTGCAACTAACAAGTACTCAACTTGGAATTAAAATACAATGCAGTTAGTATGATGCGCCGAGCTCGGTGCATGCAAGACAAATATATGGATGCACGCATGCATAGCATAAGGTATGCTAAGTTAAATATGCCCTAATACTAACCATTGAAAGCAGGTAAGTAAAAAGGAGAAAGAAGTGGGGGTTGGAAGACATACACACACTCACACACATTTATTACACAATTGCCCTCGCTTGGAGGGTCCGAATAAATATTACAAAACAAATGGATACTGCTAAATTAATTATTACAGAACTTCTAATTAATTAACAAATTAAATGCAGAATTAAAGTGGCCACAGCTCCTGCCTCAAAATGTTTGGATGATGCATGCTTGACTCGTACTGCCCGGAAACTCGCTGCCATAGCATTGCTGCCTCTGTTTACACTGCCTAGCTCCTCTAAAGACTGCACAAGTCTTGGGTTAGGTTCTCTGCACACTGTGGAGCACCACCGGCTAGGAGGAATGGCCACCGGCTATGGGTAATGGTCACCGGCCACTGATGAAGTTATCGGCCATTTATGGATGGCCGGTCGGCACTAGAGATGGCCGGCCGGCCAAAGCTTCCTGCAGAAACTGGTTTTGACAACAACAGAGGGCATGCAGTGTATGGCATAGAATTTTTAAGCAAATATAAGCATGGCCACACTCCCTATCATGCAATGGACTCAAGGGAGCATGGCCCTCAACCCTCGGGCCATCAATTATGCATTTTTGATGCATGATGGCCTAAGAGGCCAAATCTCGCAATTCAATGTAAATGCATGCAACCAAAGGAGATGAATGCCAACACACTATCATGTTGAGGTCAAGGGGATTGACGACCGAGGATTGAGACGTGTTACATCACTTGGGGTATGAACACTTCTCGATCCTCATACTTGGTTTGACACCCCAAACCAAGGAAAATGTAATGCAATGTATACAAGGTGGCTCAAGTAAGCAACACGAGCAATGCAATGTGCCAAGCATACAAGATGTAATGCCATGTAACTCATCGTGCAAACTATGACATGAAATGTAACTAGCTAACAATATGCAAGCATGCAATTATGATACCAGACAAGCATGAAATCAAAGCAATGCAATACGATCATGCAATGGCGGACCTAAAAACATGAAGGGGCAGACCTCAGCCCACCCCAAAACAGTGACAAAAGATGCCTAAAATGATGGATAAATATTCATGTAAGCATGCACACCAATAGGCCCAAGATTAAGGCATAACAAAGGAGCATTCTACTACCACTACCCTAAGCAAACATGGCATGAGCTATACAACCAAAAATAGAGTTTTAGTGCACCAAAATAAGTCCCAAAACCCACTGTTATGACAACTCAAATGACCCAAACCCATAGGCATGCACAATACTTCATTCCAAGGCATAAAAGGAGACTTCTTCAAGGCATGGAAGGAATGATAGATGTGAACATTTAAGCACAAAACATGGACTGAAATGGCATGGTAAGTGAGTCCAAATCACTGAAATAGCCTAGCCAATGCATGCTAATGACTCACACACCCGATGCTAACGTGCTAGAATGCTAAGGAGCCATACAAAGCATATCAAATACGACCAAACCAGCACCTAAAAAACCTCAAGCATGGAAAAATATGACCGAGAACTTCACAAAGCAAGGTCAAAACATGAGAGCATGGTGGTCAAATAGCATGATGCACTTCTAGGCAAAATAAGGGAATACAAAGTAAGTGCAATATGCATGTAAAGGGGCATAAATCTAACCAAAGACAGAGGCAATATATGACTCAACAACAACTAAAAACCTCTGAAATGGGGCCTAAAGCAAACAAGCATACATGTTACCCTTATGAGCCAAAACATGGACAAATGGGACACAAAGGGGAGAAGGATGTCCCTCCCCTATACAAGACCTCAAACCCCCTTCTTCACCACTAAAAATCCACTGGATTTCAATGGTGAGAAGACCAATACACCAAGGTAACCAAAGCTTAACAAAGGAAGCACCAAAAGGGCCAAACAAGGCCTAAGAGGGGGAGGTCGACCCCAAACAACAAAATGATCTCAATGAAGTATCTTAAGCATACAAATACAAGATTTTTTTCAGTTATACACAAGGTCTAAAACAGTAAGAAAGATAGGCAAAAATCTAGTGCAAGATTAGGGAAAATAAAGCAAGATTGTTACCCTTGAAGAATAGTCCAAGAACAGCAAGGTCAGGCCCCTTTTTGTGATCAAAACTAGCTTAAAACTTCAAGAACAAACCCTCAAGGCCTCCCAAATCGAAGTATGGTGTAATAGTGTGTGTCTTGGTGCAATACTATGAACTAAACACACTTTTAGGCCACAAAACACACACAAAAGAGGAAAGAGAGGGAAATATAGAGAGAGAGGGTGATGTATATCAGAATGTATATGTATAAGCTCTAGTTTTTTGTTAAACAACCCCTAACATTGGAGGAGGAGAGGTTCTTATATAGACAATGCAAATGACTTGAAGCTTCTCAAAGAAGCTAAACAAAAAAGGGGTCAAAGAAGGCAAGGGGGAAAGGCTTCCTGAGGAAGCTGGGGCAGCTGGCAAGCTTCTTGAGGAAGCTAAGACAAAGGTCCAAGCTTCCTCAAGAAGCTAGACCAAAAGGGTGCAAAAGGGGCAAAACAGCCACACTTATGCACGGGGGCAAGGTTAGTGCATTCCAGCTAGCTGTAGACACCCCATTTTTGACCGACCTTAAGACTCAGACGTCACCGATTGAGCGCTTGGTGATGTTGTATGTTGTGTTCGTCCAAAAGTTTCAGAGTCGTGGCTGTGCGCCTTGCCTCCGGACTTCTGGGCTTTTCTGTACTTTGCCTCGGTTTGCGAACCAGGCTCGATTTTCTCTATTTTTCTTCCTGAGGGGAGGGAGAGGTCTCGTAGATCGTCTCATTGGTCAGAGGCTATATTTTGTGGTCGCAGCCATTTTTCCCATTTCGAGCCCGGCTTTTGAACCGTCGGTAGCCGTGTGCCTCGGTTCGGGACCGCCTAACCATCTCCGATTCCTCCGATTTTTGGCATGCATCTTATTTGCTCCCTTTTGAGGGACACTGGGGTCCGAGAGACCCACTTCCTGGTCGAACATCATTCCCGATGCCCAGCAGCCTGTTTTTGGGACCCCGAATTGCGTGTTTTGGCCCCCGAGCATTCGTTTTGCATCGGTTTTTGTTCATTTTTGGCAGTGTGGGAGCCGAGTAATTAAAGGGACGAAGTTTGATACGCACAGGGAGCCGGGTGTTGAACGGCTCCCTTCTGCTCTGCCAAGACGCCGAGTAGGATCTTTGGGCCGAATATACTGGAAAAAGCGTGTCAGGATAAATGAAAGAATACATAAACAAAAGAAAAAGTAGACTCTGGCCCCGAGGCTGAAAAATGACTATAAATACAAGAGCTTCAGATTTATAAAGGTATGTAAGAAACACTTCTATAAACTTAGTAAGCAAGCTCGAGGAGAATCGACTTGTTCGGAGTGCTAATTCCGCACTTCAATCGAGTTTGTATTTTTGCGGTGACTAGCAGAGGATCGCTGCCTTTCCAGATCTCAAGAGTATTTCCAAACCACATTCACCACAATTGGCGCCGTCAGGAATACTCAAATATATCCATGAAAGACGTGACTAAAGATCCCCGATAGCCACCGACGAGACCGGACGGAGACGACTTCACTCGGCATTTACACTCGAGAGGCAACCGTCACATGACATGCCCTGCACTCTAGCTCACCAACGATTCTAACACAGGAGACAATGCAAGCGACCATGGAACAGGGCAGACAGACCAAACAGAGTTTGGACAGCATCATCGCTGAGAACGGACGCCGCCACACGCCTTAGAGAAAGCAAAGTCCCACCAGTAAGACTCAAGGTTCTCGGCGATCCCCAAAGGCGGTCCTCGACGCGACCTCAACAATAAGAATATGCGGCGCGCCGCTACCAAAGGATTACGTTGAGGAAGTGACGGACGATGTCGCCCAAGAGGCGCCCCGCTTGACACCGCCCATATGATATACCGCCGATAGCCCCGATCAGTACATACGGTCAATCACTTCAAGCCCTCAAAAGCGCCACCACCAAAGAAAGCGACCCGAGAAGCGTAAGCATCACCTTCGACGACTCGATTTGAGCGGTGTCACACTCCTCACGAGATCCTTCCGTTGTTACGCCACGCGCACATAGGTTTACCGTGAGAACGTGTCCTTATCGATCGTGAAGTACTTCAGAGATTATGTACTATCGAACCTTCATCAAACTCGGGTTCAACGATTCGGATCTAACTCCGCCCCTATCCACTATTCGCTTCAACGCCAACCCGAGTACCCATTGGGAAAATCACCACCCGCTCAGGCTGCTCGAGAACGGTGGTCGCGAATTCTTGGTCGTCAGCTACCATCGCCATACAATCTCATCATGGGCGATCGTGGTTACATACCCCGCAGTCGCCCCAAGCACCTACCACCACCTACGCTTCCCAACAGAGCATGGCATTGAGCAGATCCGTGGCTCGGTCGGCCAAGCATGTTACCTTCTCGCCAGACGCCAAGGAACTGCAAGTAAACTCCGTCGAGGTGCCCAATGAGAAATCACGGAAGACGCTACGCCAACCAAACGAAAAGGCCACGGAAGGTTTAGACCGTTGACATCGATGGAAGCCCGGAAAAGTTTTTTATGATCGGCGCCTCTCTGAGCCAGGTCGACAAGCAGCAACTGATCACTTTCTTACTCGGCAACCTCGACGTCTTCGTGTGGACCCCGTATGAAATGCCGGGAATAGACCCAGCGGTCTCGCAGCATCACCTCAATGTCGACCCTCAGTGCAAGCCGATCATTCAGAAAGGCCGGCGATCCTCCGCAGAACACACCGCCGTTGTCGAGGAAGTTGACAAATTGCTTGACGCCGGGCAATCGAGAAGTCACCTATCCCACGTGGCTCTCCAACACAAAGGTGGTGAAAAAGAAGAATGGCACTGGCGAGTGTGTGTCGATTTCACGGATCCGAACAAAGCTTGCCCCAAAGATCGCTTTCCTTGCCTAGAATTGACCAACTCGTTGATGCGACGGCACGCCACCGCCGCATGAGTTTCCTCGTCGTCTATAGAGTCTACCATCGACGCCATGAATCCAGATGATCAGACAAAACGCATTCCTCACTCCAAGAGGAGCCCTCACTCTGAGGTTATGCCTTTTGGACTAAAGAATGCAGGGCGACTTACCAAAGATCGTCACCACGATGTTCAAAGAACAACTCAAGCGCACTATGGAAGTATACATCGACGACATGGTGGTCAAATCTAAAGAAGAACAAAACCATATAGCCGATCCGAAAAGACATTCAACACCCCACGCAAGTACGTAATGAAGTCAATGCTTCCAAATGTGCATTCGATCGGCTCGCAAATTCCTCGGCTACATCGCCAACCATCGAGGAATCGGCCAACCCGAGGCAAGTCACAAAGAATTTTGGAACCAGTTCCTCTGCTCACCAAAGAAGTCCAAAAGTCGATGGGAATGGTCACGACTCAACAGTTCATCACCGATCTACGATCGTTGCGCATAATTCTTTCGTGACATTACGCCAGGCGAGCTTTCGAATGGTCCGTCGAATGCGAGGCGCCTTTAACTGCTCAAGACCTACCTCCGACAAGACTCTTCTAACAACACCGCCACCGGTGACCCCTCATTTTATATCCGGGTCGTCTCGACAGTAGCCAAGCCAGATTGTTAAAAGAGGAGGAAGGGCAAGAATGTACCAAGGTACTATGTGAGCAAGGCGATGGTGGACGCCGAAACACGCTACCTACCGCTAGAAAAACTCGTCCTAGCCCTGGTCATGGCAGCAAGAAAACTGATGCACTACTTCCAAGCACACAGCATCAAGGTGCGAAAAGATTTCCCCCTTCGATCAAGATTCTAATGCGTACATCGTATGGTTTCGAAATGGGCTCTCGAACTCGGCCAATATGACATTCAGTTTTCACCCAAAACTGCAATCAAGGGGCAGGTGCTTGCCGACTTTGTGGCCGAATTCACAGGAGGGCTTGCCGACCTCAAGCCTGGGGACCTCCAGCCAAAGGCCGAAGTTAGGTCAAAGCCAAATTGGAGAGTCTACGTTGGGGACATCTGGCAATTATACTGCGATGGATCGTCTAACCAACGGGGCAGCGGCGCAGGCGTCGTAATTATGTCCCCAGACGGCGCAGTCATTGAACAGGCCGTCAAGCTCGGCTTCGAAGCATCAAATAACGAGGCCGAATATGAAGCCCTTTTAGCCGGACTGCGGAACGCACATGTTCTCGGCGCACGGCGACTGTTGGTGTTTTGTGACTCAAAATTGGTAATCAACCAGCTGAAGGGGGAGTATGCGGCGAGAGATGAGCGTATGGCGGCCTATATGAAAACGGCTAACTCGTTGCTGGCGAAATTCGACCATCACGAACTAAACCAAATAACACGCGATCAAAATACACACGCGAATGCCCTGGCTTGCTTGGCCTCCGCCATCAACTTCGAGCTCAAGCGCATTCATCGGCGGGCTTCGTCCCCAAACCAAGTATCGGCCCTCCGGAGGAGACCCACATCAATATCGTAGAATCCGCTCCAAGTTGGAAGGACCCCATTGTTGCATTCCTTTCTTCTGAGCAACTCCCAGAGGATAAAAAAGAAGCACACAAGCTGCGAAACAAGGCTCTGCGATACTACCTTGATCCACAAGGGGGACTTTACAAAAAATCCCTCTCTGGCCCATACCTGGAGTGCGTGCACCCGGACAGAGTAGAGGAGCTGCTCACTGAGATACATGAAGGCAACTGTGGTGGACACTCAGGGGGGCGCTCCCTTGCCCATCGGGCGATAACACAGGGATATTACTGGCCGACTATGAGAGCCGACGCACAAAATTATGTCAAGAAATGCGAACAATGCCAAAAGTTTTCCCCACTAACCCATCAGCCGGCAGAAGCTTTGAATTCAATCACTAGCCCCTGGCCGTTTGCTCAGTGGGGACTTGATATTGTAGGACCACTGCCCAGGGCCCCAGGGAACAAGCGATTTCTAATCGTAGCAACAGATTATTTCACAAAGTGGGTCGAAGCAGAGGCTCTAACCCATATACGAGAGACCCGACATTGCGTTTTGTGTGGAGGAACATCATTACACGATTTGGCATTCCAAGAGCATTGATCTCAGATAATGGCACTCAGTTTGATTGTGGCGTGTACCGAGAGCTGTGCGGCAAATACGGTATTGTACCTTACTTTTCTACGCCGGCTTACCCCCAAAGTAACGGTCAGGCGGAAGCTTCGAACAAATCCATCTTGGACGGCATCAAAAAGAGGCTGGAAAGTGCCAAGGGCAGGTGGGTCGAAGAGTTGCCAAGTGTACTATGGGCCCATCGAACAACACCAAGACGATCCACCGGAGAAACACCGTTTGCCTTGTGCTTCGGAACCCAGGCAATCTTACCCCCAGAGATCGGCCTACCAACCCTCAGATCGCAAGCCTTCGACACGGGTCGAAATGACATGATGCTTGCTTTGGACCTGGTTCTGATTGAAGAACGAAGAGATCGTGCCTTGGCGTCCATGGCTCGCTATCAGCAGCAGCTCGCCAAGTCATACAATCGGCGAGCCCAGCTGCGCCGCTACAATCCAGGAGAACTGGTCCTGAAGAAGGTGCTACCGGCCGATCGGAGGCCGACCGATGGAAAGCTTGGTCCGAACTGGGACGGCCCCTATCAAATAGATTCCGTTGCAGGAACAGGGGCATATCGGTTGTCAGACATGTCAGGGAGAAACCTGCCACGGCCGTGGAATTCAACACATCTACGAAAATTTTATCAATGACCCGACCTGTGGGCTTGATATTTGTACACAATATCCTCATAAATCCAAGATCTCGCTTTCACATGTTTAAGCTCAACACTTCAAAGTCCAATAAGTCTCCGGATTCGAGCCCTTTGGTGCATGACACCTTAGGGCCGAACAAGTCTCCGGATTCGAGCGCCTTCGTGGATGTCACGATTGGCGTAATAAGTCTCCGGATTCGAGCCCCTTTGGTGCATGACACCTTAGGGCGAACAAGTCTCCGGATTCGAGCGCCTTCGTGGATGTCACGATTGGCGAATAAGTCTCCGGATTCGAGCCCCTTTGTGCATGACACCTTAGGGCGAACAAGTCTCCGGATTCGAGCGCCTTCGTGGATATCACGATTGGCGTAATAAGTCTCCGGATTCGAGCCCCTTTGGTGCATGACACCTTAGGGCGAATAAGTCTCCGGATTCGAAGCGCCCTTCGTGGATGACACGATTGGACAGAATAAGTCTCCGGATTCGAAGCCCCCTTTGGGGCATGACACCTTACGGCGAAAAAGTCTCCGGATTCGAGCGCCTTCGTGGATGTCACGATTGGCGTAATAAGTCTCCGGATTGAGCCCTTTGGTGCATGACACCTTAGGGCGAACAAGTCTCCGGATTCGAGCGCCTTCGTGGATGTCACGATTGGCGAGAATAAGTCTCCGGATTCGAGCCCCTTTGGTGCATGACACCTTAGGGCGAACAAGTCTCCAGATTCGAGCGCCTTCGGATATCACGATTGGCGTAATAAGTCTCCGATTCGAGCCCCTTTGGTGCATGACACCTTAGGGCGAATAAGTCTCCGGATTCGAGCCCCTTTGGTGCATGACACCTTTTGACTGAGATCGCGCTTTGGGGCATTTCAACGTTTATACCACGTGGTGCAAAATATTCTAATAAGTGCCTAAATATTACAATAAAATGTATCGACACAGCAACGCAAGGGCAGATGATTAATCTATTCCGCGAAATATTCAACAATGCCTCGGCCACCTCGAGTGTGAACTATTCGCTTTTAACGCCGAGCACCGCCCAACGCAAGGCGGTTATTAATCTATTCGGCGAAATATTCAACAATGCCTCGCCACCTCGAGTGTGAACTATTCGCTTTTAACGCCGAAAGCACCGCCCAACGCAAGGGCGATTATTAATCTAATCGGCGAAATATTCAACGATGCCTCGGCCACCTCGAGTGTGAACTATTCGCTTTTAACGCCGAAAGCACCGCCCAACGCAAGGGCAGTTATTAATCTATTCGCGAAATATTCAACAATGCCTCGGCCACCGAGTGTGAACTATTCGCTTTTAACGCCGAGCACGCCCAACGCAAGGGCAGATTAATCTAATCGGCGAAATATTCAACAATGCCTCGGCCAGGCCTCGAGTGTGAACTATTCGCTTTTTAACGCCGAGCACCGCCCAACGCAAGGGCAGATGATTAATCTAATCGGGCGAAATATTCGACGACGCCGCCAAATTTCGGCGTGAACTATTCGCTTTTAACGCCGCTACGCCAACGCAAGGGCGATCTAGCCCGTGAACTAGACCTTTCACGCCGAGCCGAGCCATCCAAGGAACCGCATATTTGGTTTGAATTGATTTAACATTGTATAATTACAAAAATAAAACGTCACCATAAAACTACGGAAACATCATCACATTGCGCATAAATTGCTAACATTTTATAATTACAAAAGGTATCAACGTCCATTGCTGTATCATAAACACAAAATACCAAAAACCACCCGAAAGTACTTTGTGTATCATAAACATCAATCCTCGAATCGCTCAATGGATCGATGTCTACTTGCTCATACGGTATTGGCACATTCAACAAACGCCACCGCAAAGAAGGGCCCTATGCCAACCATGTTTGAATCTCGATTCTCAAACCGAGAGACTGGTCCACATACTTCGAGCCCAAATTTCTTTCCCGCTTCAAAACTTTTGACTCGGCACTTTTTTCGCTTTCACCTTCGCCAACTCGGCCTCCAAAGAACGGCTTTTTGGATAAGCAAAGTGCAGCTTCAAGTCATCGGCCTTCTTCGCCTCCGCTCAACTTATCCGCATCACGAGCTTTCCACCGCCTCCTCGAGAAGCTTCCTACCGCTCTTAAAAACTCGCCTCGGCCCTTTTCCTCCGGCCCGCTTGCTTTCTCGCGACTAATCTCCTTGATGGCGCCGAGATGGCGGCGCCCACATCGGCTATCCTACCAACGGCCCGCAAAAGAACAACTCAAAACAAGCATAACGCGAACAACGCTTTGAATGAAGGAAAATCGAATACACACCAAAAGGGCCGATCAGGCGGCTAACATTGTCGCATTCAAATCCGGCCCAAATGGAAAAGCCTCCGTATCGACGGTAATGACAAAGACGTTGCACGCCGAACGCGACCTCTAGGTCATTATGCCGAGGCATCCGATGGAACCGCATATTTCACCATCGGTCGAATCACAAAGGGCACGACCACCGATCCCACCGCTCGAGGACGCTTTGCCGACCGATCTTCTAAACCGACCTCATGATCTCTAGAGCGCGTTTCCGACGTTCCCTCAACTTCTGAACGGCTTCAACCAACGTGGATTCGCACCCTTACTCGTTGCCGCCTCAACAATTTGCAAGGATTTCGATTCAAGAATCGGGAGGAACGCCGAGATTCAAGAAGGGCGGTTCGGTTGAAAGGCCCTCCGCTCTTCTCCTTGCGGCCAACCTCTCGTGATTCGCCTTCTTAGCAAGCTTTGTCGCTTAACCCACCATGCCAGCAGAGCCTAAGACGGAAGGGTTATTCAGACGTTGAAGAGCGCCGTCAATGAACGCTCTCCGCACTAAAGCGAAGGGCGATCGTCGAATCCAATACCTCCTCGATTCGGCCTCGAGTGATCTCGATGCGGCGGCTGTACTTCAGATTCTCCAAATCGGACCCTTCAAATCCTATCTGCCTCAAATTTCTGAAGTCGGACAAAATACGAGCGACGAGAAAATCTTCCCCTTTCGGAATCGGTATATTTTCCGCAATTTAAAAGGTCGATATCGAGGCTCGTAGCAAAGCAGAACGTGAGCCGCCATTCCCTGCTTATAAAGACTACGACGGCCGAAATAATTAAGAGCAATCCTGATGTCCGAAAGAACGACGTCGTCGGTTGAAGCTAGGACTTTTTTCAACTCGTTCCCTGCATAAGATAAGCCGTGAGATTCAAGAAAATAGGGTATGGCAGATACAAATGTTCAATATCAGCAAAAGGGCATTCGGCGACCTGGTTCGCCCCTACGTCTAGGAATAGGATCGACGCGATCCTCCCCCTCGCCGAATTCCCAGTTGCCACGGACAACGACCATGACGTCATCGACTCGTTTTCCAGAGCTGGAAAGCATAGTGATCAACTGATGATCTGTGTCCTTAGCTCTGAGGAGGTAACGTCCGTGCCGGCCAGAGGATCTGGCCAGAGCATAACAGTGCCGAATGGCAGGGATGCCGAGATTAATACCAAGGCGACGGTTCAACGCTACGACCCCCATTATAATTCTAAAGAAGTTTACACTGGGCTGGGAAGGGATCAAATCCCAATGGTGAAGAACAGCCCTCAGAAGCGGGTGAAGGGGAAAGCGAACTCCCCCCTCTGCGATCGACAAAAGGGGAAAGACAATCGAGGTTTCTTCCTCCCTCTCCATGTCGAGAGTGCGGTCCGCCACTAACGATAGGTGGACATCGTCAGGAATGGAGAAATGACGTCTAAAATCAACAACTCGACCCGAAGAAAGAAGGTCTCTTAAATACTTTGCCATAATCTATTGATTATAAGAATACGCGACGGAGTAAACAAATTAGGAAAAGCTTCAGAGTTGAGAAGGGGAAAACTTACAAAAGTGAAGAGTATCGCAGATGGAAGGGGTGCAAGAATGATTCGAAGAGCAGTCTAGCGGCCAGCGTCATAGAACATGAATTCGAAGGGACACCAGGCTCCAAGTCATAATGAATAGGCGTGCACGAAGGGACGGGAGTCTGAGGCGACGATTCAAAGGGGAGTAATTAAACAACCGCGTAATAAGTCGAAGCCCCAAGAACTTCGGTTTGTAGTATTTGAAAATCAGAGCCAAGCACCTCGTCCAACTGCCGTTGACAAGATGCTTGGGGGGCAATTGTGGGAGCCGAGTAATTAAAGGGACAGTCTGATACGCACAAGGAGCCGGGTGTTGAACGGCTCTTCGCTTCGCTAAGACGCCGAGTAGGATCTTTGGGCCGAATATACTGGAAAAAGCGTGTCAGGATAAATGAAAGAATACATAAACAAAAGAAAAAGTAGACTCTGGCCCCGAGGCTGAAAAATGACTATAAATACAAGAGCTTCAGATTTATAAAGGTATGTAAGAAACACTTCTATAAACTTAGTAAGCAAGCTCGAGGAGAATCGACTTGTCCGCTTGAGTGCTAATTCCGCACCTAATCGGAGTTTGTATTTTTGCAGGTGACTAGCAGAGGATCGTTGGCGTCTTCCAGGATCTGAAGAGTATTTCCAAACCACATTCACCACAGGCAGGTACCTCTGTTTTATCACCAGGAAGGTCACTAGGGGGTGGGAGACCAGCAATTTTCTCAGCAACCAGCTTTCTTCTTGGTCAAAAGCGGTTCAAAGATGAATCCTGAAGGAGAAAAGTTCTGCTGCTTCACGAACGGGCGTAACTCTTTGCACAAGAGTAATTAAAATGTGAGGCCACCACCATTGGAAAGCTTACATCCGGGGATTCATTTTGCACTCAAGAATATCCTAAGTCCAAATCCGGGGGGAGGAGATATGGTTGGTTGAAGTCCGGTTGGACTGAATCTGCGTGGCTTTACGAAAACTGGCATAACTTTTTCTACAGGAGGAATTTTAATGCAAGGTTTGCGGCATTGGAAAGCTAACTTCTGGGGCTTCATGGCTGGCCAGCTCTCTTATTTTTCTTCTATTTACCTTGCCGGCCGGCCACCATTTCCAGCCGGCCGGCCACCTGCAACTAAAGCACCTTTTGCCCACCTTTTCTCCGATTTTCTTGCCTATATAGCTGGCCTCCCAGATCTTTTAGAAGGGTTGGAAAATTTCTCTCAAGGATATACATTGATATCTATCTCTATCTCTCCATTTTTCTCTCAAATCTTCAAGTTTAGGCTCCATTTCTTCATCATCTTCAAGCTCTACTACCACCACTCCATTCTAGCTGAAAGGAAGGGTTTTTTCAGAGGCTTAGGAGCAGCAAACTTGAGCCAAGAAGCAACAAGAGTGTGATCTTCAAGGGTAAGTATCAATCACCCTCTTTTGGCACTTTTTTTGCACCATTCCTCTACCCTACTTTCTCACTGTTTTAGACTCCGGCCCTAACTGAAATGGGCCTTATTTTGAGCTATTCTACATGTTTGTTTAAGGGCTCAACCCTGTTCGAGCCCTCTATGATGCACTTGCTTCAATATCATTTTGTATGTCAATATCTTGCATGCTTTTTTTAGTTCATGTGTGATCTATTTCTGAGCCTGATATAAACTGTGAGTGGCCCTATTTTGAGCCCCTCTTCAACATTGAAGAAGGGCTCAACCCTGTTTGGCCTCTCTATCATGCACTTGTTTCATAATCTCTCATATTTACCGTAAATTTGCATGATTTGTTTAGCCTCTGTGCGTTCTGTTTTGGAGCATGTCATGAACTCTGAGTAGGCTTATTTTATGTCCCTCTACAACATTGTAGAAGGGATAAACTTCATTGGGGGTCTCCATGTTATACTGGTCATTATACCCCTCTTTGGCCCTCATTTTGCATGCTTTGTTAGGCCTATTTTGCTTCTGTTTTCGGCCATGATCAGGTCTGGAAAGAGTCACATTTCGGCCTTCTTGTCATATTTTGTTAAGGGTCCAAGGCTGTTTGATGAATGTTTGGCATACCTCATGTTCTAGCCTTTGTTGGCTTCATTCTTGCATGACATTTTTAGCAAGTTTACATACTGATTTGAGGGTTGTCATAAACTATAAATGTGAATATTTTTGGTCCCTGATCAGTGTTGTAGAAGGAAATTTTTCAGTTTGAGCATCGCATACATCACTTGTTTCAATACCCCTCTCTTGGCCCCCATTTTTGTATGCCATTTTAGCCCTACTTGTGATTGTTATTTGGCCATGGTTTGTACTGAAAAAATTTTGGTTTTGGGACTTCCTAGCATCTGTCTTTACACTTCATGTCCATATTGTGCATGTTTGACATGGCTACAAGTCATTTCGGGTGCTTAACATTGCATTTCGGGCATCGGGTGTAATTTTGCTATGATTCGGGGGTTGTTTTGCATCAATTTGGCTGCTGAAATTTGCATATTCTATTTGCCATATTCCATGTAAGTCCTCATTTGCATTTTCCATGTCATTTCATGCCTTAGGGCCATTGCCTCGGTTTGCGTGTCCATGTGCGCGCACTTCGAGGCACTTCATTTTCATCCATCGACCTCTTATGTGAGTGTGGCTGAGGCCCTCTCATGTTAGTGTAAGCCCAATTTGCATTGTGTATGCCATTTCATGCTTTTATGTCATTGCCTCAGTTTGCGTACCCGTGTGCACGCATTTCGAGGCACCTCATTTTCATCTCACAGCCTCTTATGTGAGTGTGGCTGAGGCCCTCTCATATTAGTATAAGTCCAATCTACATTTGGAATGCCATTTCATACTTTAGTACCATTGCCTCGGTTTGCGTGCCCGTGTGTACGCATTTCGAGGCACTTCATTTTCATCCATTGGCCTCTTATATAAGTGTGGCTGAGGCTCTCTCATGTTGGTGTAAGCCCATATTGCATCGCATATCTCATTTTAGCATCATCACATTCCGTGTGCCACTTTCTCGGTTTGTGTGCCCGTGTGCACGCATTTCGAGACATCTCATTTTAGTCTCATCACATCCTGTATGCCATTTTAGCATCATTGCATTATGTATGCCATCGCCTCGGTTTGCGTGTCAGTGTGCACGCATTTCGAGGCATTTTGTTTTTTCATCTCACGGCTTCTTATGTGAGTGTGGCTGAGGCTCTCTCATGTTAGTGTAAGTCCATTTTGCATTGTTTATGTCATTTTAGCATCATTGTATTCCATATGCCATTGCCTCGGTTTGCGTGCCCGTGTGCACGCATTTCGAGGCACTTCACTTTTATCCGTTGGCCTCCTGTGTGAGTGTGGCTGAGGTCCACTCATGTTAGTATAAGTCCAATTGCATTACGTGTGCCATTTTATGCCTTAGGATCATTTCCTCGATTTGCGTGCCCGTGTGCACGCATTCCGAGACATCTCATTTTCATAGCATTTTGCATGCTAGGATTGCATATTAGCTACATTTCATGCATATCATGCATATTGCATCGTGTTCGGGATAGGAGTTAGCCCGGGCACGGGAAACGAGGCACGTTTCGCACTCCGAGCGACGGAACGGGTCTCAATTCCCAAGTCACCGACACTCCGGATTACCCGTGATGGAGTTAGGTTTTGTTGTAGCATTCATATGCATTCATCCTATATTGAGTTGTGCAATTCGGCTCCTCGGCCATTATGCATCGATATGCGTGATTGGTGGCACGAGGATCGAGGCATGCATATATTTGTGAAATACATTGCTATGCCCCTCTCCTGTTCTCTGTTGCAGCAAAATGAAGAATCAGCAACTTTTCAGAGTCTGGCACGCATTTCAAGAAACATCGCAAACCAAGGCTAATTGGGGCATCCCAGTAGATTTCCACACAAGGCCGCCCAACATGCATCATTTCATTATCCGAAGCAGAGTCAAGGCAGCCCCCTGGCTCGCACGCCAATTTTACAGCTTTCTTATTTAATTTGATGATTAATTAGGAATTTGTATATTTGTTACTCGGACTGTATATTTCGGACTGTACTATTCTTTTATTCGGACTATATATTTATTCGGACCCTCTGCGCGAGGGCAAAATTGTAATAAGTGTGGCTGAGTGTGATGTATGTCTTCCAACCCCACGTCTTTCTTCCTTTTATTTACCCGCTTACGATGGTTAGATGTAGGGCATATTTCAATTAGCATACAGTGTGATAGCATGTTTGCATTCATTCATCTGTTTTGCATGCACCGGGCTCGGCGCATCATACAAACTGCATTTGTATTTCAATTCCAAATTGAATACGTGTTAGTTGTAGCATTTCATATGCCATGTTTAGAATAGCCGAGCCTGCTATAGTTTGCATTTTTGCATGTGTTGCATTAGGCATTTTCTGTGTATCTAAGATCACGCATGATTCCTAATTAGTTTTCTATTTTGGCTTGGAGTACTTGGTGAGTTTTATGCTTTAGCATCCTTGCATGCGTGTGAGTGCTGCCATGAATAGCATGCTTACCATGAGGCTAAATGCTTACGTGATATAACTATCTTGAATGCCTGTGGGTGGAGGTTGAGTTACTTGGATTGGACAATTCATCAAATGCTTGTTTTAAGCCCACTAGATAGTGGCAAAATCGTATTTTTCTAAGCCCACCCGAGGGTGGCAAATTCGCGTCTTAGCCTACCTGCGGGTAGCACCATCAAACCATTTTCAAACAAACAAACATGAAATGTTTTGTTCCAATTCAGGTGATTCAGTCTATACTTGTATGCTGTGCGCATCACATAGTAACCTAGGCTAATAACCGGAATAAGAACGCACAATGTTTTCAAAATCAGATACCATGGTTAGTAGAGGCCGGTCTTTGACCGGGCGAGCGGGGGTGCTCACGAAGTGACCTTCCCCAATCGTACCCAAGTTCCCGAGCCGAGGCAACTTTGGTGATGACGGACACGTGGCCTTTGGCACCGAGTCAGAGTTTCCTAAATTTCCCATTAAAAAATATTTAGGTGGGGACTCTGTATCTGGCGAAGTAGTCCATGTTTGGCACTTCTTTCAAAAAATCTATTTTCAAAACGATTTGCCAGATTTGGACTCTTCGGTTCAAGATTGAGAACCGTGACATTTGAGTCCTTCGAACTGTAGTAGACCCAATATCGAACCAGAACGGGGGGGACTCGCACTCCCTTCCCCCGGGATGCGTTCGGGGACGTCTACAGTTTCTGGCGACTCTGCTGGGGATTTAGAGAACTTAACTCGAACTCATGATATCTGGTTTTGACTACACTTGTGTGTTTCTTTGCATTGCATTTGCATTGGTGCGCCTAGAACACTGTGTTTGCCATCTGCTATTCCTGAGCGGTTTGCCGGAGGCTTGTCTTGTCAAGACATGTCCATAAAATGGCCGATTCTGAACTCGCCGATATGGGAACACAAACCCCGGTTTTATCGGGGCACCCTTTTCGACCATTCGATCTAGTGCATATTCGGATTCATAGTGACCATTCCAAACTAGGACAGGTTGCTTACCCGATAGGTTGTTTAAAACCGCTGCATACGTAGTGAAACCCTAGCTCCTGACAAAATAGGACAGGGAAACCCTACCCCAACATAGGGGTGTTTTGGCTCTCACTTATCTGTTATGTGCTTGTTAGAGTGCGTCTCTACAGGAATGCATGTATCAGTTTACAAGTTTGGGCATCAGGCCTACGGGCACCGGTTCAGTATTTTGGGATTTAGTTTTACCCGAGGGTATCAGATTTGAGGCTGAATTTTGGGGGCAGAATTCAGTAGAGGGCACACTCATTCAATTATGCTCGTATCTGTTCAGATGAAATCAGGCTGAGATGCTGTCCATTTTCTCTTTTGCTAGGGTAGTCCTGAAACTATAGCTTCAGAAGGCTCCGGAATCCCCCGGGTACATTGGACTAGTGCTGATAGACTTTGTTAGGTCAGAAATTCAATTCAAGGGCAACCAGTGTTCTTTCGCTGAGGCAAGGCAAAGAAGGGCCAGACAGGGCTCATTGGTTCATCTGATCCGACAGTCACCAGTCACATCATCAGTAGACCCGTGATGGCACAGGGCTCGGAAGAATTTGTGGCCATGATAACAAATAAGTAAATCGAGGAACCGCCATGCGGTGAGATCGATCTTAAACGTAACGCCCATCTGGGGCATCTGCCTCGCACCCAACTTCGGGACCCCAACCGAACTTTGACCCACATCTGCCAGCTGAAGATTTGCAGGGTCCAAATCCCCAAGAAAGGTTGACTCAAGCTCGAATTTCCACACCCCTGGTGCAGCCTACTGAGAGGCTTCGTCCCTCTGATGTCAATAAATGCAATCCGACTGCAGTGAAAATTGCAAACCTTGAGAAGCAATTCAAAAGGGCACAGGGCCTTACCTCCATTCACGACATTGAGGATGGGTCCACTGAGGTTGCCGTAAGGTTCCCAGTCGGGAGCACCAATGCTAGCGGTAACACTGTTTCCAAACCCGCTAAAGTCAACACAGTCGCCATAGCCGATCCTTTTGCCGAGGCCAGCCTACAAATAGCCAGCCCAGCCCGAGCTCAGGGTAGATTTTTCACCCCTCTCCATATGAGCCTAACCAGCGCACTAAAAGTCCTGATGGAAAGAGGGCACCTCAAACCCCTTAATCCTCAACCTTTGCCAAACCCACTTCCTGCCAGACATAACCCCAAAGAAATCATGTATATCATCAAGAATACGCCATGGTACCGATGGTTGCTACCGCCTTCGTCATGAGATCCAGAATCTCATTGACAACCGGACAATAGCTCCACTTCGAAACCCCAAGGACCAAGTACCTCATCCACATCCCAACCTGAGCCATACACTGCCACCCACCTACAACCCCAGTATATACCCCCCGACCCATATACTCAAGCCAGAGATGTTTATCTCGGAAAGCATGGCCTTAAGCACGATGGATGCACTTGAACCCCAATCATCTCAAACCCGTGAACCTACTACTTCTGAGCTGGGGAGCATGATTGAGGATCTTCAGAGAACAGTGGCAGATTTAACCTTTGGAGTTTTGGCTCCGTCATCCACCACATCGCCTACCAGGGAGTTCATGTCAAAAGGCTCCCCAATCTTGGGATGGGCTGCATTTGAGGAAGGCCAATCCCTTGGAAAAGTGGAAGCGAGTGGAAAGAACAAGGCAGGGGCGAGCATGGATCCCCATGAACATCTTATGTTTGCTGTTGAGGCTTTGAAAGCTGAGGGACTGAACAAAGAGCAAGTACTCGCAGTTGTTGCAAAAACTGTGGACGGCATTTTTGCCACTCAAGCCAGGGGTAGTTTGAATCAAGGAGCAAGTCGGGAGAAGGGTCGTTGTATCAGAAACGTTCCTTTCAGCTATAATCCTCCACTCATAAGAGATCAGCAAACCAGGCCAGCACCTGCCAATCCTTTTGCTGGTACGCCTGGTAAAAAATCACAAACCCAGAAGTACCAACCCCGAGGTCAGAGGGTCTTCCATGCCCTCCACATGCCTTTGTCCAAAGCTTTCCAAATCCTTGTTGGACAAGGCCATCTCAAACCCCTTGAGCCTCGACCTCTCCCGAACCCTCTTCCGGCTACGCATGATGCTACCCAAGATCAAGATACCATCAAGAACCGCCATACTTCCGACGACTGTTTCCGTCTTCGCCATGAAGTACAGGATTTATTTGACAACGGGGTCATTGTCGCGCTAAGCTCTGCAAAGTCTATCGGCACTGGGTCAGTGAACTTGGGGGATAATGCGATGTGAACGGGGGATGAACCACCTGCGGGCGGCACTCGATTTACTCCAGACGTGGGAATGGCACGCATTGTTCTGAACAATGTGCAAATACCAGCTTTTATGCTTTCTGACTTGGGTATTGGGTCAATTTTGTTGTTTTGTTTTGAGTCTGTCTTTTTGTTTTGAGTCAGTCTCTTTTGTTTTGGGTCTGTCTTGTTGTATCGAGTCAGTCCTGTTGTATAGAAGTCAGGTGATTCCGGGGGTGTTACTTCAGGCGTCACCATTTTGTTTCGCATTTGTCTTTTTGTTTTGTTTTGAGTCTGTTTGCCAGGAGCCGGTTGTACCAACAGATTTTGAATGAAACAAAGATGATTTTCACGCTCTCACATTTGCTTCTGCCGTGTGCTAGTTGTGCCGGGATTTGAATGAAATGGCAGTGCATTCCACCTGCTCTCTTGTGCCTTGAAGTCATTGTAATGACCTGAGTTTTTCAAAACTTTTTTTTTGAACACTGCGGTGAAAACGAATAGGAAGGAATTCCTCGGGTTTTGCAAAATTTTGATCAATTAAGAGAAAGAGAGGCGTGCTAAGCCCTTAATGAATGAAATCATGCTTGTTAGCGTGAGTACTGAGAAGGACCCTGGCTTGATCCAGACTGGTTTCACACTATCTTCAGCGCAGGTGATTTGTCGCTTTCTTAAAAATTTTCAAAAACAAAATGTTTTGCGCAGTCCTGCGAAGACTTGTGGGGAATCGCTCTTGAGATTGTGCAGCCTAGGATCGCTCTCAGCCTCGAGACTCAACCCCTTCGCTTCCAAACCTCGAACTTGAATTCAGAGGGTTCAACGGTCAACTACGATGTGAGGCCTGTGTGGCGATTGAAGCGACCCTCGAACAAGAGGCACCAAAGTCGATCAAGAAGATCGACCTCATCGAAGAAGCTTGGGTTAAATCAAGCACCCCTCGAACTAGGGGCAAAAGTGTCCGATATGCTCGAAGAACCGAAGATGGATCCTTCTGCGAATCAATACAGCAGTCATCTTCCGGGATTCAGATGACTTCAGGATCTCAAAACCATTTGGCATGGACCAGCTACACTTTTACCCTTTGAGAGGCTCGCTGGACCGAAAACCCGAAAGGGCGACCCAGGCAAAAGTTAGAGCGAGACAAAAAAAATATATACGAAAAATGCCAAAAGAGAAAAAAAAGAAAAAGAGAAAAATATGAAAAAAAAAAAAAAAAGAGAAAAATATGAAAAAAAAAAAAGAGAAAAAGAGAAAAGAAAAAGAAAGAAAAAGAAGAAGAAAAAGGAATGAAAAGAATAGAAAAAAAGAAAAGAAAGAAGAACAAAGCTCGCAAGGTCGAAAACCTGCAACGGGCGCCTTGGCAAAAGTTAGAGCATAAAAAGGAGAGGTTAAATACTCGAGTGTACCTTAACCCCGAACTACGTAAGGCTTGATTCCCATCTTTGGGATACGTAGGCAACTTCATCCTGAAGTCCAGCCGTAAAACGCTTCAATTTGATTGTGTCCATGTGATGGTTTTGGTCATCTTTGTCTTCTCTGTATCTGAGGATTTGGTTGTGTTCGTCACTCTGAGGATTGACTACAATGCGCCGCGGTGCTATCCAAACAAGGGGCAACTTTCCGTTGCCATTCAATGCGCCGCGGTGCTATCCAAACAAGGGGCAACTTTCCGTTGCCATTTAGTGTGCTGCAGCGCCATCCAAACAAGGGGCAACTTTCCGTTGCCATTCAATGTGCTGCGGCGCCAGTCAAACAAGGGGCAACTTTCCGTTGCCATTCAATGCGCTGCAGTCCCGTTCAAACAAGGGGCAACTTTCCGTTGCCATGCAGCTCTCTTCAAGCACGGGGCAGTTTTCCCTTGGATCCGAGGTTGTGCATCTCAGGAGTAAGTTTCATGCTCGTTGAGCAAGTGGCCGTGTGCAAAAATAGTTTTTGAGAATTTTTACTGAGGTTGACTATTTTCTCGAAAATTGTTCCATTTTTTTCCAAAAACTGGACCATTTCTTGGACCCAAAAAGGAAAATTTTCAGTGCTCATAGCCTGACTTGCGTGATTTCAAATCAAAAATTGAACAAGAATGTTAATCTAACCCTCATGTTGGTCAAAATTGTTTTAGTAGAAAGCAAAAATGGTCAAAACGATAAACTAGGGGCACAGTGGAGTCAGGTGTTCTGTCTTTTCCCCGTTATCAATGCATTTGCCAAGAAGGGCACTCTACATGCCAAGAAAAAGGGCACAATTGAAGTTAACGACAAAGGACTGAAAGCTCTCGTATCCTCCGAGCAACGAGGTGTCGAGCGAAGTGCGAAGCACGAACGGGAATGGATCAAGATATTCCACTCCCTCATCTTGACAGATCTGATCACGTCCAAGCTCCCGTGAGCATCATCAACCGTGTGTCATTGCAGTTGCTACACACTCATTTGTAGCACAACCCCTCTGTGGGAGGAATTCACTAGCTGCATGCAGAAGAAGAAGAATCTGGTAGAATACCAGGGGCAAAAGCCCACAAATTTCTGCTTATCCATCAACCACCCAGGGGAGGGATTAAAAAATGAGAGATTGAAGAATAGAGAGATGTGCGATGAGAAAAAAGTGAAAAAAGGGCTTTTTCAGAAAACTAGAGATTGAGTGCCAAGTGATGTGAGAATCACAAGTGAGAAAGGGTGGGAAACACTACCCGGTGAAACAGGTTTCCTGAGCACGTCTGAGTGTTGTGTCTTTTCGTTTGTCTCATTTTATCCCGAGCGTGTCTCGTTGTGTTTAGGTCGTTTACCTTTTGTTTTTCTGTGTTGAGTTGTTTTGGCTGTGGTCAGTTGTAGGCTTAATACCCGGTTGAGAATCCTTTTCTCATTTTCAAAAAATAAAATCGTTTTGTGCTATGAGTGCCGTGCCGTGCCGTTCTCCACATTTGTGCAAAACAGAATTTGTTCTTTCAGAAAACCGCAGGGTTCAACCCAGGTCATATGAGAACAGTAAAACCAGGACCTATCTAAAGCTATGAATTTCGGGCTGCAAAGCAAAAGCAAAAGAGGAAAATAGCGGGCATCTGAGTTTGTTCCAACTTCAGTAAGTTCCGAGACTATATTCCGTGTGTACCTCTTCCGGTCTTGCCAATGCTCTGAAGTATGAGTGTGCCTCTACCTTAAGCTCGAGATCAAGTCTACTTCAAGCCAGAATGACGATCAGAAATGCTCTCTCTGAATACCAGCCCCTGCCAGATGCATCTTGGCCGTGTTTGCGATGAGTTCCTAGGAGACCAACTGCGACGGTGGAAATTAGAGTTCGAATGGCTGTTGCCTAGAACGCAAAGGTTCGGGATTTCCGAGACTAAAGTCTGGTTTAAATACCCAGAGGCGTGCCCTCGGCTTGAAATCTGTATGGAAGCCCCATAGGTTGAGATAGCGTGTATGCACCTCAATTTTGGATACTGAACCAACCTAGTTTGTCACCCCGTTGGAGCATGTCATGAACTGTGAGTAGGCTTATTTTATGTCCCTCTACAACAATGTAGAAGGGATAAACTTCATTGGGGGTCTCCATGTTATACTTGTCATTATACCCCTCTTTGGCCCTCATTTTGCATGCTTTGTTAGGCCTATTTTGCTTCTGTTTTCGGCCATGATCAGGTCTGGAAAGAGTCACATTTTGGCCTTCTTGTCATATTTTGTTAAGGGTCCAAGGCTGTTTGATGAATGTTTGGCATACCTCATGTTCTAGCCTTTGTTGGCTTCATTCTTGCATGACATTTTTAGCAAGTTTGCATACTGATTTGAGGGTTGTCATAAAATGTAAATGTGAATATTTTTGGTCCCTCATTAGTGTTGTAGAAGGAAAATTTTCATTTTGAGCATCGCATACATCACTTGTTTCAATACCCCTCTCTTGGCCCCCATTTTTGTATGCCATTTTAGCCCTACTTGTGATTGTTTTTTGGCCATGGTTTGTACTGGAAAAATGTTTTTTTTGGGACTTCCTAGCATCTTTCTTTACACTTCATGTCCATATTGTGCATGTTTGACATGGCTACAAGTCATTTCGGGTGCTTAACATTGCATTTCGGGCATCGGGTGTAATTTTGCTATGATTCGGGGGTTGTTTTGCATCAATTTGGCTGCTGAAATTTTCATATTCTATTTGCATATTCCATGTAAGTCCTCATTTGCATTTTCCATGTCATTTCATGCCTTAGGGCCATTGCCTCGGTTTGCGTGCCCATGTGCGCGCACTTCGAGGCACTTCATTTTCATCCATCGGCCTCTTATGTGAGTGAGGCTGAGGCCCTCTCATGTTAGTGTAAGCCCAATTTGCATTGTGTATGCCATTTCATGCTTTTATGTCATTACCTCGGTTTGCGTGCCCGTGTGCACGCATTTCGAGACACCTCATTTTCATCTCACGGCCTCTTATGTGAGTGTGGCTGAGGCTCTCTCATGTTAGTATAAGTCCAATCTGCATTTGGAATGCCATTTCATACTTTAGTACCATTGCCTCGGTTTGCGTGCCCGTGTGCACGCATTTCGAGGCACTTCATTTTCATCCATTGGCCTCTTATATGAGTGTGGCTGAGGCTCTCTCATGTTGGTGTAAGCCCATATTGCATCGCATATCTCATTTTAGCATCATCACATTCCATGTGCCACTTTCTCGGTTTGCGTGCCCGTGTGCACGCATTTCGAGACATCTCATTTTAGTCTCATCACATCCTGTATGCCATTTTAGCATCATTGCATTATGTATGCCATCGCCTCGGTTTGCGTGCCAATGTGCACGCATTTCGAGGCATTTTGTTTTTTCATCTCACGGCTTCTTATGTGAGTGTGGCTGAGGCTCTCTCATGTTAGTGTAAGTCCATTTTGCATTGTTTATGTCATTTTAGCATCATTGTATTCCATATGCCATTGCCTCGGTTTGCGTGCCCGTGTGCACGCATTTCGAGGCACTTCACTTTTATCCGTTGGCCTCCTGTGTGAGTGTGGCTGAGGTCCACTAATGTTAGTATAAGTCCAATTGCATTGCGTATGCCATTTTATGCCTTAGGATCATTTTCTCGGTTTGCGTGCCCGTGTGCACGCATTCCGAGACATCTCATTTTCATAGCATTGTGTATGTTAGGATTGCATATTAGCTACATTTCATGCATATCATGCATATTGCATCGTGTTCGGGATAGGAGTTAGCCCGGGCACGAAGCGAATGCGTTTGCACTCGGCGTGAGCGGGTCTCAATTCCCAAGTCACCGACACTCCGGATTACCCGTGATGGAGTTAGGTTTTGTTGTAACATTCATATGCATTCATCCTATATTGAGTTGTGCAATTCAGCTCCTCGGCCATCATGCATCGATATGCGTGATTGGTGGCACAACGATCGAGGCATGCATATATTTGTGAAATACATTGCTATGCCCCTCTCCTGCTCTTTGTTGCAGCAAAATGAAGAATCAGCAACTTTCCGGAGTCTGGCACGCATTTCGAGAAACATCGCAAACAGAGGCTAATTGGGGCATCCCAGTGGATTTCCGCACAAGGCCGCCCAGCATGCATCATTTCATTATCCGAAGCAGAGTCAAGGCAGCCCCCTGGCTCGCACGCCAATTTTACAGCTTTCTTATTTAATTTGATGATTAATTAGGAATTTGTATATTTGTTACTCGGACTGTATATTTCGGACTGTACTATTCTTTTATTCGGACTATATATTTATTCGGACCCTCTGCGCGAGGGCAAAATTGTAATAAGTGTGGGTGAGTGTGATGTATGTCTTCCAACCCCACATCTTTCTTCCTTTTATTTACCCGCTTACGATGGTTAGATGTAGGGCATATTTCAATTAGCATACAGTGTGATAGCATGTTTGCATTCATTCATCTGTTTTGCATGCACCGGGCTCGGCGCATCATACAAACTGCATTTGTATTTCAATTCCAAATTGAATACGTGTTAGTTATAGCATTTCATATGCCATGTTTAGAATAGCCGAGCCTGCTATAGTTTGCATTTTTGCATGTGTTGCATTAGGCATTTTCTGTGTATCTAAGATCACGCATGATTCCTAATCAGTTTTCTATTTTGGCTTGGAGTACTCGGTGAGTTTTATGCTTTAGCATCCTTGCATGCGTGTGAGGGCTGCCATGAATAGCATGCTTACCATGAGGCTAAATGCTTACGTGATATAACTGTCTTGAATGCCTGTGGGTGGAGGTTGAGTTACTTGGATTGGACAATTCATCAAATGCTTGTTTTAAGCCCACTAGATAGTGGCAAAATCGTATTTTTCTAAGCCCACCCGAGGGTGGCAAATTCGCGTCTTAGCCTACCTGCGGGTAGCACCATCAAACCATTTTCAAACAAACAAACATGAAATGTTTTGTTCCAATTCAGGTGATTCAGTCTATACTTGTATGCTGTGCGCATCACATAGTAACCTAGGCTAATAACCGAATAAGAACGCTAATGTTTTCAAAATCGGATATCATGGTTAGTAGAGGCCGGTCTTTGGCCGTGCTCACGAAGTGACCTTCCCCAATCGTACCCAAGTTCCCGAGCCGAGGCAACTTTGGTGATGACGGACACGTGGCCTTTGGCACCGAGTCAGAGTTTCCTAAATTTCCCATTAAAAAACATTTAGGTGGCGACTCTGTATCTGGCGAAGTAGTCCATGTTTGGCACTTCTTTCAAAAAATCTGTTTTCAAAACGATTTGCCAGATTTGGACTCTTCAGTTCAAGATTGAGAACCGTGACATTTGAGTCCTTCGAACTGTAGTAGACCCAATATCGAACCAGAACGGGGGGGACTCGCACTCCCTTTCCCCCGGGATGCGTTCGGGGACGTCTACACTAGCACAGCTGGCATGCACCATGCCTGAAAAAGGCAAAAAGGTGCTACCGGCCAGAAAATGAGGCCACCGGCCAAACAGATGGCCGGCCGGCCACACCGAATGTTGACCGGCCAATGGTATACTCTACCAATGGCCAGTAGTCTCAAAACATGGCCGGTGGCCTCAAGCCACGGCCAGTGAGTTCCAGGGGTAGCTAATAAGTTACTCTGTACCCTTAGAAACAAAAACACAAGTGTTTGGTGCAAAACCAAACACAGAACAGTCGAGTTGAGAGATCTTGAGGCAAGGCGCGTAGCCGAGACCTCCGGGAACTCAAAACAAAACACAAACACAAGTAATCACCTAGTGTTCGAGCAATGACGTCCAAGTCTTAAGGACGGTCAAAAATGGAGTGTCTACAACAGTGCCAGCTTAAGCAGGTGGGAGGGGGTGGTGTCTATGTTGGGGTCGTATGGGACGTCCATTGTTTGGATAAGGTTTACTTGCCTAGGTGGTGGGGGTTGGTTATGTGGTGGGAGGGGATTTGTAGTGACGTTAGGCTTCTCAGGAGGCACTATCACTTTGTTGTCAATGAGATCCTGAATCTCATGACAAAATCTAAAGCATAGGTTAGTATCATGACCATGCTGTTGGTGGAAGACGCAGTACTTGGCCGGGTTATGTGTATGAGAGAGGGGATTAGGCAATGGGTGCGACTCTAGGGGCTTCAGATGCCCCTTTCTGATCAGGACCCTTAAGGCCGCAGATAGAGATATGTAGAGTGAGGTGAAAACTCTCTGGCCATGGGGTGGGTACTTTGTAGGTTGTGGGGTAGTTCTGGATGTACCGGTAAAAGGGGTGGCTATTTTCGGTGTGGTGGTGACCATACCAACATCAGAAGTCCTTGCAGCTGCATTACTACTCGTAGCCGCATTTGAACTGCGTATAACAGCCCTCTTGGGCTGCTCTTTTTCATGGTCAATCAAACCCTGTTTCATCGCATCCTCTATCTGTACCCCTATCTCATGAAGGTCAATAAATGTAGGTAGGGGTAAGACAATCAACTTTTACAGCAGCTTCAGTTGCAGATTACGGACGACCATTCTTATCTTGTCTTTTTCAACTGACCTGGTGGTCATCATGGAGGCCTTAGCCCTCCACCGAGTGACAAAATCGGAGAAGCCCTCCTTCGGCTCTTGACGAGTAGCCTCGAGATCACGAGTTGTGACCTTAATTTGAGTGTTATAGGAATATTGGGCGATAAAGGCCTCAGCCATCTCTTCCCAGTTCCTCTTCACAGAATCTTCCAGTTTAGCATACCAAATAGTCGCGATTCCCGACAGGATCCGGCCAAAGAGGGATAGCTTCTGCAGTCTAGTCAGGCCCATCGGCCGCAAAATATCTAAAAATAGCTGCAAATGGACCATGGGATCGCCCGAGCCGTCGAAGCGGTCTATGTGCAGCATTTTAAATCTATCTGGAAATGTCACCGCCGAATCTGTATAGCCGTCCTCTATATCTGGGATCGAATTGACACCCTGAGCTCGTTTGAAAAGCTTTTCAAGCTTGCTCACTTTCAGAGCGGTAGAGTCGACCTCAAACTCAAACGGCGCCTTCGTTGGGTAGATCGGTGCTTTGGAAGTCTGAGGTGGGACTGGCCCTGCTGGAATGTCCGCATTCTCCTGGATATTAGTCGTATCCCCGGGTATTGGAACCCTGACTGGGGGTGGATGCGAAGCAGAAGCTGCTGCTTGTTATGGTTGTTGTTGCTGTTGAAGCCTAGTGATTAACTTAGCCTGTTGGGCTACAATCTCTGTTTGGCGAGCGGCGTCCAGCTGCATGGCCTCGATGGTTTGTTGAAGTTGACACATCATATCCTCCATACTGTCTAAGGGGTGCTGATCTATCAAAACTGGTGTATACTCTCTTCGAGGCGAAGGCGAAAACTAGGCCCGATCACAAGACAGTGATGTAGATAGTGACCGAATAATCGGATCACGAACCTGATCCATGCCTGACTATCCTTCGTCTCGTAACCGGGGGTAACGAAGCAAACACTGGTTGTCCTCTAATAAGATCCTTAGATCGGTAAATCCTCCTGACTCTGGTCCAGAGTGCTCGGAGGGTAGCTGTCTCGTTGGAAGCAATTATGAAATGCTACATTGCAAAAAGAAAAAAAAAAGAAAAAAAAAAAAGAAAGAAACAACAATCAGCAAACGCACAACATCTCGGCTTAGACAACGACAACACACAGTTAAAATCATAAGCTAGACAATCTGTACTCAAACACTGATTTCTGCCTCAAAACTAATACCCTCAAACTGATACCCAGACTTGCAACTGATACATGTATTCCTGTAAAGTCACACTCTAAAAGCACATATCAAGCAAGTGAGAGCCAAAACACCCCTATGATGGGTTAGGGTTTCCCTGTTCTAGTTTCGTCAGGAACTACGGATTCGCTACGCAAGTAAGCGGTTTCAAACAAACCTACATTCGGGTGAGCAACCTGTCCTAGTTTGGAACAGTCTCTATAGCTTCCGATATGCAACTAGGTCGACTGGTTAAAAAGGGTGCCTCAGCAAGACCACCTAATATACCTCTCACTCCTAACACCGATAAATGAAAAGAGGATCAAACGGTACAGTGGTAGTCTAGATCCAAGGTTTGTGTTCCCATCGTAGCAAAGTCCTACGCTCTTCCAAGCAAGCCTCTGGCAAACCGTTCAGGAATAGCAGATGGCAAACACAGTGACTTAGGCGCACCAATGCAAATGCAAATGCAAATGCAAAGAAACACATAAGTGTAGATAAAACAACATATCATGAGTTCAAGTCAAGTTCTCTAAATCCCCAGCAGAGTCGCCAAAAACTGTAGCTTGACTTTCTTCGCACCCCCTTTCGGAGAGCTCGAATTGGTCCTACAGTTGAACTCTTGTCACGGTTTTGAATCTAATCTCACAAAGTGCAATGTGAAACTGATAAACACTAAAGAGTCCAATCTGGAAAATCATTTTGGAAAATCGATTTTGAATCAAATAATACCAAACGGATCGCTTTGCGGATCTGAGTCACCACCTAAATGTTTTGTTTTGGGGAAATTTAGGCAACCCTGACTCGTGCCAAAGGCCACGTGTCCGTCATCACCAAAGTTGCCTCGACTCGGGAACTTGGGTACGAGAGGGGAAGGTTTTGAAATAAGCATCCCCGCTCGCCCAATCAAAAGATCGGCCTTTACTAATCATGATATGTTGTTTTTATAAACCTCATGTATTCTTATTCCGATTATTAGCTAACTTTACTATGTGACGCACACATAAGAAAGTATAGACTAAATCGCAAAAATTAGAACAAAACAACTTATGTTTGTTTTCGAAAATGGTTTGAAGTTGCCACCCTCAAATGGGCTTAAAAGTTTGCAGATTTGTCACCTCAAATGGCCTTAAAACATGATTTTGCCACTTCGCAAAGTGGGCTTAAAACATACATTCGTTAAATTGTTCCAATTCAAACAACAAAGCCTCCACCCACAGGCATTCATGCAGTTTATCAAGTAAGCACACAGCCTCATGGAAAGTATGCTATCATGGCAACACTCACACTCATGCAAGTATGCTAAAGCGTAAAACTTACCGAGTACTCCAAGCCAAAACAAAAGCTAGTTAGAAACAATGCATGATCCTAACTATGTTAAGATGTCTAATGCAACACATACAATAATGCGACTAAATAGGCTTGGCTACCTAATCATGGCATATGATACGATTTGATAACATGCTTTGAAACAGGTATTCAAAGAAGTAATGAATTGACAATGCAGTTTGAATGATGTACCGAGCCTCGGTGCATGCAACACAAATGAATGATGCAAACATACGAGCATAAGGTATGCTAATTGAAAATGTCCCTAATCTAACCATCGAAAGCGGATAAATAAAAGGGAGAAAGACATGGGGTTAAAAGACATACACACACGCACACACGCTTATTACAACATTGCACCCTCGCGAAGGAGGGTCCGAATGAATAAGCTAAGCTACACTAAGCTAAGATATTACAAACCAAAACTAATTAACTATTCTAGCTAATTATTACAACAATTGAAATAAATTAACTAACTATTCTAAGCTAGCTAAAATATTAATTACAACAAAACGAATTAAGCTAATTAATTACAACACTTGTATAAATGAATTAGCTAACTTATTCTAAGCTAACAAAAGCGACTAAACGGCCTCAAGGGCGAGGGATGCATGCATCCTCGGTTGCTCCGCCTGAAAATGCCCTTGCCTTGCCATCGGATACCTCTGTTTGCACTCATTTGATCTCTGAAAATTGTACCAACTTCCAGATTGCCTCTTCTCCAACACAGGAACACATTTGCACAAAAATTGACTGGTGGCCGGTCGGCCACAAAAAGTGGATGTCAGTTACCTCAATTGGCCAGTCGGCTAGTTTAAGTGCCCAATCGGCCACCCCCTTTTTTGGACTTCTACTTTTGTTGCAACAGAGAGCAAACAGAGGCAAAGTAATGCATTTTCAAGAAATGTGTGTACTGCTACCCTCCTTATCGTTTCTCAAGCTCAAAGGAGTGTAGTTCTTGGCTCTCAAGCCACCAATCAAGCATTTTCAATGCATGATGGCCAAAGAGCCAAGTTTGTACAAGGTCAATGAATGCACAAACAAGACCAAAACAGCCACCACCCAATCATGCATGATCAAAGGTGACGGTGACCAAGAAAAATGAGACGTTTCATCACTTTGAGTATGAAACATCCCATTTTCCTTGTATTTGGATTAACGTCCGATCCAAACACATGCAATGCAACAAAACATGCTTATCTTGTTTATGTTTTACTTGTCAAATTTTGTTTACACATTTTATATTACCAAATCATTCTTTAACCGGTTAAGTCCAAGGTGAGTGTCCTCTAATGAGAAAAGGGTCAACCAAAGGATGACTTAAGACATGAGAGAGATCATGCCGTTGGTTAGTAGAAACCCTCAAAAGAGGATTAAAACCATTAAGCACAAGTCTCAATCTCAAGCTTAAACACAACCTTAAGGCTAACCAATCTCAAAGAAAATGAAAAAGTGAAGAAATGAGGGAGGTGACAGATATTTCAGTGCTGAAATGACATGCAAAATGACACTAAATCATGCAAGCAACACATGCAATACATGCTAAAAAGCCAAAAGCACCAAACTAGTGAAGATCACAACACTATAGGCATGTAATACAAAGCTCAGCTGACCAAACCAGCTCTAGACAGAGTTAAAATATGCCAAAACAGTGACTAAAACATTCTGAGATTGAGGTACAAAGGGCTAGAATTACATGCTCACATGTTAGCTTGCAAACAAGACTCAAAACACAACTCTCAAAAGCAATGAAAGAGTGAAATAAATGAGCATGTGACAGAGCTATATACACTGAAATTACATGTTAAAAAACACTACAACATGCAATCATTCCAAGCAAAACATGTTTAGAGGCCTAAAATACCAAGCTAGTGAAGCCATTTGCACTACAACTATACAAAACAAAGCCCGCATGACCAAAGCAGCCCAAAACAAAGCTAAATCATGCCAAAACAGAGGCAAACACATGCTGGAAATAAGCTAAGTTAAGCTACAAAAACATGCTACCATGTGATACTAACTAGGCATGGAAGTGAGACACAAGGAGGGGAGGCTAACCAATCCATTTTTGGACTTCAAAACATGCTTTTTATCACTTAAATAACTTTGAATTTCAGTGGTTTAAAAACCCAAAAAGTTTGATTTTAACATGCTAAAAGATGGTGCAAAGGCTCAGACAAATAAGCAACAAGAAGGGTAGACAACCCCTTAGCACAAAATGACTTCAAACCAACATGTTAAGGCCCAAAAATTAGAACTTTTGTAGTTGAAAACTAGGCCCAAAACAGTATAAAGAGATGGCAAAGCAAGTATGTACAAAGAGTTTAAATGAGGTAAGCCTTATACCTTTGAAGCACAGCACAAAACAGCCACTCTCTTAGGCTCAAACAACCTTCTAACAGCCCAAAAGGCTCAAACAACCTTCTAACAGCCCAAAATAGGTTCCAAGAGGCCTCAGCTCCAAGGTGGTCCAATTTGGTTAAGGGCTAGTGTGAAAATGTGTAGAGAATTCTAACTATCAAGCATAAAACAAGAGGAGAGAGAGAGAATTCTAGAGAGAGAGGAAGAAATTTGCTCAACATATCCAACCTCTCAAAATGGGGGAGAGACCCCCCTATATATAGAAAATCAAGCTAAAGGCTTGTATTCATCCCTCCATACATGTGTATGGAGATGGCCTTCAATGAACAATAGCTGGCATAACTGGCAAAGAAATATCTAAAAAAGGAGAAAAATGGCCGTCGGCCACCTCAACTAGCCGACCGACCACTTCAAGTGGTCGACAAGAGGGAAAAGTGGCCGACAAGGCCCCTCCCCCTTCTAGGCAAGAGGCACCAAGGTTTGGCCCAAAAACAAGCACAAAACAAAAGGGGTTCAGAGGCTCAAAGACAAGGTGTTTCGCCAAGAACTTCGGGCGCTCAAAACAAGCACAAATAAACATAATCATCGAGTGCACAAACGATGGCGTCTAAGTCTTGAGGTCGGTAAAAAATGGGGTGTCTACATACCCCAGACGCATTTCTCCACTTACACCATCCTGCCTTAATCCTATGAGCCGCATCCGCATTAATCTCCTCGGCTATTATGATAATCGACCCTAAATAACGAAAATGTTCACTCGTAGGTAGTTCTTGGTTCTCAATCTTCATTTCTCCTCTTCTTTCATTGTTACTATTACTAAACGTACACTCCATGTACTTTGTCTTTGTTCTACTTATCCGGAATCCTTTAGATTCAAGAGCTTTTCCAAATCTCCAACTTTGTGTTAATTCCTTCTCTAGTCTCATTCATTAGCACGATATTGTCTACAAAAAGTATACACCATGGCACGTCATCTTGAATATTTCTCGTCAACTCATCCATAACTAAAACAAAAAGATAAAGGCTTAAGGTAGATCCTTGGTGTAACCCAACAGTGATAGGAAATTCATTTGTCTCTCCAGCAGGCGATCTAATAGTGGTCACCACCCCTTCATACATGTCCCTAATCACATCAATGTAACCTTTTGTCACCCCTTTCTTCTCTAACACCCACCATATTATATCTCAGGGCACTCTATCATATGTTTTCTCAAG
This sequence comes from Camellia lanceoleosa, assembly GCA_025200525.1. Taxonomy (NCBI): domain Eukaryota; kingdom Viridiplantae; phylum Streptophyta; class Magnoliopsida; order Ericales; family Theaceae; genus Camellia; species Camellia lanceoleosa. The sequence continues at coordinate 97,106,282 of CM045763.1, read as the reverse complement.
GTCAATAAACACCATATAAATATATCTTTTCTTTTCTCTATACTTTTCTATTACTTTCCTTAAAAGATAAATCGCTTCCATTGTTGACTTGCCAGGCATAAACCCAAATTGATTCTCTGAAACCTCTGTTATATCTCGCAATCGCCGTTCCATCACTCTCTCCCACACTTTCATTATATGACACATTAGCTTGATTCATCTATAGTTGTTGCAATTCTAGACATCTCTTTTATTCTTATATATTGGCACTAAAATACTCTCCCTTCATTCATCTGGCATGTTCCTAGTCAACAAAATTTTGCTAAACAACCTAGTCAACCAAACAACCTCCTTCTTATCCAAGCACTTCCAAACTTCAATAGAGATATCATCGAGTCCTAAAGCCTTATTTGATTTCATCTTCTTAAGTGCAATCTCCACTTCAAAGTTCCTAATCCTGTGATAAAACCTATAGTCTTAGTTTATCGTATTACTAGCCATTTCTTCCCCTATTGCCGTACATCCGTGTTCCTCATTTAATAGTTTCTCGAAATAGTTCTTCCATCTTTCCTTAATCTCTTCATCATTCACCAATACCTTAGAATCCTCACTCTTGATGCACTTAATTTGATTAAAATCTCTTGTTTTCCTCTCCCGTATCTTAGCAAGTGTGTATACCATCTTCTCTCCCTCTTTATTATCTAGTCTAGTGTATAGGTCATCATAAGCTTTCAACTTCGTCTCTCTCACTACTTTTTTGACCTCCTTATTAGCCAATATATAGCTCTTAAGGTTTTCTTCAGTTCTATCCTTCTGCCACTTTTTAAAACACTCTTTTTTTTGCCTTAACTACCGCTTGAACCTCTGCCCTCTACCACTAAGTTTCCCTAGAGCAGGCTCTTGGCCCTTTCGACTCTTTAAGCACTTCCCTTGAGATTCTCCTCATACAGTTGGCCATCAAGTTCCACATAGTGTTAGCATCATCTTCCAAGTCCCAAGTACCTTCCTTATCCATTCTATTCTTAAATATTTCTAGTTTATCCCCCTTTAAGTCCCACAATCTCATCCTACAATGCCCACCATCTTTCCTAGCTTGGTATTGCCCTCTAAAATATAAATCTAGTACCAAAATCCTATGTTGATAGGTCAGGCTCTCTCCAGGAATCACCTTACAATCATTGCATTTTAGGCGGTCTACTTTTCTCACTAAGAAGTAATCTATTTGGCTTTTACTTGACCTACTCTTAAAAGTTATCAAATGCTCCTCCCTCTTCTTATACATAGTATTGGCCACCACTAGGTCAGAAGCCAATGCAAAATCGAAGATACTTTCTCCAGCCTCATTTCTGTCACCAAAACCGTATCCACCATGTACCATTTCACAGCCTAATTTATCTATGCCTATATGGCCATTAAAATCTCCACCTATAATTAGGTTCTCTCCTACAAGTATCTCCTGTAATATCTCATCTGTTTGCTCTCCCAAAAATCCCTCTTAATCTGATTATCTAATCCTACTTGAGAGGCGTATGCACTAATAACGTTCACTATATTCCCTCCAATAACTAGTTTAACTAACATAATCCTATCTCCCTTCCTAATGACCGCCACTACATTCTCTACCAGACCCTTGGCAATTATGATTCCTACCCCATTCCTGCGTCTGTCCTTACCACTATAATACAATTTAAAACCGGTATGCTCAATTTCCCTAGCTTTCTCACCCCCCACTTAGTTTCTTGTACGTAAGATATACTAACTCTCCTCCTAATCAAAACATCTACCAATTCCATTGTCTTACCAATTAAGCTTCCTATATTCCAAGTTGCTACCCTAAACCTGTAGTCTTGAACTAGCTTCTTTACTCGCGCTCGTCTAGAAAAACACGGGAACCTTTGCCCATTTTTCACCTCATCCAGGCGTCAATGCGGTACCCCTTATTCACTTTTCGAAACACCCGAAGGCAGGCGCAACACCTCACTTGAGGGTAACGACCTAGCATTTAAACGATTCAAAGTAGGATTCATTTTCATAAGGGATCCGAACGATTTTTTTTACGTGTTGGCTGTCGGCTATCTAACACACAACCCTTATCCTTAATTCGGATTTGGGACCGGCGGAGTTGTTAACAACCCCGGCGGAGTTCTAAAAAAATAAAATAAGTTGACTAAAAATATTAAAAATCATTAAAGCCAAACAAAAATCTATGTATATTTTTATTCAAGTTTTGGTTTGTCTTTTAATAAACTTTTTTTTTTAATTTTTTTTATATATTTTAGTTAAACTTTTTTACATTTTACATGCATCTAACCTTAATCTATCTAGAATGGTAAAAAAAATTATTAAAATATGAAAAAAAAAAATTCAAAGAACAAAAGTTCATCTAAAAATAATTTGTAAAAATTTGGCCCAATGTGGCCAATTTCAAGCAGCTAGAGGCCCAAGAATGATGGGAGATTTTATTGAGTGTGTTTGGTTTTAGTTTTTTTTTTTTAAATTGAGCTTTTCGTTTTTTTTTTTAGTGAATATTTTTTAAATTTTAAATATTTTTTTTTTTAACTTTTTTAGATGCACCTTAATTAAATGTATCTAAATAGTAAAATATTTATGAAAAAATAATAAATACACAAAAATACAAAAAATGTACTGAATTTTTATTTTTTATTTTTGTATTTTTTGGTATTTAATATATTTTTTAAAGATTTTTTCCACAAATATTATAATGCTTAAGTGTATTTATGTTAAGTGTGTCTAAAAATTAAAAAAATTGCTTAAAATATTAAAATTATTCATTGAAAACATTAAAATAAGAAAAATAAAAAAATAAAATTTTCTAAAAACTATTTTCTGAAAATCAGAACCAAACAAAGTCATTTGCACCCAAAAATTTTATTCAATACGCTCGATTTTTCAATACTCTCTATTAAATTATTTAAGGTTATAATTTACTCTTAATACACCATATAACTTTTTACAAATTACCCTTCTTGTAAATTAAAAATGTTGAATTGACAACCATTGTTGCTTCATTATCTATCAAAAAGTTAGTAAAAAAATTAAGCTAATAAAAGAGCATCATAGTAAAACATAATTAAATCAAACAAAACTGTTTGTAATTCAACAAAAACATATCTCAATCTCTAATTTACTCCTCCTCAGTGGCAGACTCGCCATTCTTCTTGTTATGCTTCCTAGCATACCTTTGTTCCTCAAAAACTTAGGGTGCATCTTTATTAAAATCAAACAAATAAAAAAATAAAATAAAATAAAATCAAGATTGCAACTTTGCTGCCGTTTGGCAAGTTGGTTTAGAGTGGATTGGACTAAAAAAGTATAAAATAAAATAAAATAAATTAAATAAGTTAATAAAATAAAATATTACATTTAAATCATAATCATTTCACTTTTTTTTAAAAAAAATTTAAAAAATTCATAAAAATTAAAAAATTAAAAAATTCTTTCCAAACAAAGTTAATTTAACCAAGTTTTAGTCAAAAAAAGAAAAAAAAAATTAAACTAAAAAAAGTTCTTTCCAAAAACGAACATTTTCACATCTTTCAAATCAAATTGTGCTGCAAACGATGATGTATATATATAGACATAAATGAGTACAAATAATATGGAGAGAGAGAGAGAGAGAGAGAGAGAGAGAGAGAGAGAGAGAGAATACACCTTTAGTGGAGGTATGCCCCATTTTTTTTTTTTTTTTTTTTTTTAGACTTCTTGATTATAAGGTTTTATTTGTTATAATTTTAAAAAGTTAAAAAATTAAAAAATAATTATCTTATGTAAATCGCATCATTCTATTTAAGTCACATCATCTCCCTATCATATCATTTCAAAACCAACTCATTCCCAATTCATATTTCATAACAAGTTAAAAAGTCAACTTATTTAAATCATCTCAAACCACCTTTAAGACTGGTTATAGGTAATATGATTCCAAGGTTATATGTTTTTACATAAATATATACATATATAGAAATAAAAAATTATACTTTAATATTTATGTGAATACTTATCTCATCTTTAATAGATTGTTTCAAAAAATAATTTTGATTATTATTCTTATCTATCATTTGATTTTGTTCAAATTTTATTCTATTTGCAAGTAATAACACAATAAGAAACAATAATATTGATGATAATAGTGAGTTTTAGTGAGATAGATCGGGATTTTGAAATGAGAAAGAAAATAGAAAGAAAATAATTAAAATTTGAAAAAAAAGATGAAAAGACTTGAATATGAAGAAAACATATGAGTGATTAGGGTGTATCATGAAAAAAAAATTATTTTATTTAAAGTTTAATGTATATCATCCTTATTAATAAATTTACATTATGATATAATTGAAAATTTTAATTGAGCGTACTAAATTACTATCTGAATGTAAATAAAATCACCCAAGATAATCAACAAGTAGCCCAAACCTCTAACAAGGTGAAGAAAATGTCATTTCAACGCAGACATTGCTTTGGAAAGTAGATTAAATTTTTTTTTTTTCTCTTTTTACTTTTGTAAAAAATATATATAAAAAAATATAAAAAATAATATAACCTAAAATAGATTAAAAATAAAATTGATTTTTAACCGAGTTTTCAAAACAGACCATTATTCGAAGAACTTATTTGGGGGATTTTGGCGCAACTAGAGGTGGTTTAGCACATTCATCAATTAGAGGTGGTTTAGCACATCCATCATCATCACATAAAGAAGGTAATTTATAAATACATTTTAAAAAGTTATTTAAAATATAAATTATTTTTTTATAATTTTAAAAATTATATTTCATCTCTTTAAATTTATAATCACATAACTAATGACTCATTTTATTGATAAATTATCAAGTTAGTTGACAACTAGGGCTGCAAATGAACCGAGCTGTTCGTGAACAGGCTCGGCTCGGCTCGTTTAGTAAACGAGCCGAGCTCGAGCTCGATTATTGGGCTCGTTTCGTTAACGAGCCGAGCTCGAGCTCGCCTGTGTTCGGCTCGGTAGGCTCGGCTCGTTTATCTATAATTAAATAATATATAAATACATTATTTATATATTAAAAATATATAAATATATATATAAATAATAATATAAATGCATTTTTTATATATTAAATAATATAAATAATATTTTTTATTTAAAATTTATATTTAAATAATATAAATAATATTAAAAAATTTATCAAGCCGAGGCGAGCTCGAGCTCAATAAACGAGCTCGATAAGCTTGAGCAGAACGAGCTCGAGCCCGAGCCAGAAGGCTCGGCTCGGCTCGTTTGCACCCCTATTGACAACTTTTAATGATATCATACATATATTTAATTACCAATTCATATAATGTTATTGTTGTATAGAAAAATAGTTAAAAAATTTATTTTTTTTTGGGTTAATTCTAGCAAAGAAAAAAGAAGGGAAAATTATTGATAAATCCTATTTAGAAGTGTTTTAACCTAAGAAGTCCATGAAGGAATTTTTTAACCCATTTAGTCCAATGTATGTATAGTTTTATTTCATAAAGTCCTTTTTCTTGATTTACACTATTTTGCTTGGACACTTATGCCCTTATATTTAATTTTGATGCCGTTATAAATATTTTTTGAACGGTTAGCAATTTTACGATGCGAACATTCATATTTTTAAATTTACATTGGTAAAAATGTAAAATTGGCCCGTGGACGACCCGAAACCCGCCCGTGAGCTAGGCCCGGCCCGACCCGTTGACAATGTGAATATTTACATTGACATGTTAACATTCACATTAATAGGAATGTAAAATTGGCCCACGTCCCGTGGCGGCGCGAAACCCGTCCGCGGCCCATGGGCGAGCTCGGTTCGGCTCGTTGACAATGTGAATATTCACATTGACATGTTAACATTCACATTGATAAGAGTATAAAATTGGTCCGCGGCCCGGGGCAGGCCCGGCCCGTTGACAATGTGAATATTCATATTGATATGTTAACATTCACATTGATAGGAGTATAAAATTAACCCGCATCCCGTGACTGCTCGAAACCCGCCCACGGCCCGTGGGTTGCCCGGGGCAGGGCGGGCCCGGCCTGACTTGTTAACAATGTGAATATTCACATTGACATGTTAACATTCACATTGATAGGAATGTAAAATTAGTCCGCGCTTCGTGGCTGCCAAAAACCTGCCCATGGCCCGTGGACGGCCCGGGGCGGGCCCGGCCCGACCTGTTGACAATGTCAATATTAACATTGACATGTTAATATTCACATTAATAAGAGTATAAAATTGGCCAGCGGCCTAGGGCGGACCTGACCCGACCCGTTGACAATGTGAATATTCACATTGACATGTTAACATTCACATTGATAAGAGTGTAAAATTGGCCCGCAACCCGTGAGCGGCCCGAAGCCCGACCGCAGCCCGAGGCGGGCTTGGCCCGGCCCGTGACAATGTGAATATTCACATTGACATGTTAACATTAACATTGATAGGAGTGTAAAATTTGCCCGCTGCTCGAAGCTTGCCCGCGGCCCGGGGTAGGCCCGGCCCGGCCCGTTGACAATGTGAATATTCACATTGACATGTTAAAATGCACATTGATAGGAATGTAGAATTGGCCCACGGCCCGTGGGCTGCCCGAAGCCCGCCCACGGCCCGGGGCAGGCTCGTTTGGGTCCGGGCCCGAGCATGTCCGAGACCCTAGGTTATGGCCTAGGTCATCACTTTGAAGCCCAGCCCGGCCCATCGGCCTAACCCGCCAGAGGCGCAATGTATTTTTTTGTGAAAAATAATAAAATGTTGATAGAAAAAATTAAAAAGAATTAAAAAAAAAATGGCCAGGCCCGCCCAAGCTCGATCTAAACTTGAGGCTAAGCCCAGGCCCACCGGCCCGACCCGAGGCTCGATCTATTGGCCCATCCAAAGCCCGAATACCCTTGTGCCAAGGCTAGGGCCTAGGCCTAATTTTTTGGCTCGCGGGCCAGCCCGACCCGGCTCGAGAAAGGCTCGTTTGGGCCCAGGCTCGAGCCTAGTCTGGGACCCTAGGCTAGGGCCTGGGCCATCACTTTGAAGCCTGGCCCGGTCTATCGACCCGGTTAAGGCCCATTCAAGACTCAGTCCGAGGCCCAGCCCGCGCTGAGGCCTAATGTCTTTTTTTGTGAAAAATAATAAAATTTTGATAGAAAAAATTAAAAAGAATTAAAAAAAAATGGCCAAGCACGCCCCGGGCCACCCACGGACCGTAGGCAGGTCTCGGGCAGCTACGAGGCACGAGCTAATTTTACACTCCTATCAATGTGAATGTTAACATGTCAATCTGAATATACACATTGTCAACGGGCGCGGGCCGGGCCGGGCCAGCCCTGGGCCGCTAGCCAATTTTATACTCTTATTAATGTGAATGTTAACATGTCAATGTGAATATTCACATTGTCAACAGGCCGGGCCGAGCCCGCCCCAAGCCGTCCACGAGCCGTGGTCGGGTTTCAAGTAGCCACGAGGCGCGGGCTAATTTTATACTTCTATCAATGTGAATGTTAATATGTCAATGTAGATATTCATATTGTCAACGGGCCGGGCCTGCCTCGGGCCGGTTGCCAATTTTATGCTCTTATCAATGTGAATGTTAACATGTCAATGTGAATATTCACATTGTCAACGGGTCGGACCAGACCCGCCCCGGACCGCCTATGGGCCGCGGGCGGGTTTCACGCCGCCACGAGACGCGGGCTAATTTTACACTGCTATTAATGTGAATGTTAACATGTCAATGTAAATATTCACATTGTCAATAGGCCGAGTTAGCCCTGGTCCGACTCGATTTTTTCCGGGCACCCATGAGGATCGACATGGGCCGGGCCCCTACACATTGACGATATGAACATTCATATTGACGGTGTGAACATTCACATTAGGAGTATTTTGGTAATTATGTCACTTATAGAACTTATTGAAATATAAAAAAATAATGTGAACTAAATGGAACATAAGTGGATGAAAAGGGTATTTTGGTCTTCTTATCTCAAATAGGACCTAATGGAATAATAAAAAAGAATATGGGTTGGATGGAATAAAACTCTTAGAAAGTGAATTTATCAAAAAAACTTCCCAAAAAAAATCTGACAATAAAAATTTTATAATTTTTAAAATTATATATAAAAAAGAAAAAAAAAAAACAATCTGTATTGTATGTAAATGTCATCATCCTCAAATAGTTTGAGAAGGGCACAACCCCCACTCATAGGGGAACTCTGTTGAAGAAATGGTCTGCAAGGCACAAAAGTGTTCAAATGGTCAAAACCCTGACTTCCAATAGTGGATGCGTTTATGCTATTTTAAAAAGTATGTTGACATGCTTTATTACATGTTTCTTACCTAGAAAATTTTTTATTTTTTTTTATTTTCTATTCCTAAATTATCATTAAATTATCTATTTAATTTTTAAATTATTGATTGAGTTTATTAAATTTCTAAAGTATACAAATTAAAACATATTTAGTCCATGAAAGAATTACAAAAATAAAATATAAACCTATGAGTATTGTAATTTAGTATAAGATACTGCATACTTAAGATTTTATTCTAGAAAAATCTTAAATTTCTATTTTATCTTTAAAAAATATTTTGTTTCATTGTATGTTTAAATTAGGCCAAGTTTGGCTATTCTATTTTAGTCCATACTTTTTATCTTTTTTGAGTCACATCAATCAACATTTCCTCTCTATTTTTTCTACACATAATTCAATAAAAGTCAAAAAGTACACTTATTTAGTCTTCCCAAACTTATCGAAGTCTGATTTGTCAGTCATGCTAATAAAATTGTATGAGTATTAGATATACTAAAAAAGTAAAATTAGATAATTTAAATAAAACGCTTCACTAAAAAAAATAAAAAATACATTAATTAAGTTATAAAAAGAACTAAGCAAAAAAAATTAAAGAAATCATTTAGATTTTATAAACGAATTCTGACATATATATACTATACAAAGACAAGCAAATAGCCATTGTAAAAGATAAGTACGAAAATATTATAGATAATTAGCCCTACTCTTATAAAGAAAATTCACCAAAAGAACTTACGCTAACTTTTTAAAGAAATAATAAAAATTTGAGATTTTTTTGAAATAAAACTTTAACTAAATATGATCTTTTACTAATTTATAATACTTATGAACTTATATTTTATTTTTGTAATATTTTTAAGATTAAATAGGTTTGAATTAAATATTTTGGGACTTAATAGATTCAATTGATAGTCTAGGGGTTAAATAGACTTTAATTTACGTACTTTAGTGATTTTAGTATACTCAATTTATAGTTAAGTAACCGCTTGACGATATTTTTATGGTAATAAACCATTTTTTTATTTGTTTCTTTACTTAGTTTTATTTTGATATTTTAATACTAATTTTTTATTAGTGATAATAATTAGATTTGAATGGTTCCGATTTGATCAGATAACTTGTAAGAGAAGGTGAACTAAGTCTTTGAGGTATCAGTGTAGTGCCGGCTAAAGACCTTCTGATGTATTCATCAGATGTGTAGACTTAGGCCTTGTTTGGGAAGACTAAATAAGTGCACTTTTTGTTTTTTTGGATAAAAAAATTGAGGTTGAAAATATGGATGTTTGGGTTAACTTTTTGACTTTTTATGAAAAAATGTGTAATAAAAAATTGTGAAAATTGGTTTTTAGAGAAAAATTTGAATTGGGAGTTGTGCAGCCATAATTGTTGACTTTTGGTGAATAGTGTTAACTTTTTAACTTTTTGAGTAATTTTTTGGCTTTTTGAATTATTTGGGCGTACCCAAACTTGGCCTTAGAGAGAGAGAGAGAGAGAGAGTGAGTTTAGGGTTTATAGTCCACATCTTGACTTTTTGACCATGTTTGGTAGTACTGTGAGAAAGTGCTTATATCTTATACCTTAACAGCTTATAGCTTATAACTAAGAACATAAGCTGATTTCTGACTTATAAATTAAGCTTCTCCTGCTCCACTCATAGAATAAGTTGATTTTTGATTTACAAAAGTTATAAGCTGTATTGTTAAGCTAAACCAAATACATCAAAATAGCTTAAATTAAACTGAAAGCTGAAATAAACTGAAATTAAGCTCTACCAAACAGGGACTTTATAAAAGATCTTTGTCTTGAGCCACTAGTGATGGTGGGTTTCAATTTCACTGAGTTGTGGGTCTTATGAGTTGATCTGTCAACTGGGTCCTCACTAATTGTATATATATTAGTAGCCCCATTTCGAGTGATGCTATAGTTGAAAAAAGTGAATTAAAATTATTTACGGAGCCCTAAATTGACTTGCACATCTTAGTTATGTATGTATCAATTAGTAAAAGAAATCTTTATTGAAGCAAAAAAAAAGGGAAATTATATTTCAATGGAGGTTTGAATAATTATTCTTAGATTAGTAATAAACAACATAAATATTAAAAAATAAAATTATAATTTTTTTCATGTTTTTATTTTTAAAAATTTCTCCAATAGGTAATTTCCTCCTTCGCGCGGGGGGAGGGTACAAATTCCAAGTCTTAACCGACACAACCTTTTAGTTATTACAAAAATGTTTTCTCATCTTTTTCCTCCCCATTTCATATTCAGTAACATAATTTTTATTTTTGAAAATGTTCTAAGAAAATCTCAAAAATTGCTATCTATATGGGATTGTTGTATACTGAAGGCGATTTGTTAGGAATCATTAGCAAACTCTTACGAGTGCAGGCAAATTCTATCGTACAGAAAACATTCAACGTGCCTTAAAGTTGTACATTCTGTTAATAGGTAAATTTATCCCCCTCCCCGCCTCTCAAAAAAGCCAGTGATTTCAAATTAAGTTGTGCCATGGTAAACCTTTCAGCTATCAAATTTAGAACTCCAACTATACCTATAACATATTAAGGCCTCGTTTAGGAATTGAATATTTTTGTTAATTTTTTATAAAAATATGTATAAAAGATAAAAAAATTAATATAACAATTTATAGTAATTTTTTTTTTTTTATACTATAAACCCAACCTTCCGAACGAAACCTTAGAACTAGTAGACCCATAGGCCAATCATCAAAAGCTCACCAAACCACCTAGATGTAATTGAAGTTGCCCACGCCGGAAAAGAAAAAACCCCTCAAATAACTCATAACAAAATTATGAGCAAAGGAAAGTATAATAATAATAATAATAAGTTTTTTTTTCTTTTTTACAAAAAGAAATTGCAATTGTGTTGAATTAAAATATTTTATGAATAATTTTATTTAGTAGAGATTAGTTTTACGAAATTGAAATTGTGAATTTTTTTTTATAATCTCATCATACATTTAGTACTTTTAACTATTAATCGGACATGAATTGAAAATGACACAATACAATAACATGAAAATTAATAAATTCAATTAATATTGAGATAATTATAATATGAACTCGAAATAAGATAATATGATATCCATTTATAGTGGAGATTTTCTAAATTTGGTTAAAATGTGAAAGTCCGGGCTATCTCTTTTATCGTCCCTTAGTGATTTTTTTTACTATAACGCAACGTTTCAAACGAAACCTGAATACTAGTAAACCCATAGACCCACCATCAAAAGCTCACCAAACGACCTATAGATGTAATTGAAGTTGCCCACTGCTTCACATCACAACAACACCCAAAAAAAAAAAAACTCAAAAAATTCATGACAAAATTATGAGCAAAGGAAAGTATAATAATAATAAGGTTTATTTTTTAAAAAAAGGAAATTGCAATTGAATTGAAATTAAAATATTTTGTGAATAATTTTATTTAGTAGAGATTAGTTTTATGAAATTTAAATTGTGAATTTATTTTTTATAATATGATCATACATTTGATACTTTTAACTATTAATCGGACATGAATTGAAAATGGCATAATATAATAACATGAAAACTAATAGATTAGTATTGAAATAATTATAACACAAACTCGAAATAAAATGATATTATATTCATTTATAGTTGAAATTCTCTAAATTTTGTTAAAATATGAAGGCCTAGGCAATCTCTTTGTTAGACAAAAAATGTGTAGTTCTCGTCTTACATGGTAATTTATTTGAGAGATACAATGATAATAAAAATAATTTGAAAAAAATAATATGAATTAAAATAATTAGTGTGGGTAAATAGAACCTTCCTTAGATATTAAAAAAAAAAAGCCTTCTTACAAATAAATAAATAAATAAATAATTTGGAAAAAGAAAAAAGCACCACGCCAATATAGAGAAGTTATTGATTTGCCGTATCATCACGTGGTGCTCCACATATGCTTTGATTTTTTTTTATTTTTTATTTTGGAACAACCACATAGGCTTTGATTGGTAGAGATAACAAAACTCACGATTTTATATTGGGTGATAGAAAACGTGAGGGGACATGAAAATTTGTGATTGGTCAGAGCATAATTACGTGTCACTACAACAAGAAAGGCTTTTGGTGACAGACTGATTTTGTCTCCAAATATCAAATTTTCGTCACTAAAGTGATCTGCGACGACAAAAATTTGTCACCATGTTCGTAACCTATACGTTGTCGCTGAAAGTACTTGGTGACAAAAAACAGTTTCGTCGTCTATTTTTCATTTTTGGCGACGAAATTTTTCGTCCTCTAAAACATCAATTTCGTCACCAAAACTAAATAATATTTTATTTTAATTGTTTTTGGCGACGAAATATTTTGTCACCAAATATATTTTAGTGACGAAAGTTTTCCTCACCAATGATATGGATTAAGGTAACAAAAAAATTCGTCACTAAAATGAGCAGAAACGAAAACTATTCCATGACAAAAAACATTTTGTCACCAAATAGTTTAATTTAGCGACAAAATATTAAACAAATATGACAAAATTATTCGTCATGTTTTTTGAAAATTAATAGCGACATTTTTCATTTCTTCGCTAATAAAAATTAAAAAAATTTAAAAGAGGGGTACTATTTTCATATTAAATTTTTTCTTTTTAGTAAAAATTCCCTGCGCATTTCAATAACATGTGCAATAACCTATCCGATGGCCTATTCAATAACCTGTTTAATAAAATATCTATAACAAATCAATACAAAAATCTGTTCATTTTCATAAATATCACAATCAAATTTCAGCACTATTTACAAAAATACAATATGAACTGCATGCAAATTATAGACATGTCTTCTAATATCCACAAAAATATAATATCAACCACATGCGGATTACCAAACACGTCTCCTAATATCCACAAAAAACATGTCTACTAATATCAACAAAAATAAAATATCAAGTGCGGATTACCAACATGTCCTGTAATACCAACAAAAATATAAAATTTACAACGCAACCAAAATACATGTAAGGTAATATGAACAAAAACACAAAATGAGCTAGTTTTTGCTCTCCAAATTACCAAACATGTCCATATCAAATCTCCAATCAGCAAAAAAAAAAAAGAAAAAAAAAATGCAAGTTAGACAATTATTATCTTATCAATTAAATATACAATTTAACATGCATTTTTTGACTTAGTTTTCAAATCGAGAGTCCGGTGCTAGTTCCGTAAGTTTCTACAATACAAGCTTAATTGTTGGAAAATTTATTTTTGGACTTAGTTTTCAAGATGGGAGTCCCGTGCTAGTTCCATAAGTTTACACAAGCTACAACGGTTGCTTCCGAGGTGATTGAGGTGTTCCCCGGGCTTTCTCAGGGTTGTTTAACGATTTTGGCCCCCCGATAGCCTATTTTCAAGCTTAAGAGTTGCAAAAAATGCATTTTTAGACTTGGTTTTCAAACCGGGAGTCCCGCGCTAATTTCGTAAGTTTTCACAACTCACATTGATCTCTCCCAAGGTGTTTGAAGTGTTTCCTGGGCTTTCTCGTGACTGTTACACGATTTTGGCCCCCTATGGCCTATTTTCAAGCTTAAGTGTTAGAAAAGTGCATTTTTCGACTTAGTTTTCAAATCGGGAGTCCCGTGCTAGTTCTGTAAGTTTCTACAACTTACATTCAGGGTCGGCCCTGAGATTTAGAGGCCTAAGGCGAATTTCGGAAATGGGAACCCCTCTTACATTGAAATTTTTTTTTTATGGATAAAACGATAAGTTACAATTCCACAAAAAAAATTACTTGCACATATAATCATTAAAATTATAAACAAAACAATTTAATAAAACAAAATTAGGACAAAAAAATTAGGAAAAAATTGTTCAATTAAAACTGATAAAGACCTAGGTACAAAAAATTGAGCAAAATTATTTATTCCACTAAAATCTAATAGATAAAGAAGGTAAAAAAAAAAAAAATAAGGCCCATATATTATATGTATTATTTTTCTTAAGCCCAAACACTTTTTTTTTTAATATATATTTTTATTTTAATAAATATGGGCCAAATTACACTTATAAATAAATATGGGTAAACCATATATGGACCCAATAAAATATTTTGGGACCCTTTAAATTGATCTTAAAACCAAAAAAAAAAAAAATATTGAGCCTATAATATTTTACCAAATTTGGAGGCCCTATTTTGGGGTCAAAATTTTGGGGCCTGGCCCAGGCCTTACTGGCCTTAGGCCAGGGCCAGCCCTGCTTACATTGGTCCCTCCCGAGGTGTTTGAGGTGTTCCTCCGGCCTTCTCGTGACTGTTACACAATTTTGGCTCCCGAATAAAAAAAATAAAATTCATCAAAGATGAAAGTTTCAATCAAAGAATCGTAAGTGATGTTCAAACCTACCAAGTATATGGTAGTGTCTTTTAAGTTAACTACTACTAGTGATAGAATTTTAAGTTGAATAAGAAAGAAGTTATCATGTATGAGCAGTGAAAAATAGCATAATACCCATGTGACATAACATGATTTGTGTTGCAACCCCCAAAATAGTGGGCAGCTAAAATTATTAATATTTGATTATCACTTATGTGCATGTCAGCATACTTGGAGGAGTGAAAGGTAGAATAGGGATTTTAGTTCCAAGAGTCAGTGAGTTTGCTATGGTGTATGATGAGATATATGGTCTCTACACTTGAATAATAGCCACTCTTAGGTTTATAATTTTAGTAATGGAATCCTAGTTTACTTGGGTCCCATTGAATTTCCAAGCATTCCTAATTTTCCAAAATGACTACATTGCCGCAAAAGGAACTACTTCCCAAATTTTTCTTTCTCATTTTCTGCACTTGATACTATAGCTGAAACCTTTCCACCACTGTAATAAACCACTAATAGATTTGATTCATACCTAAAGGATCCGCTTCCCATATTAGTTTATCTTCATTGCCTATGAGTAGAGATAGTGCATTGACCAGTAATTCCAAGAGCCTATTAAGAAGTTTTACTCCCCAGGTGAGCAAATTTATTCTAAACTCCAAATTCCATTCTGTAAAGTTTTGTACAAAAATTGTTGAGTTTTCTTTTTATATAAAAGACTAATATGAAGGAATAATAGAGAACTACAAACTGTACCATTGAAATTAAAGTAACCAACATCAAATTTATCCATTAGATAAAGTAATTAAAACTTCTCCTACCCCACAAATAAATTAAAAAACAGAGGCAAAAAGAATTGAATGAATCTTTTTTTTTTTTTTTTTAAATTTTTATACCTTGCACTGAATTGAAATTTTCCCAACATACAAATTAAACCCAACTAGAACCTACAGAAGGACATTTCACATAGAAAGCTCATATAAAGGAAAGAAATAGACAACCACAAATGAAATCCTAGAAGTAAATTTCAAAGAAACTCTAGGTCTTCTCACATAATCTCTCTCTTCCTTTCTCTGTTCATGGGTCAAGATTGTTGATATACATTGTTGGACCCATTTCACAATAAATTAAACTTTTAAATAATTGGGACCCTAGAACAATCTGACATAATTTTAAACAATGTAAATTTAGATGTTTGAAAATTTAGCACCTTTATCCTATAATGACAAAGTTATGGAGGATTGTCAACTCACCCTATAGGCTACACATAAACCATTCATGTGAAGTAAAATTGTTGCTCGTCAACTTTAATAACAGTGAGCATTTAAAAATAAAATACATTTCTGTTAGTTGCATAAAATGCCTACCATTTGAAGACAAACTTTCTAGATGGCAATTCTGCAAGGTACAAGTAAGAATAAGCATTTATGTCATCAACCATTGAAGTCATTTTCACTTCTTCAGTGGCACTCAACCCTACAACAGTGATTAATGCAATGTTGATGAGAAAAACTAACCAAAATACAAATAGAGCAATCATTTTTCCAAACTGACCTCAACCCATCTCGAAAAATAAATAAATAAATAAATAATGCAATCTTGTCAGTGTCATAAAAATATATTGTTGATGTCAATAAATATCACATAAGGTTTACACAAAATCTAACACATAGGAGGAGAAATGGAAGGAGTGGGAGATATCCCTCCTCTTGTTTAAGTAGGTATAGTAATATTTTTTTAATAGATAAGCTAAGGAGGCTTGAACTTGAGTATTTTTATTTAGGGAATGCAACCCAAGTCATTGGGGTATCCTATGGGAGGGTGTCCTTTCCTTCTTGTTTGGTTAGACAATAATTATAAAAGAAAGGTATGTGCATGAATTGAATGAAAAACGAAAATAAGTTTTAACAACTCACAAACTAAGGGGTATACTTTAGAGTAAAAAATTATCTTAATCAAAACCTCCATTTCCCTCCTCTCTATGCAGTTTCTCTTCCCTCCTTAAAAACAATCCAAACATAGTGAATAATAAATATCAACCATTTTCCCCACCTATCCTTCGTTTCTCAAAAATTTTCAATCCAAAGATAGTGTAAGAGAAACTACTAATAAAAATTAATCCAAAATCATCTCCAATTCTTCTTATAAAACTACAAATTTGTCATTATCACCAAATTATAAAATAATAAAGTATTCAATACTCTATCATTATCATCAAGATATATTACTAACGTGTGAATTTAGTAATCATTACAAGAATTCAGAAAAACCCATCTGAAATTTGTTTGGCGCTAAGAAATATAATATACCCAAAATTCAAATTCAAATACTTACAATAACCAAAGAATAAGCATCCAATGAATTGTGAAATTCCTTACTGTGGAAAGATCAGGGCAAGTGAAAAGTAATGAGAGAAATAGAAAAATAAAACTAAAAAGCGATAAACACAGGGCTTACATAGAAAAACCCTAGAAATTGAAGGATAGACAACAATGGCCGTCGTGGAGGAGGAAACCTCGATTGATGTTAGCATCGTCCGTCATCTTCAAATCTCCCCTCTCTGATAGTCGATGTGAGTGTGATCCAAAAATAGAGCTCTCTTGTTTCTTGCCATGGAAGGAGAGAGAGAGAGAGAGAGAGAGAGAGAGAATAACAGTGGTGGTGGTGAGCCGATCGGCACAGCAGCAACGGTGAGGAAATGAGGGGCTAACGATCGGCAACAAGAGAAGGAGAAACCAACAGCGGCGGTGAGGAAAGGCTGTCGGTGGTGAGCTGATCGGCACAGCGGCAATGTGTGTGAATCGATGAAATGGTAGCAGCAGCGGTGAAGAAACTGTGTGTGAATGAGTATAAGGTGTGTGTGTGTGTGAATCAGGTTTGATGGAGAAATTATTGTATGTGTTTGAGAAGAAGAAGAACCGATTGCTATCTATCTGCTTCTGTGGGCGCCATTACATTTTTATTTCCCTCTAAAATATTTAGCAACTAAATCATTTATTAGTGACAAAATTATTTCTTCACCAAAGATAAAAATATTGGCCACAAAAATAATTTTGTCACTAAATGATATTAAAATATTAAAAATTATTGGTGACAAAAATATATTCGTCATTAATAATTTTATAATTGGTGACCAATTTTTTCGTCACCAACAGTCTCAAAATTTTGGTACCCTCCAAAAAAATTAGCAGGAAAATCTTCGATGACAAAAAAAATATAAATAATGAAGAAAAATAATTTCGTCACCTAATTTTTTTATTATGATTTAGATTGGTGATGAAATTTTATTTTTGTCTCTAAAAATGGTATATTTAGAGACGAAATATTATTTTTATCATTAAAAGATATGTATTTCGTGACAAAATTTATTTTCATCATTAATTTTCGTCTCTAAAGACTACTTTTGTTGTAGTGCCGCTATACTAACTCATAATTTTCTGTCATGTGTACCAAGTAATAATTTTTAGTAGAATAATTTAACAGTGAAGTGGAGAAAAAAATTATAAAAATATAGAAGATACAAACAATTTTGTGATGGGTACAAATAAAAGCCTTGCACACTTTCCATCTTTGCGCAATTTCGTTTTCTGCCCAAAACACCACTCAAACTTTAGACAAACTCAAATATACACCATCAATCATTTTTTAATTTTTCCCCCAGGCCCACCCAAAAAGAGGTTGATCAGTTCACGGTAGGGATGGCAATTTGAAACCGGCCCGACGGTGACCCGACTCCCCGACCCCGAATTCAATGGTTATTCACCGAAAAATATCCCCTACGGGCCAGGGACGGTATGCAAAAATTCATCCCCGATGATATTCGGCCGGGACGGGACACATATTCAGTGACCGGACCGATCCCGATCCGGTTGTCCCCGAAGCAATATATATATATATATTATATATACTTTCTAATACTGTTTCTCTCTCTCTCTCTCTCTCTCTCTCTCTCTCTCTCTTTTATTTCATTTGTTTTTCATTTCACATCTAATCTCCCTCTCTCTCTTCCCTCCCATCTCTCTCTCCCTCGCACTCACTCACTCACTCACTCACTCACTCACCGTCTCTGATCTCTCTGCCGTGCTCACCGTCTCTCATCTCTCTCTCCCTCTCACTCACTCTCACTCACCGTATCTCATCTCTCTCTCTCCCTCTCACTCAAAGTTCCTCTGTTACAACTTACAAGCCATTGAAGAAGCATCTAAAGCAAGCCATTGAAGAAGCATCTGAAGCAAGCAGATCTGAAGCAAGCCTCTGTTATAACTTACAATTCTTTCATCCATATATATATATATATATATTATGATTTTTTTAACAGATCTATGATTTTTTTTTTGAAATCTATGTTTTTGAAATCCTTTCAACAAATCTATGGTCCATCCTGAGATTTTTTTTACGCCTACACTAACCAACTGGACCAATCAATTTTATGCCTACACTAACCAACTGGATTTTTTTTGAAATCCTTTCAACAAATCTATGTTTTTTTTTTTTTTAGATATAGATCTTTATATATATGGATTCAGATCTTTTTTTTTTTTTTTTTTAACATATCTAAATGTTTTTTTCAGGATCTTTATATATATAAATGTTTAGTAGATCTATAATTTTTTTTTGGATCTGTGTGTTGGAATTGTTGAATAGTGTGTTTGGATCTGTTTGTTGGATTTAAATCTTCTCATTTAATGTTTTTTTGTTTTTTGACCGGTGAATTTTCGGGCCGGGGAACCCCGATCCCCGTTAGGGGACGGGGGCGGGGATGGCGATAGGTTCCCCGTCAGGGATCGGGGACGGGGACGGGGAAATTTGTACCATCGGGGATCGGGGACGGGGGGTGTGATCCCCGGCCCCGCCCCGCCCCGTTGCCATTCCTAGTTCACGGTTAATGATAGTAGTTTCCAGTAAAAAAAGTTTCTCTCTATTCCTTTCTCCTGCCTGTGTCTAGAAAAAGAAAAGAAAAGTCACAAACAACCATTTACCGCCACCCACCTCCCACGCAACGACCAAGGAAATGTCAAAAAAGCTGCTCAGTCGCAGCCCCCTTCCGGCATCAATTTAGCTACTCCTCCGGTTAATTCGCCGACAATTCCCTCAATTTCTGAGTTTTTATTTATTTATTTATTGTTTTTGGGAATTTGGGTATCTATGGAGTCAACGAGCTCTGCTTCTTCAGCAGCTGATGGGAATATCAGAGGAGTCCGAACCCACCGTGGACGGTATGTGCAGTACAATGTGTACGGTAACCTCTTCGAAGTTTCCAGAAAGTATGTCCCTCCGATTCGTCCTGTGGGTCGTGGTGCTTACGGCGAGGGGCGGAGCCACTAAGGGGAGCCATTAAGAGCATCTTCAATGGGACTGTTATTTAAGTTGCAAAAGTTAAAATTTGATAGGAATGGTAAAAAGAGATCTCCAATACTTTACTTGTCAAAGATAGCAGATGCTATATCGTTTTTCAAATTTAGCAAAGAAAATAGTATTTCTCAAACTTGCCAGATCAGCAAATATTAATAGAAATTTGGCACCAAATTCAGTTCAAAACAACATAATTGAAACAGTAGGGAACTCAATTTTCAGAATCAAACAAATTTCAGAATGAAATTGACAAATCCAAGTTCGATTTCTCTAAAATTTTTATTTTTTATTTAATTCATTTATCACCAAATCAGTCAATCCAAATAAGATGGTATGCATTCACAATAAACCAAACCAAATCAGATAATCCAGTATCGCAATAAAATGATCGGATGAACAAAAATTGATGGATGAAAAAAAATTAAACCAAAAATCAAAATAAATAATTAAGAAAATTTGAAAAAAAAAAAACATGCAAGATTTGAGTTCTTTGAAGATCTAATTGAGTTTCAAAAATCACGATCACCTCAGATCCACATCAACAACCAGAAAAATGAAGAAAAAATTAGCACGTGAAGACTGAGAGGGAGACAGATATCAAAACATATATATATATATATATATATATGAGTATGTATATATGTAGATCGTACCAGAGACAGAGAGTAGACAGATCGGAAGTGAAGACTAAGAGGGAGACAGATCAGAGCCTCATAGGTAGAGAGAGAAACAGAGAGAGAGACTTTCGATCATGGAGGAAGAGAAGGGACTGGTTTGAGGAGAGGGAAGGAAGACAAAGAGAGGGAGAGAAATAGTGAAAAACAGAGAGGGGGGAAGACAGAGTGAGAGAC
The DNA here is from genome assembly GCA_025200525.1 of Camellia lanceoleosa. NCBI lineage: Eukaryota > Viridiplantae > Streptophyta > Magnoliopsida > Ericales > Theaceae > Camellia > Camellia lanceoleosa. Next base: position 97,085,430 of record CM045763.1, on the reverse strand, counting down.
TGAGAAGGAGACAGAGTGAGAGAATGAGAGATGGGTTTCGATCATGGAGGAGAAGAGAGAGTGGTTTGAGGAGAGGAAGATAGAGTGAGAGAGTGAGAAGGAGACAGAATAAGAGAGTGAGAGAGGGGTTTCGATCATGGAGGAGAAGAGAGAGTGGCTTGAGGAAAGGAAGACAAAGTGAGAGGGAGAGGAAGAGGAAGAGGGTGGATCTCGGTGGATCATTCTAAATGTTTATACGTGGACGGTGGATGCCTCTCAGTGTATCAAAAGAGCCATTGTGCTTTGTTTGGTTTTTTTTTTTAAATTAATTTTTTTTTTTTACAACAGCTATCTTCAAATTGTTATTTTTCCAAATGGCAATATTTTTAATTTCTATAAATTGAAACCCTCCATGTCACTTTTATTTCACACAAACATTTAGATTTAATTTTTCTTTTCTCCTCTCTTCTCTGAATTTGATTTTACAGCAAACCCCTTAAATTATTTTCTTTTTAGTTTTTTCATCTAATCACTATGGAAGGTTCATCAAAAACAAAGAGAGGAAAATCATTCAACATTGAAAAAGATATGACAATTTGTAAGTCTTGGTGTCACACTTCGGAAGACCCAATTGTTGGCAATTCGTAATCGTACGCTCACTTTTAGGGAGAATTTACGAAAATTACTGCTTGCTTCAGAATGATCAATCCAGAATACAAGTGTCTATTCAATTTCGATGGGGTATAATCATGAAATGTTGTAATAAATTTCGGGGGTGTTTAGTGCAAGTCGAAAATCTTCACCCAAGTGGGATTTCTCAAGTTGATATAGTAAGTTTTTATCTTTAGTTATTATGTTTAGTTACTTATTCTGGTATCGTATAAAAATTAAGTAATTAAATAATGTTTCAAATTTTTTTTAAATAGATGCTTCAAACAAAACTATTATACCATCAAGATGAAAACAAATATTTTACTTTTGAACATGGTTGGCCAATATTGCAAGACAATATCAGGTGGCAAGATGTAGTTCCTACGAATACGGTAAAGTCAAGAATGCATACAATGTTTACCCCTAATTCATGTTTACAAAATTTCAGAACATGAAACTTCATGTTTCGGATCATCTACCATGTGTATCGTCAAGAAATCAAGACAAAAACATACCCGAATCCATCGATGAACGGTTAAACGGAAGCGTGATTATCAATAAACCCTTTGTTATTGATTTTGTTATTGTCTTCTAATCCTTTCCCTTTGGCGCCTTATGTTTCTCTTTGAGAGGATTTAGAAGAAAAAAAATGACAGTTCTTCACCATTGGAAGGAATAGGGACCATAACCTTTTAAGGTTGAAATTGGTTTTCAAACAACACAACCGTTGGTTTTCAAACAACCGTGTGGCAGTTTTTGAAAGGAAAACCAACTTAACCAATTGTTTTAATTTCTATTTCTGCCCCTCATAGAAATAGAAATTACTCAACTAGTATCTACACATTAGGTCCATGACACATATACCCTTAAGCCTATTAACTAAATTGAATCACTTAAATTGTAGGCTTCTTATAAATGATAACACCACATTTAAATATGTGGTTCCATTGAGACATTATCTAACAATCTCCCACTGGACCACATATGTAACCTGAAAAATGTGCTTAACTTTAGTGAGCTCAGAAAATTTGTTATCATGACCTGAGGGTATCCAAACAATCTTGTCCATTTAACTATATTGATATAGGATCAAAGCGGTCTTCATTACATTAATCGTAACTCGACCCACCAATGGTCACGTATACCAATACAACTAAATGACATAGATCAATCATGGATGCGTAGCATGGAAATTACATGTAATGTGATCCATACATGCCTACTTCCAACTGGTCCTACTTAACTTTATTGAGATAAATACTTCACAATACGTAACAGAGTGTAATAAACTGAATACTTCATTTCTGCAGAAATTAATCTAATTACATAGATAAAACTCAAAGCTGACATAAAGCAGTAATATAAATACAAACTCCCACTAAACCAAAATGTTCTCAAATAGAACAACACCCATATGAGCAGTGTGCTCATGAAAAACCTTGGGTGGTAGTCCCTTCGTAAGTGGATCCGCTATCATGGAGTTTGTCCCAATGTGCTCTATGGAAATCTGTCCACTCTGCAATCTTTCTTTTACAACTAGGAACTTGATATCAATATGCTTTGATTTTGTCGAGCTCCTGTTGTTATTGGAATATAAAACTGCAGACTTATTGTCACAATATAACTTAAGTGGTCTTTCAATGCCTTCCAAAATACGCAACCCAGTGACAAAATTCCATAGCCATATCCCTTGGTTTGATGCCTCATAACATGCTACAAACTCTGCGGCCATGGTGGATGAAGCTATGATTGCTCCTCCAGCTAACAGATAAATATAGCCTGATGTGGATTTCCTATTGTCTTGGCATCCAGCAAAATCGGAGTCGGAATATCCAATGACCTCTAATTTATCTGATCTCCTATATGTGAGCATATATTCCTTTGTTCTCTGTAAATATCGCATAACACGCTTGACTGCTTTCCAATGATCTATGCCAGGATTACTTAAATATCTGCCTAACATGCCAACTATGAACGCAATATCCGGACGCGTACATACTTGGGCATACATTAGACTCCCTACAGCCGAGGCATAAGGAATCTTCTGCATTTCTTGAATTTCAAGACTATTCTTCGGGCATTGGCTGAGACTAAACTTGTCTCCCTTAGCAACCGGGGTTTCACCTGATTTACAATTTTGCATGCCAAATCTATTGAGTACTTTTTCGATATAGCTCCTTTGTGATAATCCCAGAATACCCCGAGAACGATCTCGGTGTATTTCGATTCCTAATACAAAGGAAGCATCACCAAGATCTTTCATTTCAAAATTCTTAGATAGAAATCTCTTTGTGTCATGCAATAAGTTTATATCATTTGTGGCAAGCAATATATCATCAACATATAAAACCAAAAATATGTGTTTACTCTCACTGAACTTGTGATATACACATTCATCAACAACATTAGTTTCAAAACCATACGAAGTGAGAACTTGATGAAATTTGAAGTACCACTGACGAGAAACTTGTTTGAGTCCATAGATGGATTTAGTCAAATTTGCAAACCATATTCTTTGGGTCTCCTGACACAAAATTTTCTGGCTGCACCATATAAATTGTTTCTTTAATGTCACCATTAAGAAAAGTTGTTTTGACATCCATCTGATGCAACTCAAGATCAAAATATGCAACAAGCGCCATAATTGTCCTAAAAGAATCTTTCAAAGAAACTGGAGAGAAAGTTTCTTTAAAGTCAATTCCTTCCTTTTAAGTAAAGCCTTTGGCTACAAGACGTGCCTTATACCTCTCCACATTACCATTTGAATCCCTTTGGTTTTAAATATCCATTTACAACCTACGGGCTTCGCACCAACTGGTAATGGGACAAGTTCCCAAACTTTATTGTCTTGCATAGACTTATATTCTTCATTCATGACTTCTATCTATTTATGAGAGTTGGAACTTTCCATGGCTTGACGAAAGTTGATTGGATCATCTTTCGACATTCCATTTTCTACCTCATGTTCCTGGAGATATACAATATAATCATCCGAAATTGCAAATCTCCTTTCTCTTGTGGATCGCCTTAATGGCACAGGTTCTTGAGGTTGAGGTTGTAGAGTTTGTTCCTCAGGAACAATCACCTCATCTTGAATGAGGGGTTGAACTATATTATCTTGAACAACATTGTCTGGTTGAGGATCCGAAGTTACTTCTCGAGCAATGACAGGTATAGGAACCTGTAATTGGTCAAAAGTAGTAGTAGGAAGTGAGATTACTCCTGCTTCCTCCTCAAAGACAATGTCTCTAACTAGATTTCTCCCCCCAAACTCAACATCCTCAAAAAATGTTGCAATTCCCGTCTCAAATATTGACCTGTTTGTGGGATCATAAAACTTGTAACCCGTGATCGTTCGGCATAGCCAATAAAGTAGTCATAATGCTTTTAGAGTCCAATTTTCTTTCATGAGGTTTATAAGGCCTCGCCTCAGCAGGACACCCCCACACATGCAAGTGTTTTAGACTAGGCTTTCGCCCAACCCAAAGCTCATAAGGTGTTTTTGCAGCTGCTTTAGTTGGCACCCGATTTAAGATATAAGTTGCTGTCTTTAGAGCCTCACCCCAGAGGGACTCTGGTAAAGTAGAATGACTGATCATACTTCTTACCATATCCTTAAGAGTCCGGTTTCGTCTCTCAGATACACCATTCATGCTAGGTGATCCTGACATGGTGTGTTGTGGGACGATGCCACATTCCTCCAGGTATTTTGCAAACGGTCCTGGACGTTGTTCACCTGATCCATCATATCTGCCATAGTATTCACCACCACGGTCAGACCTGACACTTTTAATCCGTTTGTTGAGTTGTAACTCAACTTCGGCCTTAAATTTTTTGAATACGTCCAAAGACTGTGATTTCTCATGGATAAGAAATAGATACCCACATCTGGAATAGTCGTCTATGAATGTGATAAAATACTATTGACCATTCCAAGACGCCATAGGGAATGGCCCACAAATGTCCATATGAATTAATTCTAAGACATCTGTAGACCTATGGGCACCATATTTCTTCATTTTGGTCTGTTTTCCCTTGATACACTCAACACAAACATCAAAATCTGAAAAATCAAGAGAGTCCAAAATTCCATCAGACACAATGCGCTCAACTCTTAGTTAATTTACGCTTTGTACCTCGTGATTCCACGTGCAAGGTTTCATTATAAGATGCAATAGTTTCGAGCAAATATAGATTATCAAACACATTAAGTAAACCAGTACCAACAACATTTGAATTAATAGACATACTAAACTTCATATTTCCAAAAGAACAACAATATCCCAATTTGTCCAATACAGAAACAGAAATTAAATTCCGTCTAAAGGACGGTACAACAAAAGTGTCTAATAAATCCAAATAATAACCAAGCCAAAGAATAATCTAAAGTGTCCTATTGCCTGCACTTCTACTGACTTGCCATCACCCACAAAGACGTATTTTTCAGCATCAGTTGGCTTTCGATAGTTCAGGCAACCCTGCATAGAAACACATATGTGAGTAGTAGCACCAGAATCTACCCACCAAGTGTTTCTTGGTACTGAAGCTAAATTTATTTCAGAACAGACCAAAACATAATATGTACCTTTCTTTACATGCCAGGCGACGTATTTGGCACAATCCTTCTTTCTGTGTCCGGGCTTGCCACAAAAGAAACAACCATCCTGCACTTTCTGTTTCTTTGGTTTCGGACCCTTAGGAGCAGCAACTTCCTTTCCCTTATGCTTTCTTTTGCCCGTATGCTTGGAGGTGCTGGCCAGATGAGCACTTTCAGTCCGGTCTTGCTTCAATCTCTCTTCCTCTTGCACACAAAATGAAATAAGCTCATTGAGAGTCCATTTCTCCTTCTGGCAGTTATAACTGACCTTAAATTGGTTAAATTGTGCAGGAAGAGAGATGAGAACTACATGCACGAGCAAATCATCAGATAGGTCGAGCTTTAGTGCCTTAAGTTTTGAAGCAAGATGAGACATTTCCATGATGTACTCACGAACATTACCCTTGCCTTTATACTTCATTGAAATCAAGCTTGCTAAAAGCGTGCTTGTTTCAGCCTTATCATTTTTAGCAAAACGTTTTTTGAATTTCGGAAAGAAATTCACCGGCAACGGTAACATCCTCTGTTATTGCACCCCGAAAGACTTCTGGAATCCCATGCTTCATGATCATAAGACTTAGCCTGTTAGAACGATCCCACTTTTCAAAGTACACAATTTCCTCAAGAGTACTTTGTTCAGTGAGATCATTCGGTTTTGGCATTCTTAATGCCAAGTCTATGTCCATGCAGCCGAGAACAATCAATATGTTCTCTTTCCAGTCCTTAAAGTTTGTTCCATTTAACATTGGAACATTGTTCATGTTGGCAGAGATTGAAGTAGTCGACATTAAAGCTGAATGAAATAAAAACGAATAAACAATTATGCTCACATTAAGTAACCAAACAGATAATCTCTAAATAAATTAATTTAATGACAACATCTCAAGATACCTAGCACAACATTAATACCAAGCCTTTGGGTAGTGATATTAACTGTAAGTGGTATTCTTGTTGTAATGATCAAACATTGACAATAAGTTATGTCAAATAACAAATCTATCTTTTGATGGATTTATTATTCACATTTGGTTTCCTTGACAATTGGCACATGTTTATCACCACAATATGTGTGTGTAATTCTGCCAAGTATGAATCATGTCTTTGGACCGATAAATACCCGCATGAGATACACATACATGAACAGCAAAACATTCCATATAAAACAATCTAGACAAGAGAGATCACTTTTGTGACATCTTGTTTGAATTGACTTATATTTAGAACATTAGAAAATTAAATTTCCGTAGACGTTGTATGAAATTACATTAAATTTAAAGATTTCTTAATTTGTTACCCCGTATATATGATATAATTTGCAGCAATCCCAGTTATATACATATATATATATATAATTGACGGTTCCAAAAATATATTATTTTTTTTTCTTTAAAACACAAAACACATGTATCAAGTGAAAAGAAAACTCCAAATCACGTTGTTATAAGAAAATTAGAACATAATGGTATTCTGATTCACACACCCAGGAAAACTACGCATGCACCCAAGAACCAATCAAACTTTATGAAAATAAATATACATACATGATATAAATATATTAACACATGCATTTAAGAGATGAAGAAACTGCCCTTTGAAACAGTAACATACACAATGGTGCTAGGTTTTCACACACCCAGAAAATGCCCAAAAAACCAAACCACAAAGCACATGCATGGATGATTATTAAATTCAAAAAAAAAAAAAAACAAACCACAAATCACATGCATGGATGATAAAGACAATGCCCCAAAACCAATCCTGTTATACAAAAACTACACATGCATGGATAAAGACCAAGCCACTGCTGTATTGAGAAAATAAGAACACAAAAGTGCTCTGTTTCAGACAAAGCCACTTCTGTATTGACGGGTCCAAAAAATAAAAAAACAACACAGACGGGTTTGGTGGTTGTTGTTGTTTTTTTTTTTGTTTATGTGATGTTCAAAAACAAACTGCATGATATACATATATATATATATATATATAATATATATAAACACATGATGTTATCAATTTGAAAGATGAACTGCCCATCCGAATTATGTTACATTTCCAGAAAACAAAACAGAATTTGCAGCAGGAAAAAAAAAAAAACATAATCTGAATCGAGGAAACTAAATAGGATGAATAAAAGCATATCAATTCTGAAAATACACATGATGATTTGCTCTGATACCAATTGTTTAAAAAATTTCAGAACATGAAACTTCATGTTTCGGATCATCTACCATGTGTATCGTTAAGAAATCAAGACAAAAACATACCCGAATCCATCGATGAACGGTTAAACGGAAGCGTGATTATCAATAAACCCTTTGTTATTGATTTTGTTATTGTCTTCTAATCCTTTCCCTTTGGCGCCTTATGTTTCTCTTTGAGAGGATTTAGAAGAAAAAAAATGACAGTTCTTCACCATTGGAAGGAATAGGGACCATAACCTTTTAAGGTTGAAATTGGTTTTCAAACAACACAACCGTTGGTTTTCAAACAACCATGTGGCAGTTTTTGGAAGGAAAACCAACTTAACCAATTGTTTTAATTTCTATTTTTGCCCCTCATAGAAATAGAAATTACTCAACTAGTATCTACACATTAGGTCCATGACACATATACCCTTAAGCCTATTAACTAAATTGAATCACTTAAATTGTAGGCTTCTTATAAATGATAACACCACATTTAAATATGTGGTCCCATTGAGACATTATCTAACAATTCAACCCCTGATTCCCCTATGGATAACTCATTTCTCTTAAGGACGACAACAGTCCAAGTGTTAGTAACAATCCAATTATCGGTGAGGACAGTGTCTCTACAAGGGTTAAAAGGCATATGGGTAAGAAATCTGCAAAAGAATTATTTCGGAGAAATCAAGTCATTGAAACTGAAGTCCAAAAAATGAGCATACAATTGGAGACATTTAACCAACACCTTGCTGAGAAAGAAAAGAAAAAAAAGGAAAGAGAGAGAAAAAAAATGGATTCAAGCACTGCAGGAGATGAAAGAACTTGAGATGAAAAAACATGACTTTGAGATGAAAAAGGAAAAACATAAAATAATGACTACGGACATTTCTCATTTGGACCCTCAGATGAAAGCATATTACACAATGCAAAAAAATGAGATTTTCGCCAAGTGGTCCTCAAATGTGAGTAGCCCAAATTTTTATTTTCCCCTACCTCCTGATGAATAATTACGGGATAATGTATTTTTAAAATTTGCAATGTCATTTATGTTTTGATATAATTTTTAGTCTTTATTTGCAATGTAATTTTTATTTTCTATTGAAATTTCATGTTATCTTTTTTTATTTTTGAGTATTTTCTACTTCACAATGTAATATTAGAATAAAAAGATAAAATAAAAAGACATTAAATGAAAATAATTTTATTAGAATAAAAAGACATTAACTGACATTAAATGACATTAACTGTCATTAAAAAGATAAAATACAAATTTAATCTAACTCTCCAGCTCGGGACCACAAGTGTTCAATTAGATCATTACGAATTGCATTATGGGCTTCAATAGATCTAATCCTCTGCCGATTCAACATAAATTGAGCATACTCATTCGAATCGCGTGACACTTGACAGCCCAAATTACTGTATCAGTCTCAAGTTGTGCTGCATTGCGTTCATTTTCTGGAATATCACGCTTGTCTTCAATGATCATATTGTGCAAAATAATGCACGTCTTTATGATGTAGTACAGATCCTCATCACTCCAACCTTTAGCTGGAACTTTGACAATATTAAATCGTGCTTGGAGCACTCAAAATGCCCTTTCGATATCTTTCCGACATGCCTCATGCATCCTCGCAAATTGTTGTCTCTTTGTGCCTTGAAATTGAGATATTGTTTTCGCAATAGTTACCCAACAAGGATAGATACCATCAGCAAGACACTACAAAAAATTGCACTTTTGGCGACTACTTTTAGCGACAACGTCAATTTTTCATAGCCAAAACTATATTTTTGGCGGCGCAATGATGAATTTCATTGGTAAAAGTGAACCTTTACCGACGCAATTTACTACCATTGCTAAAAAAACATAACATTCACTAGGCGGCAAAATAATTGGTAGGCGCCAAAATTTCAAAAAATTTAGCTACGAGGCTTATGTTTTAGCAACACAATATGCGTCGTCATTAGTGTGCTTACCTTTGGCGACGACAAGTTGGCGTGGCAAAGAGTAAAACATTTGGCGACAACAACACTATTCGTTGCTAAAAGTTTTGCTAGTAAAATAAGGTGATTTAGTGATTTGTGTTTTTATTATACCCTTTTAAAGAGTTTTAAATATTCTAGTTATTGAATTGTAAAATTAAAGTGATCGTCAAATTAGATCACAAAATAAACCCATCAAGCCCAAACACACTCTTAAGTTGAGATGGCTAATTTGAGATAATTTAAACTTTTCCAAAGAATGTGGTTAGATTATCAATTTCAATATGTTTGGTTTTACTTTCAGAAACTTGTTTCAGAATTTTTTTTTCTAAAAAAGTAAAAAAAAAATTGGTAAATTTTTTTAAAAAATACTTATTATTTTTGTACAATTTTATCTTTTAGGAGGTCATAAATAATTTTTAAAATTTTAAAAATATATTTTTGATTTTTATAATTTTCAAATTGGTTGTAATTTTTACAAATATATATATATATATATATATTTATTTTATTTCAAATTTTTTTTTGGCTCAAAAAATTGAGGCAGTGGAAAGTTTCCCCTCAAAATTCCCCCCCTTTTTTTTCAGTATGGGTAAACCCTTGTCTTTCATTCTTGCACAGCCTTCTCACGATTTTTTTTTTTGTTTATTAGCTAACACTACAAGATTTTATTTTATTTTATTTTTCAATCAAATACAAACTCTTTGGGTTCGTTGAAAATTGTGTAAGTTGCAAAACTGAAAAAGGGAGGGTTCGAAAAGGAGACTTCGCAACGGCGAGATTTCAACCTGGAAACTGTGCTTTCTCTTCGGTGGTGAGATTGCTTGGGCGGCGGCGATGATCGACGGTTCGAAGGGGAAGGGTTTCATTTTCTTCTCTTCAATCTGAAAAAATATTAGTTCGATTCTTGAGGTATGTTCGAATTCCACCATTCTCTCTTTCTCTCTCTCTCTCTCTCTCTCTCACACACACACACACACACACACACACACACACACACATTCACTCCATATTTGTTCAATTATTTGGTTTTTTTACCTACAATTTTGATTATGGGTTTGTAGAATTTTGATCGATGGATTGATGTTATGGATTGTTGAATCTATTTGAGTGTTGGGTTTGTTTGGGTGTCTACATTGAGACACTAGTTCATCAATTGTTTGAAGGGTTATCCATCAGAGTCCATATCATACTTCCACTATTGTCGATCATACTTTCAAGAAGGTCAGACCCTCGAGGTTCTACTTGCTAATTCTTCATCTATATTCTTATGGATTGCGTGTCATGTAAACATTCAGATAATGATAAAATCACTTTCATATCCTCATCTAAATATGCTATAACCGCCCCTGCCCACACAATGCATTCATCTTCATCTTCATCTTATTCTTCTTCTTCATTTTTTATTTTTATTTGTTCTGGGTGGGCTTTCCCTCTTATATTTTATAATCCTAAAATGCAAATGAGTAAAAATGAAATGAATGTAATATCGGTCTCTGCTTCGAGCAACCAGAGCATAGAAAAAAAAAAAGGTTCAATGAGAATGATTTTGCGGTTAATTTAAGAAACTATGAAGACGAACAAAATTTGAATTGGATGAATTTGAGCCTTTAAAGGTGATTAGAAAGAAAAACAGTTGCCACATGTGGGTCTTTAAGTGTTCAAGTTGATAACCAGAACTTGCCTGTCTTGAAAGAATGGAAATTGATCTAGTTAACAAATCAAAAGGGTTGTTGATTCAACAAGCAGTCAAATGATTCTAGATTTCAAATTTCAAAACATGTTTTTATTATTTTTTTTTATTTGCAAACACTTCAAAACCTGTTAACTAATAATATATAAAGCTTGAACACAATTCAATTCACACAATCCTTTTAAGTGCTCAAACAAAGTGTTTCAACTGGCAGTTGAACAATTCTATTTAATTTGCCAAAAAAAAAAAAGAAGGAAAAAATGGCTTTGGGGTTTTCAATGAAGCTTTACTGGTTATGGTCGGGGTTGTCCAACTACTGAGTGGGTTCTGGTTTCAAATATTGCATTAAGTATTGATACCAAAGTCAGTATCAGTTTTGTTCATGATCTTCTAGATGGAAGTAAGCATGCTATGTTTTTTTTTTTTTTTTTTTTTTTTTTTTTTTTTTTGTAATTGTTATTATTGTTTCTGTCATTTTTATTATTATGATGATTTTGTTATTGGTGTTTTTATCATTATTATTAATGCTATCACTGTCATTATTTTTCTTTAAAAGAGAGTAAGTAGGTAGTCTAGCATCTCATATTTATGTGATGGAAATACTAAAAATTTGTTAATAGAGTCTACAGTTTTATTAGGCTTTGAGTCAGCAAAGTTCATGTTATAATGTCATATGATAGGATCATTACGTGCAAATGTTGATATGCATGCATACATAATTGTCAAAAACTCAGATTTTATTGTATAGAAGATTAGTTTAGTTATTTATTTATTTATTTATTTATTAATTCTATTAAATTTGACAAGGGATATCCACTTGAATTTTATTATTGATGTTCTTATCTTCAATTTTCCTTTCTTTACTGAAAGAGAGAGAGCGAGAGAGAGAGAGAGAGAGAGAGAGAGTATTGGGATATGGTCTAGCTCAAGCATCCTGGAAGTTTGCAAGGGCCGAGTTTGGACACAATAGAGGTGAAGTTCGGTTGCACCTCAAAGAAAAGGTGAATAAATTTTCTTTGCCGCCAAACTTTAATATCGGTGACACAGTGTAACAAGCTCGCGGGGGGACCTCGTTATAGCTCGAACTCGATTCGTGTCACGGTTCTTAATCTTGAACCAAAGAGTTCAAATCCGGCAAATCGTTTTGAGAAAACAGATTTTTGAAAGAAGTGCCAAACATGGACTGCTTTGCCAGATACAGAGTCGCCACCTAAATATTTTATTTTGGGAAATTTAGGAAACCCTGACTCGTTTGCCTAAGGCCACGTGTCCGTCATCACCAAAGTTGCCTCGGCTCGGGAACTTGGGTACGATTGAAGGTCACCGTGACCACCGCTTCGCTGATCAAAGATCGGCTTCTACTAACCATGATATCTAGTTTTGAAAAACATTGTGCGTTCTTATTCCGGTTATTAGCCTAGATTTACTATGTGATGCGCACAGCATACAAGTATAGACCGGGTCGCCTGATTTGGAACAAAACATTTCATGTTTGTTTTTTTTTTTGAAAGATGGTTTGATGGTGCTACCCGCAGGTAGCCTTAAAATGCAGATTTTGTCACCCTCAGGTGGGCTTAAAAAGATGGTTTTGCCATTATCTAGTGGGCTTAAAACACACAGCCAATGCATTGTTCCAATTCAAGTAACCCAACCTTCATCCAAAGGCATTCAAGGCGGTTATATCACATAAGCAGTTAGCCTCACGGTAAGCATGTTATTCATGGCAGTCACTCACACGCATGCAAGGATGCTAAAGCATAAAACTCATCGAGTACTCCAAGCCAAAATAGAAACCGATTAGAAATCCATGCATGATCTAAAGTATACAGAAATGCCTAATGCAACACATGCAAAGATGCAAACTATAGCAGGCTCAGCTATTCTAAACATGGCATATGGAATGCTACAGCTAACATGTATTCAACTTAGAATTGAAATACAAATGTAGTTAGTATGATGCGCCGAGCCCGGTGCATGCAAGACAGATGAATGAATGCAAACATGCTATCATACTGTATGCTAATTGAAACATGCCCTAATCTAACCATCATAAGCGGGTAAATAAAAGGGAAGAAAGACGTGGGGTTGGAAGACATACATCACACACACGCACACTTATTACAATTATGCCCTCGCACAGAGGGTCCGAATAAATAATATACAGTCTCGGATAGTACAGTCCAAATAATACAGTCCAAGATATGTACAAATTCCTAATTAATTAACAAATTAACTAAGAAAACAATAAACTGGCATGCAAGCCAGGGACTGCCTTGACTACTCTTTAGATAATGAATGATGCATATCCGGGTTGCTTTTGCGCGGAAATCCATTGTGACGCCCCAATTAGCCTCTGTTTTGCAATAGTTTTCGGAAAGCGCGCCAGCCTAAGGCTGGCGATTCTTGTTTTGTCAGCAATGCGAGAGAAAGAGGCATGGTAATGTATTTTCACAAATGTATGCATGCCTCGATCCTCGTGCCACCAATCACGCATCTCGATGCATGATGGCCGAGGAGTCGAATTGCACTACTCAATATAGAATGAATGCACGTGAAAACTCAACTAAAACCTAACTTCATCATGGATAATCCGGAGTGTTGGTGACTGGGAAATTGAGACACGTTCCCCCACTCGGAGTACAAAACGCACCTCGTTTCCCGTGCTCGGGCTAACTCCTATCCCGAACACAATGCAATATGCAGGACCTGCATGAAATGCAACTAAGATACAACCTAACATGCACAATGTTATGAAATGGCATACACGATGCACGAGGTAACATGGCATACACAATGCGCTAACATGCAGCCTAGCATACACAATGCTATGGAATGAAATGGCATACACAATGCATAATGGGCTTACACTAATAGGAGTAGACCTCAGCCACACTTACATCGGAAGCCATTAGATGAAAATGAGACACTCGAAATGCGTGCACAGGTGCACGCAAACCGAGGACCGACCCTAAGGCACGAAATGCCACTTTAACAAGACATGGAAAAGCATGGAATATGGCATACTAGTATGCAAATTTCAGAGGCAATAAGTGATGCAAAACAGCCCCGAAAGATGGCAAAATGACACCTGATACATGAAATGAATCCCGAAACATGAAATTAGGCGCATGGAATGACCTATGGCTATGCAATGCATGCATTATTTGAACATGAAGTGTGAAGACAGAATTAAGAAAGCCCTAAAATAAGCATATTTACAATTTTAAGAAAGGCCAAAAAGTGAACACAAATGGCCCCGAAAGCGAGATAATGAAGCAAGTAGCAGCTACTGACCTCAAACAGAAAAGGGCCCTTCTACAATGTTGAAGAGGGGCCCAAAATATGGTATTTTACAGTTTACAAAAAACCACAAAAACAAGCACAAGTATGGATAAACTCTCATGCAAGAAATGGGCCAAAAGAGGGACAAAGAAGGAAGTGATGGCTTCCGGCCACAAAAAGATGAGGGTCCTTCACCAATGTTGAAGAGGGGCCCAAAACATGGCATTTTACAATTGATGACCAAACCCAAAACAGTGCACAAGCATGCTCAAAATACTATGCAAAATAAGGCTAAAAAGAGAGTTATAACACAAAGAACAAAAAGGATGCCTCAAATAGTAAAAGACCCTTAATAAAACATGAAGAGGACGTCAAAATAAGACCATTTATAGTTCGGACCAGAGCCCAAAAATAGAAGCACAAGAGAATAACAAATCATGCAAAAATAAGGCCAAAAGAGGGATATAAAGGCAAGTGACAGATGGAGGCCTCAAACAGTGATGAGCCCTTCAACAATGTTGAATAAGGGCTCAAAATAATCTACTTTACAGTTTACAACATGCCTCAAAACAGTTTACACATAGGCCAAAAATACTACACAAGAAATAGGCATACAAGAGAGGTAAAGAAGCAAGTGCAAAAAGGAAGCCTCAAACAGTGAGAGGCCCTTAAACAAACATGAAAAAGAGCTCAAAAAAATGCTATTTTCAGTTAGGTTCGGAGCACAAAAGTGCAATCAAGAGAGGCTAATATATTGAGCAAAATAAGGCCAAAAAAGAGGAGAAATGTGCTTACCCTTGTAACCTAATCTTTGACAGCTTTTTGGCTTGAGAAGTGGTGCCTCCTAAGCTTTGAAAAGGTCCTCCAAGCTGCTGGAATGGAGTGGTGGTGTGGTGCTAGGTGGTGGTGTAGAAATGGGTATAGAATTTGGAGGTTTGGAGCCTTGAAGTGTAAAGAGAGAGGGCTCCAATATAAGAGGCTCAAAGCAAATTTTTCTAACCCTCATGACAAGGGCTGGGGGCTGTTTATATAGGCAAAAGAGGGGGAGAAAGAAGGGGAAAAATGGGGGGGAAACAATTCAAGTTTCCCCCCAAAACTGCAGCCTCCCGGATACAAAATTTGGGGGGGAAAGGACAACAGATTTGTAATGTACCAACCCTGAGGATCATGGCCGGCCAGCTTGCTAGGGTTTAGGTGGTCAAGGCCCTCCCATGGCCAAGGGTCAAAAGGGTCAAGTGGCATTAGTGGCCGGCCATGTGATATTGGTGGCCTCCCAGGTGTCTATAACACAAATATGTGGTTTTGGGCAAGAAAAAGTGGCCTTAGGGTGGTCAACATTGGCTTTCGAGTGAGAAAAACGGGTGACGGAGGGTGATGAAGGAATATAACTGGTTACTGAAACAATTACTGGCTTCCCACCCTTCTACGACCTTCTCAACAATGAAACAGAGGTCCCTGCCAAAAATGAACTCAAATCGATGCAAAATGAAGGTTCGGGGGCCGAAACGCGCAGCTTGGGGCCCCGAAAATTGACTGTTAGGCACCGGAAGTGGTGTTCAACCATGAAGTTGGTCTCTCGGACCACAGTGTCCCTCAAAAGGGAGTAAATAAGATGCATGCCAAAAACCGGAGCAAACGGAGGTGGTTAGGCGGTCCCGAACCGAGGCACTCGGCCTGACGGCTCCAAAAACCGGGAACCGGGCTCCGAAATGGGCAAAATGGCCTACGATCACGAAACGTAGCCTATGGCCACTGAGAGATGATCTACGAGACCTCTCCCTCCCTTCTGGAAGAGAAATAGAGAAAACCAAGCCTGGTTCACAAACCGAGGCAAAGCATGAAAGAATCCGGAAGTCCGGAGGCAAGGCTCGCAGCCGAGACTCTGAAACTTCTGAACGAGCACAATATGCAACATCACCAAATGCTCAATCGGTGACGTCTGAGTCTTAAGGTCGGTCAAAAATGGGGTGTCTCTGATTGCCCTCTTTGTAACTCGAAAGTCATAAGTGACGGGAGTGAATGTCAAAGCCCAGAGACGACCCATTTTTGACAAGGCCGAAGACTTAGACAAACAGGCGAGATGAACAGATATGTGCCTGCAGGCAGGGGGCAAAATGCAAAATGGTATGTACAAGGCCAGATGTAACTTAATGATTATGCAAATGCAGCAAGCTGTAATGAAGCAAATATTCGCAAACAAATGCAACAGTTTTAAGCAAGAATGCAGAGCAACAACTACATTTCATGCAGTTAAGAATGTAGAGAATTATTCAATTCTCGTCGCGTCTCACACAGAGAAGATACGATACTTGCGCGGTTCGTTTAGTCGCACCAGCTTCAAATGAACCGTACATATAATATCGTGCCTGTAAAAGAAAGAAACTCAACAAGCACAACATATCCAACAATATATGTTCAATGTGATCTTGAATGCAGACAAATGCAGTGCCGGTAGAAAGGTGCATCACAATGCGAGGAAAACGCGCGTGGTGACGCGAGTTTGAGCACGGAGGCTTGGTGATATCAAAGAGGCGTGCATAACAATGCAAGTACGTGCATGAGAATGCAAGTTACGTGCACAATAATGCAGAACAAACGTAAATCAGGATGCGTGTTTGTCACAAAACGACGAGCAAGGAAATGCGCGTTTCGGCGAGGGCGACTCGATCGCGGCCTCCGGTTCACCTCCCGAAGAGGTTACAACATGTTCAAAAAGGATACACCTTGATTTTGATGAGTAATGATGAGACACACGTCAGAAGTTGAAGCTGAAGTTCCGGCGGAGCAAATTCGCGACAGAAAGTGCATTTCTCTTGTACTTTTTCAGGTCCCGGGGACTCCAATCCTTCTCAAAATTTGCAGAGACCTTGGGGGGCATGTGGGGAACACCACCGGCCAGCTCCCTTCCCAAGGGGAGGCCACCGGCCACTTTTTGAAAAGAGAATGGCCGGCCTGCCAGAAAAGGTGGCCGGCCGGCCACTTGTCCAAATCCGTGGGCATTTTTGTCTTTTCACCTTCTTTTCTTTAAATCCACTCATCCAAACTCTTTGAGCTCACAAGTGCAGCTCCGAAAATACTTCCTCTACCTTTCCAAACCATTTTCTCTCTCAGATTTGTGCTCTATACGTGTTTTCCAACGCCCCACGCAAGTTGTTTTCGTGAAATCTTTCAGTTTTAAGCACTTTGAACCGATTAAATTTTGATTTCGGGGCTTCTTTTCTCATTTTCGCCACTTGAGGTGAGTTTGTCTCAACATTTGGAAGATTTTCTCGGGAGTTGACTTTTGTTGACTTTTTCATTTCCTGAGAGTTGACTTTTGTTGACTTTTTCCAATTTTTGCTCATTTTTTGCCCTTTTTGCAGATTTTCTGAAATGGCCGGTCATTTTCCTCATGGTGGAGGTCCTCCGAGCTCCGGAGGTGATCTCGATATCATGGCTCTGCCTCCGAGGGTTCGACCCTTCATACCCGAGAGGTACGACCCACCGGCACATATTCTTCCGCGGGCTATTTTCTATCACTTCACCGATTTCGACGAGCGAGCACCCGGGGATCTTCTTCTGCGGGAGCCAGAGTATCACCTCTCCCATGAGGCACAAGAGGTATTTACTTCGTTCTTACCTTTTCTGCAACATATTATGAATTTTTTATGCATTCTGTTTGTATTCTGAACACATGGTTCAATCACTTGAATTTCTGAACATTCAGCCCATAAATTGATTGTGAACACACGACACACACTGGTTGAGAATTGAACACACGGCCCAAACACTGATTTTTTGAGCACACAGCCCGAATTAGAGGTGAACACGCAGCACACACTGATTGAGAGTTGAACACGCAACCCAAACACTGATTTCCTGAACACACAGTCCGAATTAGAGGTGAACACGCAGCACACACTGATTAAAAGTTGAACACGCAGCCCAAACACTGATTTTGTGTCCGAGTTGAAGGTGAACACGCGGCACACACTGATTGAGAGTTGAACACGCAGCCCAAACACTGATTTTCTGAACACACAGTCCGAATTGAAGGTGAACACGCGGCACACACTGATTGAGATTTGAACACGTAGCCCAAACATTGATTTTCTGAACACACAGTCCGAATTGAAGGTGAACACGCGGCACACACTGATTGAGAGTTGAACACGCAGCCCAAACACTAATTTCCTGAACACACAGTCCGAATTAGAGGTGAACACGCAGCACACACTGATTGAGAGTTGAACACGCAGCCCAAACATTGATTTTCTGAACACACAGTCCGAATTGAAGGTGAATACGCAGCACACACTGATTGAGAGTTGAACACGCAGCCCAAACACTGATTTTATGAACATACAGTTCGAATTGAAGGTGAACACACGGCACACACTGATTGAGAGTTGAACATGCAGCCCAAACTGATGTCTAGCACGCAGCTTACACTTTGAAATCTGAACACGTGGCTCATTCACTTTACTTTGCACGCAGCCCATTCATTTGCACACAGCTCATTCATTTTATTTGCACATAGCTCATTCATTTTATTTGCACACAGCTCATTCATTTCATTTGCACACAGCTCATTCATTTTACTTGCACACAGCTCATTCATTTCATGCTGAAGCATGTATTCATTCTGAATGCAGGTGACTTCTCGCATTGTGCGGGGATACGGCTCCACCGTAGCTAGAGATTGGTACGCCGAGCTCCCGGAGGCTGTCTGGGATTTGGTTGATTTGGCAGGGTTTGGGCCCTTCTGTACTGGGCTTTCTCGTTGTCCTGCCAGGAGGATGTTGATGGCCGCCTTGGTGGAGAGATGGTGAGACACCACCAACTCCTTCCATTTTTCGGCCACGGGGGACTTGACTATGACCCTGCTCGACTTTGCCGTGTTGACTGGCCTTGACGTAGGAGGTTGGCCCATCCCTTACGACGAGGACATGGGCCAGTGGGAGACCGCTTGGATATATTTACTGGGGGCTCGCCCATCTGTTCATAGATCTTCGGGCAGAGTCCGATACACCTGGTTCTCTTTCCATTTTCGGAGGGTGGAGATGGAGCCCGGGACTCCTGAGGAGGCAGCACAGTATGCCCGTGGTTTTCTGATGTTCCTCTTCGGGACTACTTTGTTTGCCGATAGGGGGAACACCGTTGGGTTATATCTGTTCAGTGCTTTGGTGGACCTATCACAGGTCAGACGGTATGATTGGGGTGGCGCCGGCTTGGCTACTCTTTATTGCTACATGAGTGCGACCTCCCGCGGACGGGGGGACTCACTTGGCGGCTATTGGAGAGCTTGGGAGGTACTTTCTGCCCTCTTGATTCACATTTTTGCCCCTCATTATTTGTATATTACATACATGGCGCACTTTACACTCTGTATTTTGCCCTCAGCATTGTTTTCCACAGTTATGGGTCTATGTGTATTTCCCGACATTAGCCCTAGAGTTGGTGGTGGAGGGGCCCCTCGTGACCCCGTACTCACTTGTATTTGAAGGCGGCCAAGCCAAGACCTCAGTCTCTCCTTTATCTGGCGATTTCGACCGCAGTGCGGTCAACGGAGGTATTTCAGAACTCTCAGTTCTTTGTGTTTTCATCTTTGATTTGTCTTGTACCTTCCTGATTTCTGATTGATTGGTTATCCGCAGATTACATGGGAGCCCTGGGAACCCTTAGGTGAGGGTCTCCGATTCCAGTTTGCTGGAGGGCGGGGTGCCTCCCAGTACCGGATCCTATTCGAGGGGCCAGTTGGTAGGGCTTGGTTTCTAGGGGAGCGCTTCTTGCGTCAGGTATGGGGCTATACTTCTCAGGACCCTCCCTCAGCACCCCCAGTCGAGATGCGGATCGCTGATAGGCTCTCTTCCCGGGATATTGTTAATGCTATGCTGGGTACTGATGCCTTACTCCATCTTGAGGAGGGGGATTATGCTACTTACCGTCACATATATCTGATGCCTCCATTAACGGGAGTCCGTACTCCGACGATGAGGCCTGCTGGTATGCCATCTTCGAGCCAAGCCCAGGCTTGGGCTGCGGATGCCCCTTCCACCAGCAGGGCTGGTACATCTAGAGGTGGGGGTGGATTGGTTCCCCCGATTCCCCCGACTTATCATCATCCTGGATGGCCGGATATGCCGACTGAGCTGATGGGGTGGCAATATGGGACTACCTCTCCGATTCCGATCCCGATAGAGCCTCCGATGCCTGGCCACCGATATGTCAGAGACCCCGACTCACCACCGGTATGTTTTACAGCTTTGATTCACTACTCAGATACTTGGACACTCATTCCTTTATTGATACCCCTGCCTTTTGCATCTGCAGCCCCCTGTTGAGTACATGGATCAGGTGCTCAAGATGGTAGCCTCACTTGAGGGGATGGTACTGTGGAGGGAGGCGCAGTTGTCCATTATGGGCTTCCAGGTACCCTTTAGTTTTCTAGCATTATACTTCTGATAACATGCTGATTTTGGACATTTTACTGATTAATAGGCTACTTGTGTAGAGCACATCCGACACACACCACATTCGTGCACTATTCCCGCGTACATCCACCCTATGTAGCTTGTTTGCATCTGTATCTGATATACATGTTTTGGCTGATGTATTCAAAATGCATTTTTCATTTTCAGATGCCTCCAGTATATGCTCAGCCGCAGGCCGGGCCACCTGGGCCTTCTCGGGGAGGTGGACCATCTGGGCCTTTTCGAGGAGCTAGGCCATCCAGGCCCTTTCGAGGAGCTGGGCCATCCAGGCCTTTTCTAGGAGCCCGAGGAGGAGGGTCGTCTCGTAGACGCAGAGCACACATTATAGAGGAGGAGCCCGGTGAGGATGAGGAGGAGGAGGTTGCAGATCGTCAGTCAGAGACATCTGCTGACAGAGAGGAGGGCTCCGGTCTTGGCCGAGTGGAGGCGAGGTGAGGGGATCTGAGGATGGCAGCTCAGGCTTCGGATGGTGATGGGGGTGTAGAGGCTACTTTGCAGAAGAGGATGAAAAGGACCTCTTATTCCCGCTCTTGAGAGCATTGATGTTGCGGTTCCCTGTTTTATTTACCTTTTTGCTAGTAGTTGTAGCACATTGTACATTATTAGGCATTTTTATTTTTGTAAAACTTGTGCCCTTTGTTTGTAAAATGTTGTAACAAATGAAGCATGATGGAATGAAACAGCTTTTGAAAAAGTGTTGTATTTTAAACTTTTATCATCATATCGCATCATTTTGCACCATAATGAGATTGAATGGAAATGTGCGTTGTGCATTTACCCAACAGTAGTGAACTGCAACAACTTAACTTACTAAGATATAACAAAACCTTAGCAAGTTTACAACTCGATAAGCAAAATACAACAGTGTTGACAACTTAATAAGCAAGACTCAACAAAAATTGCTTAAACAAAGGGTAACAACTCAAAAGCACGAAACACGACAGCTCGACAAATAACTCGATAAGCAAAACGACAACTCGATAAGCAAAACAACAACTTGACAAACAAAAACTTAACAAAACAAAGTGTACTTCGGACGATCTTGGCAACGGAACGCATCCGAAACAGAGGGAAGTGGAGGCCTTTGACATACCCGTTGCATGGAAATACTTGAAACTTCCTCTCGGAGGGTAAAACAGGGCCAAGGACACACATTAGAGCATGGCCGGCCACTTTATTGCAGGGGGGGCCACCGGCCAGGTTTTGAAAAAGGAAATGGCCGGCCTGCCAGAAAAGATGGCCGGTCGGCCACTTAATTCAGCAACCATCAAATTTTTGACACGTGTCCCCTGAATAGTGTTTTCTCCTCTTTAAAAGCCTTGGCTCCGTGGTTCATTCAATTCATCTTAGTTTTGCACAAAAATGGAGGCGTTTCTCATTGAAAATCTCACATCTTGGATTGCTTCTCTAGATGGCTCGGAAAAGTTAAACTTTCGGGGCTTCGGGTTGAATGCATTATTCACGCTGGGCCGTACTCCGTTGCACTTTCCTTTCCTCCATGCCGCGGCGAGGTTCTGGAACCCGGTGATGCATGTCTTTAGTTTTGGCAGGCAAAAGGTATGCCCAACTTTTGAAGACTTTCAAGTTTTGATGGAATCTGAATGTCATGAAGAGATTTTGCCCCAGTTCCGCTTTGGCCACGCCCAAGCTTTAGGGCGGATGTGTGGACTTACCGCACATGATGCTCGGTCTCTGACTTGTAATGGGGAACTGGATATCCTTGGTTTGATCCATCGCTTTTCTGGTGCCGGTGACCGCGGCGACCACCATTGGCAAGGTTTCCGACAACATGCCCTCTACTTGTGCATGCTATCTCACTTCCTGCTTGCCCCGGGCCTGGGTGGACCCAACATCCGTTTGATTGAAGTTGCTCAAGGCTTGAAGGAAGGGAAGAGCTGTATTGCTATGGCATTGGCCAAAACGCTGATGGGCTTGGACGCTTTCCACCGTCAGGAGACGACCAGATTTGCGGGGAGTCCACTACTGCTGCAGGTAATGTTTCCCACCCAATCTCACATATGTATTTGCTCACATCACTCGGCCTTTAGGCTCGGTTTTTCTCACAAAACCCTTGTCTCACTGTTCTCTCATCGCACGTCTCTCTATTCTTTATTCTCTCATTTTTCATCCCTCCCCAGGTATGGTTGATGGATAAATTGCAGGTTGTGGACTCTTGCCCTGCCTACTCGGCCATGCTACTTCTTTCGACAACGTCTGGTTGATGCGCTTGATGAGGGATGGTGGTTCAACTGGATGTACAATTTGTCTGCTGACCGCATTGCTTGGCGCTGTCCTTGGCTCAATCTTCTGGCAATGAGCTATAGCATGTCCCGTGATGAGGTCCAGGTGATTAGCGACTCACTTGTGTGTTCTATTTTCCGTTAGGTTCGGCCTTGATTTGGCCATGATCGAGACTGCCCGCTAGAGGATTGAGTACCATGCTTTTTTGATCGAGGTGCCTGACTTGCGATATGCTCTGACATTGAGGACTAGAGAGCTCCTGGCCCCTGCTCCCACTTTCAGTTGTACTTTGTCTGATGAATGTTGGGATTGGCTTAATGAGGAGGCACAGACTAGGCCTAGCTTGGCATCAGAGGCTTCGACTAGCTCTGGGAGGGGGCGCAGGGACACCTGACTTGACTATGCCCCGGATTTATTACTTTATTAGTACTTTCAAGTTTTCTTTATGAATGTAATAAAAAAGCAACTTCAATTGTATGCAAGAGCAAGTGAATTCTGTGTTGAAATCAATGAAATTGAAGGTTGTGGTACTGAAAATTTTCCGCTTTGGTCCAAAAATGGTCTTAGTTGTAAAAAGATTAATTTGAACAAAGTCAACTTTTATTAAAACTTTTCAAAACTGTTTTCGATATGGATCAGAACTAGACACGCCTGAGATCTGTCACTGAGATGCACAACCCCGGATCCTAGCAACTGGAAAGTTGCCCCTAGTCTGAATAGTACTGCGGCACTGTGTGGCAACGGAAAGAAAAATACCTAGTCTGAATAGCACTGTACCGGAGATTGCGATAAATGCTGATGGACAAAGATGACCGAGATGATCAAATGGACAAAGTTGATCGGGGAAAAGTTTATGACTGAACTCTAGGATGAAGTTGCCTACGTATCCCAAAGATGGGAATCAAGCCTTACGTAGTTCAGGCTCAGGTTCGCTCGGGTGTTTTCATTCTCCTTTTGCGCTCTAACTTTTGCCAAGGCCGACCTTGGCGGGTTTTCAACCTTGCGAGCTCAGTTTTTATAATTTCAAATTTTCTATGCTCTAAGTTTTGCCTAGGTTGCCCTTTCGGGTTTTCGGCCTAGCAAGCCTCTCAAGGGTAATATTTCTTCAACTTGTCCATATTGATCGGTTGTGAGAACTCCAAGCCATCTAGATCCATTAGAACCACAACTCCACCTGACCAGATTGACTTGATGATGTAGGGACCAGTCCAATTGGGTCTGAACTTGCCCCTTGGGTCGTGAATGGGAGCTCAGTTGTCTTTGAGCACCAAATCTCCTTCTTTTAGATTCCTGGACTTAACCTTCTTGTTGAAAGTCCGGGCAATTCTGCGTTGATAACCTTGGACATGGTACAGTGCTTTCAGTCTTCTCTCATTGAAAAGCATGAGTTCCTCAAATCTGCTTTGCTGCCAATCCGCTTCGGCTATTTGACACTCAGCCAATACCCGCAATGACGGGACCTCAATCTCAATAGGTAGAACGGCCTCCAACGCATAAACTAATGAATACGGAGTCGCCCCAGTAGAAGTTCTGATTGAAGTCCGGTAGCCCCATAGAGCAAACGGCAGTTTATCTGGCTAGTCCCGGTAGGTTTCCACCATCTTCTGCAGTATGTGCTTGATATTCTTGTTGGCGGCCTCAACCGCTCCATTGGTCTGCGGCCGATAGGTAGACGACTTATGAAAAGCCACATTGTATTTCTCCAACAAATCAATCACCTCCTTCTTGAAGTGGGAACCATTGTCTGAAATTATTTCGTTTGGGACTCCGTAGCGACAGATAATGTTGTTTCTGATAAATTTTGCGACGTGCGAAGCTTTCAACACCACATAAGATTGGGCCTCGACCCACTTTGTGAAATAATCTATCGCTACCAAGATGAACTTATGCCCATTCGATCTCTTCGGGGTGACAGCCCCGATTACATCGATTCCCCAGACTGAAAATGGCCATGGCGAAGTCATGTTGTACAGCTTAGACGGCGGAATGTTCATGCGATTTGCATGAATTTGACATTTGTGGCATCGCCGGACAAAATCGATACAATCCTCCTCCATGGTGGACTAGTAGTAACCCTGTCTGAGGATCTTCCGTGCCAACATTACCCCATTCATGTGCGCACCACATTCTCCCCCGTGGATGGCTTCCATCAGACGCTTTGACTCTTCGGCATCAACACACAGTTTATGCATTCCCAGATGACCCCTTTTATACAGCTTACCCCCACAGATGATGAACTGAACGGCCATTCTTCTGATTGCCCTTTTGTCTTTGGCATTTACCCCTGGCGGGTATGCTTCTTTCTCCAAGAAGTTCCAGATGTCGTAATACCAGGGGTTTTCGTCCTGAACTTCATCTATAGCGGCAATCGACTCGTAGGCAGGTGCAAATTTCTGGTCGATGATGACTGGACGCATCCGGACTCCACACGGGATGTCTATCATGGAAGATAGAGTTGCTAAAGAATCTGCGAACCTGTTGTTCTCTCTTAGTAGATGAGTAAAACTTAGCTTCTCAAACCGAGGAATCAGCAAGTCCAAGGTCTAGTGATACATCATCATCTTTTCCTCTTTCACTTTCCAGTCTCCTTTAGCTTGGGACACAACAAGGTTCGAGTCCCCGATGACGTCCAACCGTCTTGCCCCTAGTTCCAGGGCTACTTCTAGGCCAGCAATGCACGCCTCATATTCTGCTTCGTTGTTCGAGACTTTGAATCGGAGTTTGAAGGCTAGAGGGATACGGAAATTGTCGGGTGCTATCAGCAACACTCCTATCCCATATCCGTATTGATTTGGCCTTCGGTCAAAATACATAAATCAAGTTTAAGTCATCGATATGCAAAATGGCCTCATCTGGGAATAAGTATTCGACTGCTTCACCCCCTTCCACTGGATGGTCGGCAAGGAACTCTGTCACTGCTCTTCCCTTGACCGACTTGCGTGTCACATATTTTAGATCAAATTCGGAGAGCAACTTGACAACCAACGAGCTAGCCTACGTAAGTCTTTGGTTTCTCGAAAAAGATATTTGATGGGATCAAATCGTGAAACCAACATTACGAGTGAGCTAACGGTAGTGCGCGACTTCTTGGTAGCCCTAACCAAAGCTAAGCAAGCCTTCTCCAGCGGAGTGTAGCGGGTTTCGTACTCTAGCATCTTCTTGCTCAGATAGTAGATGGCCCTCTCCACCTTGTCCTCTGATTCTTGCGCAAGCATGCAGCCCATTGTAGTTTCGATTCTTGTGACTACAAAATCAATGATTTCCGGTTACAGCGGTGGCAGCCTGGTGAGGTTCTGTAAATATTCTTTAATCTGTTCAAATGCAACTTGACATCGGCCGTCCCATTGGAACTTTTTTCCTTTCTTGAGGAGGCCAAAAAGTGGTTCACAAGTCAAGGTTAATTTTGAGATAAACCGTCTTATGAATTGCACTTTACCCAGAAAGCCTCGCACCTCCTTTTCAATCCTTGGTGGTGGCATTTCTAAGATGGCCTTGATTTTGGAAGGATCGACCTCGATGCCCCTTTGTGTAATCAGAAACCCTAGCATTTTTCCCGCTGTAACACCAAATGTACACTTCTGAGGGTTTAGCCGCAACCGGAATTCCCTGATCCTTTGAAAAACTTGTGCAAGACGGTGTAGTGGCCCTCTCTTTCTTTGGACTTGACAATCATGTTGTCTACGTACACCTTAACCTCCTTGTGGATCATGTCATGTAATATTGTGGTTGCGGCCCGTTGATAAGTAGCTCCAGCATTCTTCAATCCAAACACTATTACCCTGTAGCAGTACGTCCCCCACGGGGTGGTGAATGCAGTTTTTTCCCAGTCTTCGGGTGCCATCACTATTTGGTTGTATCCTAAGAAGCCATCCATGAATGAGAGCAAAGCATGCCCTGCTATGAAATCCACCAACTCATCGATATGCGGCAAGGGAGAGTCGTCCTTCGGACTAGCTCTATTCAAATCCCTGAAATCCACACATACCCGGATCCTGCCATCTTTCTTCGGCACTGGAACAATGTTGGCCAACCAAGTCGGGTATTCGGATACCAGCAGGAAGCCTACGTCGATTTGCTTGGTGACCTCTTCCTTAATCTTAAGAGCCGGTCAGGCGGATCCTCTGAGTTTACGCTTGATGTCGGGCCTCGGGGTCAAGGGGATCGATCTTTACAATCTGAGGATCGATTCCTGGCATGTTTTCGTAGGACCACGCGAAAACATCTTTGAAATCTTTTAATAAAACGACTAAGCGCTCGCGTTCCTCCGAAGACAACGTGGACCCGATCTGGACCAGCTGCGGGTCCTCCTCAGTACCAATATTCACGGTAGTGATTTCATCCATTAAGGGTTTGACAAATCTCTCTTGCTCTTGCTCAATTAAACGTTGCAAAACCGGAGGAACTTCGTCCTCGTCGTTTTCGTCAAAGTTTTGAAAGTCTAAATTAATGCAATAAATAAAGGGCACAGAAAAATACTCAGAAACCACAGTTACTTGATTCTTATTAAGCACATCCAAATCGTCCGATTCATTTACAACAGACTCAAATGAAAAGGAAAAAGACAACCTAGACAGGACTGTGGTATCCAGGCTATCATCCCCAGGATTACCAGATTCAGACTCAGTCAAGCTGGAACCTGATTCCGACTCACAAGATTTGGTGGAATCAAATTCTGGCTCACTACTTGACCCGGTGCTGCTGGACAAAAATCCCTCCTCGTATTTCCAAGTGAGAGAGGGTGCGATAGATGCATCCAAAATAGTCATTTGGTAGGCCCGCAGGCTTTTTTTTCCCCAATCATGGAAACCGAGAAGTTATCCCCCAAGCACTTATGGTCGATCAGAGGATCTGAAAGTAGACATGCCAATGCTACCCCCATTTCAATTTCAGCGCCCTCGGCATCCCCTACTTTATACTGCTCAACCTCAGCTGATGGGTCTGTCTACTCTGTGGCGACGTCATCCCCGGATAGTTGCAGGTCGAAGAAGATCTCGAAACCTGGCACGCGCTTCTTCTCCGCGTTTAGCCACGGCTCTGGGAAGCCGCAAAATGGAAAATCCTCCCCCTCCCGGACGAAGCGTCCGTTCAGGGTACCCTGGATGGGCCTATGCATTAATTCAAAAGGCTTCCCAGCCTGCTTTGCTCTGGCTCTTCCGGCCATTTCCTTTCCCTTCCTCACCCAGTCCTCTTTGGTGGGCAGATAACCCAAGCCAAAGGTATGAAGGTTGTGTGGCACTTTGGCCAATGCTGCGACACCTTTCTGGCCGCTCCTTCCTAATCCCATCCCGGGGATGTGTTGTAGCTTGTTCATAAGGTAGACGGATTGAGCACTGACGTACACTCCCTCATTCACAGCCATGATATTCTGCACCACCCGGGCCTCAGCCAAAGTGAACCCTGATAAGAACACATCCTCTGTGCCATGCTCGATTTCCAAGACTGGTGTGGACACTTCTGGCGGTGGATGGATTGATGAATTCCCGAAAACAATAGCCACCCCCTTCTCGTGAGGGTACTTCAACATCTGATGTAAAGTGGAAGAGACTGCTTTTACTTGGTGTAACCATGGCCGCCCCAAGAGTAGGTTGAAGGTTGTGGGAACGTCCAAGACATGGAATTCAATGTTGTGTTGTCCCGGACCAACCTGGGTCTGAATTTTGACAGTCCCCATCACTTCCTTGCTAGTATTATCATATGCTCTGATCACCTGAGTAGTCGGCACGAAGTCCGCGGGCTTCAACCCGATTGCATACGCTGCTCGGCGGAACATTGATGGCGGACCCGGTATCAACAAGTACCACCGGTATCCACTTGTCTCTACATTCCACGGAAACGTAGAGGGGTTTGTTATGATTTGTGCCCTTAGGCGGTAGTTCTTTGTCTGAAAAGGTCAATGCCGGGGAACCTCCTTCCGGAAAGACCAGCCCAACCAGCTGCTCTGGTGTAGTATCTATAGAGAATTTGGTTTTGTCCATAGCAGATAGGACGGCCTGTCTGTGTACCCTCGATGCCATAAGCAGTCCCCAGATGGAGATGTCTGCTTGTATCTTCTTTAATTGCTTTAGCACAGCTTCTTCTTCAATCTGCTTTTCCTTCTGCTTCTCAGTTTCCTTGTCTTTCCCAGATGCCTCAGGTTGGTCTAAGTGCGGAGGCTTGAAATACCGCCCACTTCTTGTCATATGAGCGACCTCGTCAATATACCAGGTATCATCAGGCTGATTACTCCCCCAATCCTCATCTGTGTGGACAAGACATAAATCCTCGTCTTCCCACCATTAGTTCGTCGGCCAACAGACACTGTCCGACTCGGTGTGATCGTACTCATGATCTTCAAATTCCATATGCCCGACATTTTCGTTCCTGCACATATCACTCTCGACCCCCACATGGGCCTTAGCTTTTCTGATTCTCTCGGAATCCTCAAATTTTTGTTGTTCCAACTGCGTCAGTACAATTGGTTGTTCAATACTCCCTGCATTTACAATGCCCAAGTTCTGAGCGAAATTCTTAGTGCTGGCGCTCTCCGGCGGTTCATTCTGACTTTTGGCCCTTCCGGCCATCACTGATATTCTTGCCCCTGCCGGGCCCTGTTCTGGTTGGAATTCTACAACGTCTGGTTGATCATCTAACCATCCGGTAACTTCTGCCGACTCCTCATACTCGAACCAGTTGATTGCCGCATTCCCTGATTCTTGGTCACTGAAGAACTGGAGGTTGGTAAGGTCCTCCTCATACCGCTAAATCATCCGTTCTATTCAAATCATCCCCTGAATTACACATAATTACGCTTTTTCGACAGCTACACACTCAGACCGCCCATTGTTGGATGTATTCACTTGGATCGTAGACCTCCAAATGAGATTCCCATACTGTTCCATCCCAGACTCAACAACCCCACTTTCCTCTGAAATCTGCCCTGTCCCATCTTCGGTGGTCACCACCATTGGCTCAGATTGGGTTGTGGAGATGTCCATCATGCACAAGTCAGTGCAGACAGGAAGGATCTAGTGCAGACAAGAAGGATCACCTCCGGCTTAGGTAGGTGGAATGGGGTGATATAGATACTAGGATCGTAAGACGCAACCCCAGTTTGGATGAAGTTGATTCTGTTAGGAGGGGGAGCTTGGTTATGTGGTGGGAGAGGATTTGTTGTGACGTTGGGTTTGTCAGGAGGTACGATCACCTGCTTGTCAATAAGATCCTGGATCTCATGATGCAATCTAAAGCAACGGTCGGTGTTATGACCGTGCTGTTGATGATACGCGCAGTATTTTGCCGGGTCATGAGAGGGAGGGAGTGGATTTGGTAGAGGCCTCGGCTCTAGGGGCGTCAAATGCTTCTTCCTGATTAATACCCCGAGAGCCTTGGACAAAGGCATGTATAGCGGGGTGAAGGTTCTTTGGCCTCTGGGCTGATATTTAGGGGTTTGAGTATTACTTCCGGATGCACCGGAGAAGGGTGTCGCGGCTATGGGTCTTGGGGGAGGGGGAATGGTGGTGACCATGCTCACCTCTGAAGCTCGTGCAGTTGTAGCGCCACTCGGGCATGTGTTGTTGTTACGGTTGAAAGTCCTCCTAGGTTGCTCCCTATCCTGGTCGATCAGACCTTGTTTCATGGCATCCTCGATCTGTACCCCCATCTCGTGTAAATCTGAGAAGGTGGGAAAGGGGAGTACAATCATCTTCTGCATCAACCTCGGTTGGAGATTGCGCACAATCATCTTGATTTGCTCTTTGTCAGTAGGCCTCAAAGTCATCATCGATGCCTTCGCCCTCCATCGAGTTACAAAATCTGAGAAAGTCTCTTTGGGCTCCTGCCTCGTTGTTTCGAGATCACGAGTTGTAATCTCGATCTGGGTATTTTACGAGTACTGTGCAACAAAGGCCTCAGCCATTTCATCCCAACTTCTTTTGACCTCGTCCTCCAACTTCGCGTACCAGATAGTGGCCACACCCGACAGGGTTCGGCCGAATAGTGAAAGCTTTTTTGGTCTGGTTAGGCCCATTGGCCGCAATATGTCTGAAAATAGCCGAAGATGGAC
The DNA here is from genome assembly GCA_025200525.1 of Camellia lanceoleosa. NCBI lineage: Eukaryota > Viridiplantae > Streptophyta > Magnoliopsida > Ericales > Theaceae > Camellia > Camellia lanceoleosa. The sequence continues at coordinate 97,054,304 of CM045763.1, read as the reverse complement.
CATAGGGTCCCCGGACCCGTCGAAGCGGTCAATTTGCGGCATGTTGAACCTATCGGGCAATGTCACGGCCACGTCGGTATATCCGTCCTCGATGTTCAGAATAGCCTTTACCCCTTGTGATTTCTTGAAAAGCTTCTCAAGCTTGTTCAGTTTCAGAGCTGTATGGTCTATTTCGAACTCAAAAGGAGAGTCCGGGTGGTTGGGTGTATGGGTCTTGGACAGTTGAGGCGGAAGCGGGGGCGGAGCTGGCCCCGTTGGAAGGTTTGTGTCCTCTTGGATGTTCTGAACATTTGGCACGGTGTTCTGGGTGTTTGGCAGAGCATTCTGGACAGTAGGTGCCTGCTCGGGTAATGGGGCCCCTGGTGGAGGAGGAACTTGATGTGAAGCAGATGCCGCATTCTGCTGTTGCAGTCTAGTGATTAGCTCGGCCTGCTGGGCCATGATTATGGCCTGCTGTTTGGAGAACTCCGCTTGGCGGGCAGAGTCCTCCTGCATTTGTCTCATGCTCTCCTGCATTTGGCGCATCAGGGCTTCCATCCCTGATGTATTTTGCTGATCCATCCGACTGACCGGTATGTCTATTTCTATAGCAACAATTGAGACCTCAGTCCTACTGTCCTCTGATGGAGTAACCCATCGCTACGGCAACCTCGCTCGACACACCGCGCTTCCTTGGCCTTCTCGACAACGGGGTAAAGAATGGAACATGGATGTCCGTCAACCGATCCTCGATCGATTGAGTCGGCGACCTCGTGTCCAAAGTGCTTGGGAATATCTCTTGGGTCGGAAGCAATACTGCTAAAACTGCCCCAGCAAAAAGATAAATAAAACGAAAAGGACATAAATTATCAGATAAATGAACAGCATGATAGCTTAAAATAGATACACAACACACAGTCGGGCATACAACACACGGTTGATAAAATTTGAATACACATTGTCCTCAAATCTTGATCAACGCCCTGAATCATTGTTCCCCAAAGACTGAATCGGATACCCGCAGATAATTGATTCTCAAATCTTGGATCGATGCCCGCAGTTCGATGCCCAAACTCATAAAGCGATACATGCATTCTCAGAGACACACTCTAAAAGCACATAACAGATAAGTGAGAGCCAAAACACCCCTATGTTGGGGTAGGGTTTCCCTGTCCTATTTTGTCAGGAACTAGGGTTTCACTACGGACGCAGCGGTTTCAAACAACCTATATCGGGTAAGCAACCTGTCCTAGTTTGGAATGGTCACTACGGATTTCGATATGCACTAGGTCGAATGGTCAAAGAGGGTGCCTCGGTAAAACCGGGGTTTGTGTTCCCATACTGGCAGAGCCCATAACCGGTCAGCCTTATGCCTTGACAAGACAAGCCTCCAGCAAACCGTTCAGGAATAGCAGATGGCAAACACGGTGTCCTAGGCGCACCAATGCAAATGCAATACAAAGAAACACACAAGTGTAGTCAAAACCAGACATCATGGGTTCGAGTCAAGTTCTCTAAATCCCCAGCAGAGTCGCCAGAAACTATAACAAGCCCGCGGGGGGACCTCGCTACAGCTCAGACTCGATTCGTGTCACAGTTCTTAATCTTGAACCAAAGAGTCCAAATCCGGCAAATCGTTTTGAGAAAACAGATTTTTGAAAGAAGTGCCAAACATGGACTGCTTTGCCAGATACAGAGTCGCCACCTAAATATTTTATTTTGGGAAATTTAGGAAACCCTGACTCGTTTGCCTAAGGCCACGTGTCCGTCATCACCAAAGTTGCCTCGGCTTGGGAACTTGGGTACGATTGGGGAAGGTCACTTCGTGAGCACCCCCGCTCGCTCGATCAAAGATCGGCCTCTACTAACCATGATATCTAGTTTTGAGAAACATTGTGCGTTCTTATTCCGGTTATTAGCCTAGATTTACTATGTGATGCGCACAGCATACAAGTATAGACCGGGTCGCCTGATTTGGAACAAAACATTTCATGTTTGTTTTTTTTTTTTGAAAGATGGTTTGATGGTGCTACCCGCAAGTAGGCTTAAAATGCAGATTTTGCCACCCTCAGGTGGGCTTAAAAAGATGGTTTTGCCATTATCTAGTGGGCTTAAGACACACAGTCAATGCATTGTTCCAATTCAAGTAACCCAACCTTCACCCACAGGCATTCAAGGCGGTTATATCACATAAGCAGTTAGCCTCATGGTAAGAATGCTATTCATGGCAGTCACTCACACGCATGCAAGGATGCTAAAGCAAAAAACTCACCGAGTACTCCAACCCAAAACAGAAACCGATTAGAAATCCATGCATGATCCTAAGTATACAAAAATGCCTAATGCAACACATGCAAAGATGCAAACTATAACAGGCTCGGCTATTCTAAACATGGCATATGGAATGCTACAGCTAACATGTATTCAACTTAGAATTGAAATACAAATGCAGTTAGTATGATCTTGAAAGCAGGTGCATGCAAGACAGATGAATGAATGCAAACATGCTATCATAATGTATACTAATTGAAACATGCCCTAATCTAACCATCATAAGCGGGTAAATAAAAGGGAAGAAAGACGTGGGGTTGGAAGACATACATCACACACATGCACACTTATTACAATTATGCCCTCGCACAGAGGGTCCGAATAAATAATATACAGTCCCGGATAGTACAGTCCAAATAATACAGTCCAAGATATGTACAAATTCCTAATTAATTAACAAATTAACTAAGAAAACAATAAACTGGCATGCAAGCCAGGGACTGCCTTGACTCCTCTTCAGATGATGAATGATGCATATCCGGGTTGCCTTAGCGCGGAAATCCACTTTGATGTCCCAATTAGCCTTTATTTTGCAATAGTTTTCGGAAAGCGCGCCAAGCCCCGGAAGACTGCTGATTCTTGTTTTGCTGCAACAGAGAGTAGGAAAGGGGCATGGCAATGTATTTTCACAAATGTACGTATGCCTCGATCCTCGTGCCACCAATCACGCATTTCGATGCATGATGGCCGAGGAGTCGAATTGCACTACTAAATATAGAATGAATGCACGTGAAAACTCAACTAAAACCTAACTCCATCATGGATAATCCGAAGTGTCGGTGACTGGGGAATTGAGACACGTTCCGCCACTCGGAGTATGAAACGCACCTCGTTTCCCGTGCTCGGGCTAACTCCTATCCCGAACACAATGCAATATGCAGGACCTACATGAAATGCAACTAAGATACAACCTAACATGCACAATGTTATGAAATGGCATACACGATGCACGAGGTAACATGGCATACACAATGCGCTAACATGCAGCCTAGCATACACAATGCTATGGAATGAAATGGCATACACAATGCATAATGGGCTTACACTAATATGAGTGGACCTCAGCCACACTCACATCGGAGGCCATTAGATGAAAATGAGACACTCGAAATGCGTGCACACGTGCACGCAAACCAAGGACCGACCCTAAGGCACGAAATGCCACTCTAACAAGACATGGAAAAGCATGGAATATGGCATACTAGTATGCAAATTTCAGAGGCAATAAGTGATGCAAAACAGCCCCGAAAGATTGCAAAATGACACCCGATGCATGAAATGAATCCCGAAACATGAAATTAGGCGCATGGAATGACCTATGGCTATGCAATGAATGCATTATTTGAACATGAAGTGTGAAGACAGAATCAAGACAGCCCTAAAAAAAGCATATTTACAATTTTAATCAAGGCCAAACAGTGAACAAAAATGGGGCTAAGCTAGCATGCAAAAATGGCCCCGAAAGCGAGATAATGAAGCAAGTAGCAGCTACTGACCTCACAAATAAAAGTTTCCTTCTACAATATTTAAGAGGGGCCCAAAATATGGTATTTTACAGTTTACAACAAACCACAAAAACAAGCACAAGTATGGGTAAACTCTCATGCAAGAAATGGGCCAAAAGAGGGACAAAGAAGGAAGTGATGGCTTCCGGCCCCAAACAGATGAGGGACCTTCACCAATGTTGAAGAGGGGCCCAAAACATGGCATTTTACAGTTGATGACCAAACCCAAAACAGTGCACAAGCATCCTCAAAATACTATGCAAAATAAGGCCAAAAAGAGAGTTATAACACAGAACAAAAAGGATGCCTAAAATAGTAAAAGACCCTTAATGAAACATGAATATGGGGTCAAAATAAGGCTATTTATAGTTCGGACCAGAGCCCAAAAACAGAAGCACAAGACGATAACAAATCATGCAAAAATAAGGCCAAAAGAGGGATATAAAGGCAAGTGACAGATGGAGGCCTCAAACAGTGATGAGCCCTTCAACAATGTTGAATAAGGGCTCAAAATAATCCACTTTACAGTTTACAACATGCCTCAAAACAGTTTACACATAGGCCAAAAATACTACACAAGAAATAGGCATACAAGAGAGGTAAAGAAGCAAGTGCAAAAAGGAAGCCTCAAACAGTGAGAGGCCCTTAAACAAACATGAAAAAGAGCTCAAAAAATGCTATTTTCAGTTAGGTTCGGAGCCCAAAAGTGCAAGCAAGAGAGGCTAATATATTGAGCAAAATAAGGCCAAAAAAGAGGAGAAATGTGCTTACCCTTGTAGCCTAATCTTTGACAGCTTTTTGACTTGAGAAGTGGTGCCTCCTAGGCTCTGAAAAGGTCCTCCAAGCTGCTGGAATGGAGTGGTGGTGTGGTGCTAGGTGGTGGTGTAGAAATGGGTATAGAATTTGGAGGTTTGGAGGCTTGAAGTGTAAAGAGAGAGGGCTCCAATATAAGAGGCTCAAAGAAAATTTTTCTAACCCTCAAGACAAGGGCTAGGGGCTATTTATATAGGCAAAAGAGGGGGAGAAAGAGGGGGAAAAATGGAGGGAAAACAATTCAAGTTTCCCCCCAAAACTGCAGCCTCTCGGATACAAAATCTGGGGGGAAAAGGAGGACGGATTTGTAATGTACCAACCCTGAGGATCATGGCCGGCCAGCTTGCTAGGGTTTAGGTGGCCGGCCGGCCCTCCCCATGGCCGGCCGACCAAGGGTCAAAAGGGTCAAGTGGCATTAGTGGCCGGCCATGTGATATTGGTGGCCTCCCAGGTGTCTACAACACAAATATGTGGTTTTGGGCAAGAAAAAGTGGCCTTAGGGTGGTCAACATTGGCTTTTGAGTGAGAAAAACGGGCGACAGAGGGTGATGAAGGAATATAACTGGTTGCTGAAACAATTACTGGCCTCCCACCCTTCTACGACCTTCTCAACAATGAAACAGAGGTCCCTGCCAAAAATGAACTCAAACCGATGCAAAATGAAGGTTCGGGCTTCGGGGCCCCGAAAATTGACTGTTAGGCACCGGAAGTGGTGTTCAACCACGAAGTTGGTCTCTCGGACCACAGTGTCCCTCAAAAGGGACTAAATAAGATGCATGCCAAAAATCAGAGCAAACGGAGGTGGTTAGGCGGTCCCAAACCGAGGCACTCGGCCTGACGGCTCCAAAAACCGGGAATTGGGCTCCGAAATGGGCAAAATGGCCTACGACCACGAAACGTAGCCTTCGGCCACTGAGAGATGATCTACGAGACCTCTCCCTCCCTTCTGGAAGAGAAACAGAGAAAATCGAGCCTGGTTCGCAAACCGAGGCAAAGCATGAAAGAATCCGGAAGTCCGGAGGCAAGGCTCGCAGCCGAGACTCTGAAACTTCTGAACGAGCACAATATGCAACATCACCAAGTGCTCAATCGGTGATGTCTGAGTCTTAAGGTCGGTCAAAAATGGGGTGTCTACACACAGCCCCCAAAATTGTGTTTACTTAAAGACTAATTTGAACAGATATAGCCTTGAACCTAATCAGATCTCAATTTTTATCCCATTAGGTAGAAAGGGATATGAATGGTCAATTTTCCTTGGATGACCACTTAGTGTTCATCATAATACTCTTCTAGAGTTCCTTAAATCAAAGACTGGCCACATAAAAACCTAGTTAAATCGTAAAGCTGTTCCAAGATACATAACATCCCATTTGTATGTTGATATGCTACCGTTATTCCAATTTTGTGGCAAATTTTTTTTTTTTTTTTTTGCATGCCTCTGGCTATTTTTCGATGTTGGTTATGAGTTATTTCTTTATTTGGCATTTGTCATTACATAATTTGATGAGGTGAAAATGTTAATCATTTGATGGATTTATTTTTCAATGGACTAAAGCAAGTTATATAGAGTCTTATGTTGATGCCATAGTGTTAGACTCCACTTTCAGCTTTTTTTGGTAAAAGTTTTCGTATCGTTTTCAATAGATTTTGCTAGTCTAGTGAGCGATCCATTGTTTTCACTATAGAATTGGTTTTATTTTTGGCATTTTAAAGTTTTTCAATTATGTGGATGGGATTTTGTTGAATCTTTTGATTGTTTGGTCCTAAAATTCGACTTTTGGGAGCAGAGTGTTTGAACCTTGTTTTGTTTTTTGCTAGAAATGTCCTATTTAGGTCTTTGCCTCATTTGAATTGTTTTCAACACTCCTTTCGGGTTAGATTTTATTTGAATTTATCAATATTGTGAAGATTTTTATGTGTTTCAGTTGAATTTCAAGTCTCACTTGATGTCATACAGTGTTTAATTCATGAAATGCTTAGAATTTAATATCAATTTGCTTATTTGATTGCCTAAGCCTATTTAGATGTAGTTTCTGCTTATTTAGAATTGTAACAGTGGTTAATGAGGTTTCACTGACTGATCCAATTTAGATGTAGTATCTTGTTTGAGGTCCTCCCAATTATACCCATGAATGATCAACACTTTTCTACTACATTAACTTTGAATATGATTTTTTAAATTTTTTATTTTTGCTTTATTTCTGGGGTGATTAGTCAAGGCTAAATACCAATCAAGGTCCACTTGAAATAACTGTTTCCCTTTAGTAGTAAATTCTCAATCTCATCTTATTCTTCTATTTTTTGATCGATTGCTTATATTAGTTTTCTACCTGCTGGTTCAGTCATAAACAGATCTTTACAACAAAGCATGAACCTAATAATTCCAAAGGGATCTTGCTTGATTTTGTTTGTATTGGCACTGATTTTAGACAAAGCTTCTCCCAAATTTTTTTTTTTGGGGGGGGGGGGTGGAATTAGAAAAAACTCTTATTTCTTCCTAAATTATGCATGTTATTATAAATAATATTCAAGGGGGCTGATTATTTTTATTTTCTATTTTTTCAAGCTGAGGCCTTGTCCAGTCTCCATATTGGTTTGAACAAGCTCATTAATCAATAACTTAAAACAGTCTGATTGTTTAAGAAACTTTTTTGATTGAATGATACTCATAGAGAAAACAATTCAGAGTGGCAAGCACCTCCTTACATAATTCACCATTAGACAGCAAATTGTATGTACTCTGTGTTGCTAATAGAATTCAACTGAGAAAATTGACATGAAAATACCAATGCAATGATGCTTTTGCCTTTAAATGTGAGAGAATCCCATAACTGTCTAATTATAACATTCTTTCCTTCAGAGATTCTCTTGTTATTTGCTCAAAGACATTAGCAGTAGAGGATTCAATTATGTAGGCTTACATGACAGATGCATTTCTTTATGAAGTGTTTTTTATTTGAATCTTCACAATCTTTGCAGCCCAATCTGCTGGTTGTTGACCTGAATCTTCCAGTAGCATCCAGTTTAGTTGGCGAACACGAACTAGAATTTGCGTTGGGATTGCACGGGGACTTGCCATTCTTCATGAGGAAGTGCGACCACATATCGTTCATCTAGATATCAAAGCTATCAATATTCTCCTCGACAAAGACTTGACACCCAAAATTACAGATTTTGGTCTACCAGAACTTATCCCAGCCAACATGACTCATGTCAGTACCCGTGTGGCAGGAACGATGTAAGTTCTAACAATAATGCATCCATTTTTTTAATCCATCTAATCATAAGAGTTCATCTTCATTACGTTCTTAGAGAAATTACCAAAAACATACATTGCATTTGTACTCGGGATAGTGACTTGCACAAGATGGGTTATTGGTTTGATATCAAATAATCCCCAGTCATGCACATGATGTCTACAAAGAAATGGCAACTTAATCAGTCGTTTTTAAATCATGCTAATTTTTTTGTTGTTGAATTGTCTAGATAGTATATAGTTATTTTCTGTTGATTTTGTTGATGAAGGAGATTCATTGGTGGAATCTTTTGGGTAGAATTATGGATGGCAATTAAATCCGAACCCAATGGAAACCCACCCTGCCCTGCTATTATTAGAGCAGATTTCCCCAAATTCCCCCCCCAATGATTAACTGTTTTTCTTCTCTCATTTTTCAGAGCACTGTTGGCTGATGGTTGTTGCTTGTTGGTTTCTTGTCGCTGCTGCCGGTGTCTTCTTTGTAGAATTTTGTTTGTCATTGCCATCTTTGCAATGTTGCTGTGAAGCGGGCTGCTACTAGATGCTGGTCTGCTGCAAATTTGGGTTGTTGTTAGTTTCATGTTTTCATTTTGTTATCTACTGTTTTTACTATGGGTTCACAATTTGGATGTATTTGAGTATTTTAGTGAGTTTACCCTTTCAGGTTTTATACACCGCTTCCAAAAGCATATTTTTCAGTAGTGTTTTTTGGCCTACACATCAACTTTAGGTGATTTAATATCAATGTTATTAGTTTGTAATAGTAGTGCCTGAGGGATGCCTCTTGTAAATATGTACATCTTATAAAAAAAATATAAATGATTTTCAATTTTTTTTGCCACTACAAATTTGTCGTTGCCAAAAAGTAAAGCTTTCTCGACAAACAACTTGTCGGTAAATGTGTAGCCAAAAGTTTATTTTTGCCCACTCATATTGTGTTGCTAAAAGTGCATTTTTTTGCCAATGTCAATTTGTCATTGCCAAAAGTAAAGCTTTATCGACAGCCAAATTGTTGGCAAATGGCAACATTTATCGATGTAAATGTGTCGCTAAAAGTTTACTTTTGCCCACTCATATTGTGTTGGTAGAAGTGTATATTTTGCCAATGCCAATTTGTCGTTGCCAAAAGTAAAGCTTTAGCGACAAACAAATCATCGGCAAATGGCAACATTTACTGACGTAAATGTGTCGCCAAAAGTTTACTTTTGCCAACGCATATTTTGTTACTAAAAGTATATTTTTTGCCTATGCAAATTTGTGTCGCGAAAAGTGCCACACAATCATCATATTTGAATGACTTTTACCGACGCAAGGTAAATTGCCGACGATGGATGAAGGCTTTTATCGACGACTATGTTCGTCGCTAAAGGCATTACTTTTACCAACGCAATGATAATTTCGTCGGCAAAAACTTTTGCCGACTCACTTTTGCCTACAGGTTGCCAACGTAGCTTTGTGTGTCGGCAAAACTCTTTGCCAACGAATTTTCCCTTTTAGCAACATATTTTGTTGCGTTGTGAAAAATACAATTTCTTGTAGTGAGATAATACCCCATGGTGTATGTGTGATTATTAATGGTGTAGTTGGCAGCAGGGGCACGTCCTCTAGTTAATTTAGCAAATAAAGGTGACCTATCAAAAACAGTAATATCATTTAGAGAGCCAGGCATACCAAAGAAAGCATGCCAAATCCACAAGTCATAAGAGGCAACTGCCTCGAGTACAACTGCTGGTTTGTAATAGTGTCCAGTGTAAGCACCGGTTTGGGTAGTTGGACATTTATCCCAACGCCAGTGCATACAATCCAAACTCCTTAACATTCTAGGAAACCCTTGTTGCTCTCCCTCTTGCAATAATCTGGCAACATCTGCTTCATTTGGGGATCTTAAGTAAACGGCTTCATAGGTAGCAACAATTGATCTGGTAAAAAAATTCAAGGTGGCAATTGCAGTACTTTCTCCGATTCTAATGTACTCGTCTACAGCATCACCAGGCACGCCGTACTACAGGATCCAAAGTACTACAGTCATCTTTTGAACACCGAATAATCTAGGAGCACCAGTGGCATCACAAGTTTGGATGAAGTACTCATTCACTTGTTGAATATCATGTAAGATACTAACCAACAATGATTGCCTCATTCAAAAACATCTTCGGAAGTATTCTTTTAGATAGACATGATTATTTGCAAAATAATCTCTATAAATTTGTTCGTCGCCTTTGACCCTCTCACGATTAATGTATCGACGACCACTTGTGGAACCAACATGTTTGGTTTGTTGGTTTAGGCTTAATGTCTGTAATCTTTGTTGTTGCGCTGTGAACAGTTACATCATGATGATATCATCATCAAAATCTCCATTCAATGTGGCTTTAGTCAAATTGTTCATTGCAGATGGATGGGTGAGTGGATGAATATGAAAATTGTAGAAAATCTTCTGGGTAGGTACAGAAAGTTTAGAAGATATGAAAATGATGGGTAGGTGAATATGAAAATTGTAGAAAACCTTGTGTTATATTTATAGAGAAAATTGTGAATGGATGAATTATGGGTGGGTGGATGAATAATGGGTGGTTGTTGGGTGGATAGTTGTTAGTGAATGAGTGGTGGGTTAATAATGGATGGTTGTTGGTGGTTAGTTGTTGGTGAATAAATGATGGGTGAATGATGAATGATTTTTGGTGGGTAATTGGTGATTGTTTAGTTTTTATGTGTAGTTAAAAAAAATTATTAAATATGTAGTGATATGTTTTTTGGTGGAGTGAATTAATCAAACAAATTTTTTTTTCCAATTTTTCATTTTTTATATTTTTTATATTTGTCTAGTTGGGAATAATATAAATATATAATTTTTTTTATAAATAGGTAAAAAAATATCCCAAAAGGCAAAAAATAAACAAAACTAAAATTACAAAAAAAACTTATATCCAAACAACACCTACAAACTTGGAGGGAAAAGTTAGTTGAGATTTACCAAAATAGCAAATGACCATTGGAGTACTATTGCTATAATTTGGCAAAATAGCACTATTCATTGCCAAATTATAGCAATAGCAATAGCATTAGCATTATAGCAATAATGATTGGAGATGCTCTAAGGGTATAGGGGGTCACGTGTTCGCCTGACATTTCAACTTTTTTTTTTTTTTGGTTAATACTAATACACAGCACAACTTCAAACCAAACACTGCTCATTTTTTTTAAATATAAAAAAAATATTTTAAATAAAAAAATTTATAAAAATATTATTTAAAGTGAAATGTCAATGACATTTTTAAAATTATGAGAATAATAATGATTATTTTGATTGAAAATAAAGAGACTATGATAAGTCATATTATTATCTATAAAAATTTCACTATAATGGTGATATCTATCATTATTGACATGTAAACATAATTAATTTCAATGAAAATATGAAATTTATTGGATTGTTAGTTACATTTGATATGTGAAGTTTATCCTCCATGTGTTTCTTTCCATTCGTAACTAAAGTGACCAATATATAAATTATAATCAAGTAACACATCTTCAATTATAAAAAAAATTACAATAGGTCATAACTAATTTCAGAATAAGTCATAACTAACTATTACTTAAAATATAGTCATAACCAAAATAACAACCACAATAAGTTATAATTAAGGGGTTGTTTGGAGTGTTCTAAATAAGTGTACTTTTTGACTTTTTGGACTAAAAAATAGAGAAAAAAAATATGGTTATTTGAGATAATTTTTTGTCTTTTTACGAAAAATGTGTATTAAAATATTGTATAAAATAGCAAATTACAAAATTACCCCTATGTCCTAAACTAGTGTAGTTGCGCTGACTTTATCTCTCCTTTCACTTTTATTTATTTATTTATTTATATGTAAGTGTGGCTTACATTGTGCCACATTTTGCACTTTTATGAGAAATTGTGGCTGCTACGGTAGTGGCTACACAGCCTGACTTGTTTTGATTTTTTTTTTTTTTGGGACGGATTTTCCGCCAAAAAATAGGTGAATAGTATGAATTTTTTAATATTTTTTTAACGACTTTTTGACTTTTTAACTTTTTTATATCATGCCAAACCAGCCCTAAATTATATCTAACACTATAATGTGTTATAACTAAAGACCACGAAGATCATAATTGCGATATATGATAGATACTTTTTTGCGGTATGTTTTATAGAATTTCTCTATTAAAATATATCATTTCTATCTCAACTTATCTTCTTTTTAAATTTTCCAATCCACCTATAAAATAGTTACTCCCCAATATTTGTATAAAATTTAATCTCAAATCCTTTAATTTAAAATTCACATTTATCCAAATGAACTCTTAACATTTAAGTTTAGTAATATTTCATTGTTGTTTATTATAAAGAAAAAAAAAATATTTGTGCCCCTCTTCACTAAATTCCTAACTACGTTACTGCTTACGGCATCGTTTCGTAAGGACTTGAATTGGGTTCGCCTTCTTTAGCTGTTTTCTTATTCATAGTTATGTAATTGGTTGTGTAGATGTGTTAGTTTTGGTGCTTATGTTCGTGTGAAGGTTCAGATTGCTCTAATTGCGCTAGAATTTAAGTGGGTTTTTAGATATATCTGAAGAATAGTAGTTCGTTGCGTAGTAATTTTAATTTGTTCTTTGTTTGTTTTATTTTTTTTCTAGATCATGTTTTGCTGAGATTTAGAGCCATTCAATATCTTCTTTTTCTTTAGCTTTGAGAATGTGATTACTGAACTTGGATCACATATATATGTGGGTTTTTATTTTTATTTTATTATTATTATTATTATATAGAACTTTAGGGTTTATTTGTATGCGGAGAATCTCAAGGGAAGTCCTTGAAGAATCGGAAGTAACGGGACGTAACTCTAAAGAAACTTAGTGATAGAGGGACGAGATTCAAGCGGTAGTAAAGACCTATGTTACCAGAAAATGCTAATACTCTAGCAAATTACGTATTGGTATGTATGTTCCGAAACATGGTACACTTTCGTTACAAAACATAAAATTTAGTGATCCGAAGCGATCCCAAAAGTGATTACTGAAGTTGGATCACATATACATGTGGGTTTTTATTTTTATTTTATTATTATTATTATTATTATTATTATTATTATTATTATTATTATTATATAGAACTTTAGGGTTTATTTGTATGAGGAGAATCTCAAGGGAAGTCCTTGGAGAATCGAAAGTAATGAGACGTAATTCTAAAGAAACTTGGTGATGGAGGGAGGAGATTCAAGTGCTAGTAAAGACCTATGTTACTAGAAAATGCTAATACTCTAGCAAATTACGTATTGGTATGTATGTTCCGAAACATGGCACACTTTCGTTACAAAACAGAAAATTTAGTGATCCTAAAAGATCCCAAAAGTTTTTTTCCAATATATTTCCTTAAATAAATAAAAAAAATCAAATATATGAACTAAAATCTAAGGTGAATTAAGTTTTGAAAGAAAATTACTTTACAAGTATCTTAATTCTTAAGTGTAATATATATATATATATATAAGTCTACACTTATTGTACCAAATTTAAGAGTATGTGGCATACCAAGTTCAAGTTCAAGTTCACGTTCACGTTCTCGTTCCCGTTCCCGTTCCCGTTCCCGTTCCCGTTCCTGTTCCTGTTCCCATTCCCATTCTCGTTCCATGTACCGGAATGATCAACGTTCTAGGTAACATAGGTAAAGACGAAAAAAAAGTGCTTTAAAAAGTGGCAGAATGATAGAACTGAGAAAAACCTTAAGAGCTACAGATTGGCTAATGAGGAGTTCAAAAAAGTAGCGAGAGAGGCTAAGTTGAAAGTCTATGATAACCTATACACTAGACTAGATAATAAGGAGGGAGAGAAGAGAATATACAAAACTTGCTAAGATAAGAGAGAGAAAAACAAGAGATTTTAATCAAGTTAAGTGCATCAAGAGTGAGAACTCTAAGGTGTTGGTGAAGGATGAAGAGATTAAGGAGAAATGGAAAAACTATTTTGAGAAGTTGTTAAATGAGGAACATAGAGGAAGGTCAAAAGGAGAGGAAGTAGGCAGTAATAAGGAAAACCAAGACTATAGGTTCTATCGTAGGATTATGAATTTTGAAGTGGAGATTGCACTTAAAAAAGATGAAATTGAATAAAGCTTTAGGATCCGATGATATTCCTATTGAAGCTTGGAAATGTTTGAATAAAAAAGGGGTTTCTTGGTTGAGTAGGTTATTTAGCAAGATTTTGTTGACTAGGAAAATGCTAGACGAGTGGAAGAAGAGTATTTTAGTGTCAATCTATAAAAATAAAGAAAATGTTCAAAATTGCAACAACTATAAAGGAATCAAGCTGATGTGTCATATAAATAAAGTGTGGGAGAGAGTGATGGAACATCGATTGCGAGATAAAACAGAGGTGTCAAAGAATCAATTTGGATTTATGCCCACACTACAACAAAATTGAATTTTTACGGCTTGCAATGCATGCCGTAAAAACTCTTTCACGGCATGCACACAAATGCTGTTATATGACATGTTGTGAAAAGTTGAGCGTTATTTACGGCATACAGGTAAAGTTGTAGAAAGTAATAAATTAAACATTAATAACATACTTTGTATGTCGTATATAATTTTCTACGACATTTTTTTCATGTCATAAATCATCATACTTTCCACGGCATAATTTTTCATGCCGTAGAAGGTTATTTTGAATATATTTATGGCATACTTTATATGCCGTATATAACATTTTACAACATTTTATTGCATGCCATAAATCATCACTTTTCACGACATAATTTTGTATATCGTAGAAGATCATTTTTAATATATTTATAACATACTTTGTATGCCGTATATAATCTTTTACGGCATTTTCTTGCATGTCATAAATCATTACACTTTTTATGACATAATTTTATATGCCGTAGAAAGTTATTTTTTAAAAATAATATATATACAGGAATATAACCTTGCCTAATAGTATGCAGACAGTAGTTTGTAAAATGTATCCTGTGAACAAACCAAGCAGAAGCAACAACTATGAAGTAAGTAAAAAAAATCTAATATCCATACACCAAACAACTTGCATACTAACTTCCATCCTCAACTTCTATCATATCAAGCTAATAACAACCTCAAACATACAAACCAAGAAAAATATCTAAATCATAAGATTCACTAATCTCTAAAATACGACTTTAAACAAGCTGATAACAACTTCAAACATACAAACCAAGAAAGTGATACATCATCAAGCTATTCAAATCCCTATCATCCATGAAGGGCACAATTTTGGAGACAAAATTGCATTCCCTAGGATAATATTGAGATGTCTAATTTTTTTTTTAATTATTTACATATTTTCAAATAAAATCTCAAACTTTCATCCTACCTTGATAGCTTGTCGCCTGGTAACATAATTGGTAGACTCCAACAGCTTTGAGATATACTCTACAAAAATTGGGGACAACAACACTAACTTAATGGAAAATAAGCATAATACATGATTATGAAACAAGAATAGGAAAAGTGGCGGGTTTGAGTATAAATGTGCCAATACGAAAAGTGGTCCAATTTATAGTTTCCTTCCGAAATTTGATCAGTTTTGAATTGGGAAATTGCTTGAAACGGACTATTTATTCACAAAATTAACAAGGGAAATTACCTCAAAATCCCAGAAAATGCACGCAGACCCATATAGATGGTTAAAGAAAACCATATTCCAACAAAGCCGTGGCTTTTCCAGAGAAGGAATAAAGATGTAATGCTCACTACAAATACCAGAACCTAATGATACAATAAAATTATTAGTTAAAAAGTAGTTTATATAGACAATATAAAAATAAAAAATAATTGATTGATCAATTTATGTTACAATTGGAAAAAAAAAATACGAAGTCTTGTTGTTATTTGGTTAGACTCTCTTTGGTTCTTAGAAATTGGAGAGAGAGACACACAAAAAAGAGTTTCTCACATTGTCTTCCCTGATTAAATAGAAGAATTTCTCCCAAATATTAGAAAGGGGAAAAATTAAAAAGAACGGCACATGGCCATACCTGTCCAGCAATAGCCAAACCATCAGAAAGAAGCAACGAGGTCATCCAGAACTGTAAGCAAAACTGAAATGCAGCCATAGGTGTTGCACCGAGTCTTGCAGCCAATGATGTTGCTAAGTTTACACAGAATGTCACAGCTATTACCCTTGCCAATAATAGAAAACCTGTGTACAAGCGCAAAAAATAAATAAATAAATAAATAAAAAGAAGACAACTAAACTTGAAGCTTATAGGAATTATTATTCATCAAGTAAAGAATAAGAAGCAGAGTCAATAGGGAGGTTGGATCCTTATTATAAAGTGACATGTTCATTTCAGAAAAAAAAAAAAAAAAATTGGATAAGAAGCCATTCGTAAATTTTATGACATTTTCTCACTTATAGTATTCAATAGTTGAGATGATATTTTTGTTCATAAGAAGTATATCACTGCTTAATCTTTTTAATTAGCGATCACATGCAAAAGGTACCATTTTTGGAGACAATTGGAAAAGTAAGAAAATTGAATTCGTAAACTGAATGCCATAGCCAACATAGAAGGCTATGGAGTTCTGAATATTTCATCAATGAACCTTTTGAGACTTGTTCCTTAATATGATGGTGTATTTATTCCATCTAGGCTGCAATTAACAACAAAGAACTTCTGACAGTGGATGCATTAAACTCCTTACTGTTTTTAAAAAAACCGATTGAACTGCAAATCTTTGACACTTGAAGGTAAGAGATCAACTTTTGTTATCAATTTACACAAGAGGATCAATGAAATTAAATATCTATAAAAAAAATTACAAGAATAAATAGTCAGAGAGATCCTTTGGAAGATCACGACATTAAAATTGGAAAACTACATTTAAATATGCACTATCTGGTGGAAAGTCTTTGACTATAACCTACTGAAATAACGTGTGCAATGGCTGCACCACTGACTCCCAAATGGCACACAAATATAAGAGTTGGGTCCAATATTATATTCAGTGTCTCCTATAACTACACGAGACAGAAACCAGATGAACAAGAGTTAGTTGAAATGTCCATGAGAATCAAAATATAGTTTGACAACCATGAGCTTTCTTCCATTTACAAAAACTTGAAAAAGATAAATAAAGGAGTAACAGGCTTATGAAAAAACATAATGTGTAATGGTTATAATAGTTAACCTAGAGGAACCACAAAAAAGTTAGGCAACAGAACCACAAAAAAGCTCGGCAGCAGAATATTTTAGTAATTAGGGGTATGAAATAAAAATAATAAATAAATAAATAAACAGCTCTAGCTCAGCTACTGTCAAAGCAGGTCTAGAGTCTTACTGCACAGGAAGAAATTTCAACAATGGGGCTACAAAGGTATAGTCAGACAGGTCAGCTTAGGAAACAAATAAAAGGATTAATTTCAAGCAGGTTAAAATTTAGCACAATATAAACCCAAGGGCTTCAAAGCACTCCAAATTAGATATTTATTTTTTCTGACAAAATAGCATTCTTGTTTTCGTAATCTCTTCCCCAAGAATCTCAGATTAGTTCATCAAGCAACCGTTTTAACCATGCACATAAGCCATATATTGCACCATCAGAATCCGCTATTCTACCGCCCTCAGATAGTAAATAGCTCCATGTGACATTCATTAAATAAATATGGAAACCAAAATCCCAAATGTCTAACATTTCTAGAACCTGAACAGTTTGAACATCGTTCAGTTTTAGGAGGTGCTAGGTGCTGATCTCCACCATTAACAGTTGAAACTGGTTCAACAAGGACAAGCACTCCTGATCTTGAACAGCAAGCACAAGCAAGATATTCTACATAAACCAGATGATCAGCATATAAGCACAGCAAGTATAAACAACGTGACTAGAACAAGCAAAAAGAATAGCTCCTTGGTTTGTAAGATAGATGGGACCAAGAAAACTAGCACGCAGCGGCTTAAACAAATGCAAAGAAAACTTCTTTTGGTGGTCAAGAAGATAGAAGTAGGACAAAAAAAAAAAAAAGACAAAAAGGATGAAGGATAATTGGAATTATTCAAGAGAATCTCTTGATTATATAGTAAGATGCCAAATTGGGGAATGTAGACCATATATAAGACCCCAAAACACAACTAGATCTATATTAATGCTTGTAAACATAACCACAACAGATGTCTAGCAATCTCAAACTTACCAAAATACCCTTGACTCTCAAAACATAAGCCTCTAAAGACACAACAGAGTTTCATAGTTCGATTGTGTAATGAATGTATTGTGTTAACATT
Source organism: Camellia lanceoleosa (assembly GCA_025200525.1). Classification (NCBI taxonomy): domain Eukaryota; kingdom Viridiplantae; phylum Streptophyta; class Magnoliopsida; order Ericales; family Theaceae; genus Camellia; species Camellia lanceoleosa. Next base: position 97,036,138 of record CM045763.1, on the reverse strand, counting down.
ATATACACCCTAAGCCTCTAAAATCTTCTAGACGAACTACTCCTATACTCATGCCCATAGTAGTCCAATCAAAGTCTATATAGCCTTACACTATAATGGCTTCTACAAAATCCTTGAAAGGGTATATTCAAATGTGTAACTGGCATGTGTAAGCTAGAGTAATAAAACAAAAGAGTTGTATCAACAAACCAGAATCATCAGAGATTTCATAAACACTAGTTATACATATACTCATTACAAAATTCACTTACACACATACATGTTACATTTTAATAAAACAGTAAAATAGAAATCTGAGCTCAAAAGGCTCAAGATAAAAATTAAAATTAACGATTAAAAAAAATGCCAATTACAATTCATGCAAGGACAATACCATTCACTCAATCTAACAACAAATTGAACAGCAACATTAGCTAGTATACCAAATTACATTCATAATCAATTCATCGAATCAACAATACTTGAGGCACTGCTACCAAAATGTTGAGAGAGCAATAATATCCAAAGATCATAAGATATCCAATAAGCAAATACGCAATCAACACAACAAAAAAATGCCTGATTTGATTCGATTCTCTCCTAACTACTTGTTCACCAAAAATCGATACACAATTCGCTCTACATCTGACTCAGATGCACCTATTCAAATCAAAATCAAGACAAAAATTGCAGCTAGATCCAAAGATCTAATCAATAAACAAAAGCATCAAATTTCAACATTGATACAATATATCATTATATTAATAGTACAAAAAATAGTTCCTATTTGCGTGTAGTTTTTTTAGTAATTTTTTAGACCATTTTTAAAGTTGGTTTTTTTTTTTTTATAAAATTATAAATATATCCAAATAAGTCTAAAAAATTATAGCAAAATTAGAGAGAGAGAGAGAGAGAGAGAGAGAGAGAGAGAGAGAGAGAAGAGGGGGGTTTGAGGCAAAACATATATACATAGAATGAGAGGAAGAGTGATGAACAGGGCCTTAAAATAATATTTATTTATTTATTTTTTTAGTTATTGTAAGTTTTTAAATATATGGTAACCTTGGAGGTGAGGTTCCCTTCTGAGCTAGAATCATATTAATCCCAGTTTCAAATTGACATTTGAACGATGTCATAGTGTCATATTAATCTCAGTTTCAAATTGACATTTGAACAATGTCATAGTGTTAATCCCAGTTTCAAATCGAAACGTGCAGACATCAAAAAATAAAAACCAATGTTGGACCAGAAGCAGTTTGCTAACTGTAACGCCCTCAAAAATAAACCCATAATATATATTATTAACATGCAACGTTATAAGAAAACAAAACATTATTTCATTCATCAGAGTAACCATAATAAAAAACATCACATGTAATAATGAAAATAAATGCCCTACGGGCTTACATCTTTCCAAGCCACCACTTGGACACAAAAGTATGAGTACTAACTTATTTACACATTAAGCCCTAGGCTTGAGTTTACATGTAACATCAAAATAAAACAAAATAAACAACTAATCTAAACAGAGTCTTCAACTCCAAATCCATCCAAGCTAAGTCCTTGGAGGTAGCACATCACCTGAACCTGAAAATGATGTTCCCATGTAGGGTGAGCCACAGCCCAGTAGAAATATACTAAACCAAATATAAGCATTGAATAAAGCAATAGCATTCAATAGATGGTTAACACAACTATTCACTTCACCAACATATAGTTTCATGACATTAATGTCTATGACACGTTTCACTTTCCAATATTTATTCGACTTTCCATTTATATCATGATGGCTCAGAACCTGGCCAACTATAACAGTGAACTAAATATCACATTAACATTCCGTCCAATATCAACAAAACAAATGAGACTACGGCTCATACCAAAACACTTCCATACTTCCCGATTGATACACATTTTAGTGCTGTATCAACAACATATAAAAACACTTCCATAAATCAGTAAGCACACATATAGTGGTGCTAATGGAGTCCATCCCCTATCTCCTCCCAAACAAAATCCGGTTTAGAGGTCCATCCTCTATCTTCCCCTAAACCGTGGAGTACATCCCCTATCTCCTCCCAAACAAATGCACATACAATGTATTAAACACTTGTCATATACAACACACAATCAATACACGTATTTTCTGTATTAATTCAACAGTCAAAATCAATGACTTAACCAATGTAATTAGTTTCAGTTTTCCCTAATCCACATGCAATGTCTACAACAATCATGACTATCTTCCACCAATAGTCCAAAACAGTTATTTCTAAACATGAAATAAATGTATTAACAATTATAATCTCAACATTTCAATAGGCGAGTGATTAAACTATCCAACTACACCATTTAAGCTTATAATTCCCCAATTCCATGAAGTCAACTAAATTTCCCAATTTTCCTTAAATTAATTACACAAATTAATTTATTACACAACTAGGGTTTTTCCAAAATTACCAAATAACCCCCAACATATCAAACTACCAAAGCTTAGAACAAAACTTATAATATGGAGTAAGAAATCCCTACCTCGAAGCGAAGAACTCGAATAGAGAAGATGACGAAAATCCAAAGTGCTCTAAACCCAAGATTGTTCAGATTAAAAAGAAGCCCTCGACTCACTCTATCTTTTTAATAAAGAGCCTAGGGTAGGAACACCCTAAAAATAGATGAAACCTAAGAGAGAAGGTGAGTGGAGGGAGAGAGAAAACGGCCCTAGGGTTCTGAAATCAAAAAGATGTTGAAAAAGTGTTTTAAAAACCGCTGCTGCCTATTTAAATAAAACAGGCTCGCTTGAGCGAAAAAGTAGTCGCTCGAGCGACCAGACACAAAGAATACTCGCTCGAGCGAAGGAAAGCTCGCTCGAGCCAACAATCTGATGCTTGTGTCGCAACCGGAAGCACGCCGGCGACAGAATGCTCGCCGAGCTAAGGACTTCAAACTTCGCTCGGCGAAGAAAACCTCGCTCGAGCCAACAAATACAGCTCTCAGGTCTATACTAGACGCAATTGCTTGCTCGAGCGACCAACTCCTCGCTCGAGCGAAGGTCCAAAATTCTGGACAGCAACACTTGGTTTCCAAACCCAACCAACCTATAACAAACCTGCCCAACACATCCTATAACTCAAAAGAGAAGATAAAGGACGACAACAACAATTATACAATGATAGGATCCACGAAACCTAAGTCCGGATACAACAACCAAATGGGAAAAGACCGGGGTCGCTATACTAACACTCAGGAAAAAATAAAATTCTTATCATACATGAATATATACCATATCCCATCCTTTCCACGAATGTGGTCAGAGCCTGTTCCAAAACTTTCTTCACCACAAATTGACAAATTTCCAGCATCCATAAGATTCCCAAAGAATTTCCAACCGGTAGAGACCTAAAACCAAAATACCCATTTTTAGGAACGTACTTTGTCAGAACCTATAAATATAATGCAAATGTAGTAATAAACATCAAACCAACTCCACTAGTTGTGCTGTTCATGAAATTTATCAATTATCAATTTATTGTTCTGATTTATTTATTTCAATTTTTATGCATTAGGTTTGCAATTACAGCCCACCTCTCGATATTAACAATAATATTAAGGTCAGTGTGGTATTGCAATGTCTTTTACATTCGCACTAACTGATCTTTGCTTACCAGTGGCCATTCCGAAGGGTAGACTAGAGTCTATGGCTGGGATCAGGGTGCTTTTAGTGTTGGCCTATGCAATTATAGGGAGAAAAAAAAAAGAAAAAGAAAAAATAAAAAAGAAAAAGGGAGCATTATATTATCTACATTATGCCATGCTTCATATTCATGAGAAATTATGTATTAGATAGGGAAGCATAAACAATGTTAGCAACTCTAATTTCCAATTCTATATATGTTTAGTATACATTTGTCTAAAGCATAACACAATCGCCAAATCCCAATAGGATTTTCTCAATCTCTAACCGTTTAACCTTGCAGATGGAAGTTCAGATTGAAGATCGCCTTCATATAGAATTTGAGCACAATAAAAGCAAGTAAGAAAGAATGACAAATTTGTGTTTTTGATTAGTAATTTATTATCCGTGGCTTACTATGCTCTTGTTTAGACACCTAGTAATAATTAAACTTTGTTAATCCAATAAACTGAATCTTGATAAAAAAAGAAAAAAAGAAAAAGAAAAGGCAGCTCCTGGTTGTTCAGCTCAACTGGGTTGGGCAGGACACTAAACCCAGGTCCCACTTCTTCAATCAATCAAAGCTTCTTATAACTTAAAGCTGATATTAAGCCATATGTATTAGCTTCATAAATAATTTATCACATGATGCATTGATGCTTGTTGAGACAGACTTGTTCATGTTTGACCTTATTATTAACTGATAGATAGCAATTGTCTAATAAAGATTCCATGTGCTCATAGAAAATTCTTACAAGCAAAGTGTGACATGAGTAGACTTTGTATGACTTTTTGGTTCATAATAATTTAATAAAATTGAGTAGGATTGGATT